>OX456526.1:104318323-104701815 GCA_949748255.1 Eustalomyia histrio
GCAATTGAATCTGAATCATTGCCGAGCAGCCCAGGAGCTGCTCAAACAGAGTGTGCGTGAGCTAAATATAGATATTGCCCTGCTTAGTGAGCCTTACAGCAACGTTGATGCAAATGGCTGGGTGGCTGACAGTTGCAATATATGTGCAATCTGGTCCGTTAACAATAGAGTACTGCAGGATACAATGACAACCCAACAAGGTGGCTTTGTTCGAGCTACTGTGTCTGGCATATCCATGTATAGCTGTTACATCCCAGCGAGGTATACAATACTTGAATTTCAGAGCATCATCTACGGCCTGACTTCCGATGCTATAAACAGAGGAGCTTTATTGATCGCCGGGGATTTTAATGAATGGGCGAAGGAGTGGGGCTGCCCGAGTACAAATGAAAGAGGCCGCATATTGTTAGAGTCGCTCGCAATGCTGAACGTGATAATTATGAACGCTGGAAGAGAACAGACGTTCAATCGTAATGGAAGAGGTTCTATAATAGATGTTGCGTCTGCCAGCGCAGACATCTCGAACCGAATACGGTGGTCTATTAGTGATCATTATACACATAGCGATCATAGTGCTATAATCATGGACATAGGAAACGATCCATTGACGCCAACGCTAATGAACGTACCCAGATGGAACCATACGGGCTGGAAAGCTAACACCTTTGACAAGGAGCTGTTCAAAGTTTGTATGGAGGATATGATTCTGACTGGTACGCCAGAAAATATGTCTGAGCAGCTTATTGATCATGTAACTCGTGCGTGCAACGCCTCGATGAGGAAAAGAAGACAAGGCAGAACTAAACCATCGGTGTATTGGTGGAAAGAGGAAATCTCCCAACTGCGAAGAGACTGTATTCGAGGCAGAAGAGTATATGTGAGAACGCGTGGTAGAGAGGTGAATGATCTGCACCATCAGGAGCTTAGGGCTAAGAGGAAAGCGCTAAAACTGGCCATACGTCAAAGCAAGAGATCGTGTTTCCTGAATATTTGCGATGATGTTGAAACTAATTCATTTGGGATGGCGTATAAACTGTCTGAATAACTCATCCCCGAGTGAACCAGCAATACTTGATAGAATAGTGAAGCATCTTTTCCCGCAACAAAGTACGACCTATTGGGAAAATTACAGCGATAATGAGGTCTTTAGTTTCTCACCCGTAACCACTGCTGAGATACTGCAAGCAGTGGCAAAATTCCAGGATGGAAAGGCCCCGGGACTAGATATACCAAACATGGTATTGAAGGAAGTTGTTCGGGAAGTTGTTCGGTATTGCCCTGGGCAAGTAGTGCAGTTGATAAACGCCTGTCTTCGGCATGGATCTTTTCCATCAATATGGAAAAGACAGAGACTAGTGCTGTTGCCCAAAAAAAATAAGCCGCAGGAGGACCCCTCTTCGTACAGACCGCTATGTATGATAGATACGTGCGGAAAGTTGCTGGAGAGCATAATCTGCAAGAGATTGGAATCGTACATCGAGACAACAGGAGGTCTATCTGATGCCCAGTACGGCTTCAGGAAGTGTAGATCGACAATAGATGCTATAGGGGTTGTTGTTGATACGGCTAAAGAGGCTATTGAGGGGGAAAGCTGGAGGACTGGTTCCAAGGAGTATTGTGTGGTTCTGACGCTGGATGTTAAGAATGCGTTCAATACGGCGTACTGGGAGAAGATCGTGGATGCCTTGAACCGCTTGAATGTACCTCAATATTTGGTGGCAGTAATTAGGGATTATCTCCGAGACAGAGTCCTGGTGTATTATACGGATGATGGTATGCAAGAGTATGGTATAACAGGCGGTGTACCACAGGGGTCTGTCCTTGGGCCGTTGCTGTGGAATGTGATGTACGATGGTGTACTGAGGCTGATGCTCCCAGAGAGGGCTAAATTAGTAGGGTTTGCGGATGATATAGCGCTGGTGGTGGTGGCTAAATATACGCAGGAGGCTGTTAGTGTCACCAATAGCAGCATTCAGCTGGTTCGATCATGGCTAAATGCGATGGCTTTAACATTGGCAGAGCATAAAACGGAGGCCGTATTGATTAGTCATCGTAAAACAAAGGAGTTTATTACCCTAAACGTAGGAATCTGCTCCATCAGAACAAAGGATTATCTAAAGTACCTGGGAGTGATGATAGACAACCGTTTGTCGTTTAAACCCCACCTGGAGTACATGAGAACCAAGGTCGGAGGAACGTGTTCGGCGCTGTGCCGTATAATGCCCAACACGAGGGGTCCCAAATACCTACGGAGGAAGATTCTTGCGGGCGTTGTAAAGAGCATCGTCCTGTATGCAGCCCCAATATGGGCAGAGTCCACTAGGTTTGTGACATACAGAGAGAAGATAAGTTCCATTTACAGACTGGCGGCGCTTCGAGTGTGTTGTGCCTTTCGAACGGTGTCGGATGATGCAGCGTTTGTCATTGCGAGCATGGTACCCATCGACCTGCAGGCTAAGGAGGCGGAGTATATATTTACTTCGATAGGTTCGACGGATAATACAAATACCCGGGATACTGCGAGACGTTCGAGCGTTTCCGAATGGCAGATACGGTGGACTGCATCTGTCAAGGGTCGATGGACGCATAGGTTAATACCAGACATAGATGCATGGGTGAATAGAAGGCATGGTGATTTAAACTATTACCTCACACAGTTTTTGAGTGGACACGGCTGTTTCAAGTCGTACCTGTATCGCTTTGGACACGACAGTGACCCGTTCTGTCCGAATTGTGGTGGTAATGAAGACCCTGAACACGTGTTCTTCACCTGTCCAAGATTCGGCAGCGACAGGGCGAATCTGGAGCGTTCAATAGGAGGTCAATGTGGGAAACATAATTGAGCTTATGTTGTCCTCTCGGGTTAACTGGGAGCATGTGTGTGATTTTGTGAAATTGGTTATGATGGAACTTCGTAGGCTGGAGGGCATACGAAGAGGAGTATAGCACAGTGGTGAAGGTGACGAATATGGAAGAATAGTTCCGAAACTCCTGTCATGATAAATGAAGGGGGACGTAGGAATGGAAAAAAGGGGACTGGGGTGCTGATGCAGATATACTACCCATCCTGATGAAATACTGACGTGGTTCCGGGGTGGTGTTAGTGAAGATATCGTGGGGCCACTAGATGATAGTGCGCTATCACTACGTCCAAAAAAAAAAATGTATGTATGTATGTATGTATGTATGTATGTATGTATGTATGTATGTATGTATGTATGTATGTATGTATGTATGTATGTATGTATGTATGTATGTATGTATGTATGTATGTATGTATGTATGTATGTATGTATGTATGTATGTATGTATGTATGTATGTATGTATGTATGTATGTATGTATGTATGTATGTATGTATGTATGTATGTATGTATGTATGTATGTATGTATGTATGTATGTATGTATGTATGTATGTATGTATGTATGTATGTATGTATGTATGTATGTATGTATGTATGTATGTATGTATGTATGTATGTATGTATGTATGTATGTATGTATGTATGTATGTATGTATGTATGTATGTATGTATGTATGTATGTATGTATGTATGTATGTATGTATGTATGTATGTATGTATGTATGTATGTATGTATGTATGTATGTATGTATGTATGTATGTATGTATGTATGTATGTATGTATGTATGTATGTATGTATGTATGTATGTATGTATGTATGTATGTATGTATGTATGTATGTATGTATGTATGTATGTATGTATGTATGTATGTATGTATGTAAGTTAAGGTATGAAGTTTTCATAACTTAATATTTTTTTTATATTCCCACGAAAAGACTAAATGAACTAATATTGCGAAATCAAAGTTACACGCGCCAATATTTTGTGCTGACACCGATGTCAGCGAAAATATTATTTTTTTGAATTCTTTAATCGAACCATTTTTACCTTTTACTAAATTATGCTGACGCTATGTGCTAGAAAGGAAAGTTCAGTTCGGATTGATCCACGAAGAGTGGAAGTAACATAAATAATTAAAGTGTAAAGTGTTAATAGATTAAGAAGCAAATAAAAATTTTATTTTTTTTTAAATGTAAAAAGGACAGTTTTTAATTCTGAAAAGGACAGTTTTTAAGTTCTGAAAAAACAAGTAAGAACATCGATAGTGTGTCCGCCAACCAAACAAAAAAGTATCCTTATGAAAAGGAGAAAATAATAAAAAAAAAAACAGTGACAATAAAAAAGTATCCTTACAAAGAGGAGAAAATAAAAAAAAAAAACAGTGACAGTTAAAAAGTATCCTTATTAAAAGGAGAAAATAAAAAACACGGTGACAATTAAAGAAAAAGTGTCCTTATAAAAAAGGAGAAAATATAAAAATAGTGACAAACAGAATAAAAACCTTTTTAATAAGAGTGTTTAAACAAATAAACTAAGTGATTTAAAATAAATCAAGTGTCAAAAAGACTCTATGTTCATCAACAACATTTTTTAAAAAACTTATTAGGAAAAATATATAAAAAAACAATTTCGAAAAAACAAAAATATATAACGTTTGGCCACTCCGAGACAGCAACATCCCAGAACGAGTGTAATCTGGGACAGCTTTAAAGCGGTGGTACAATAACAGTGACAACGTGCAGCGACAGATATAACAAATAACAAAATATTGTATAACAAATTATTTAAGTTAAATTAAGTTGTAAATCCGAAAATTCTTTACAAACTGGCTAGTATAGTAGAAGATATAGTAGAGAATCTCACTGAAGAGGAGATCAAATTTCTAATTAAACGTAGAGAGTTAGATACGATTGACGAAGAACTAGAAGCACTAGAAAGAAATACGAAACGGACTCAATAGACAATCTTTCAAATCTATTTAATAACATGACAACAAGTGATCCCAACATGAACAGTGAGCAAATAATTAGGATAGTGACGCAGACCACAGCACCACTCCTAAGGGAATTGGAGGTGCTAAAGGCAAATTTTGACAGACTGACAATTGCAAATACTTTTACAGAATACAAACAACAAACTATTGACGAAACCAAACGATGTGACGAAAGCTTGGATGTTATAAAATCCCTTCCAAACTTTAACGGAAAAGATACCTCTTATGTAAGCTGGCGAGAAGCCGCAAACAACTCCATGAGTCTATATGCCAAAGGTGGTCGTAGGTATTTCGCTGCATTGACCATTTTACGGAACAAAATAACAGATGAGGCAAATGACACTCTAACGAACCACGCTACGGTACTGAATCTTGACGCTATTATGACCCGACTGGACTTTGCTTATGCCGACAAATGACCAATCCATATCATTGAACAAGAACTCAGTATAATGAGGCAAGCTTCTTTGACAATTTTGGATTATTATAACGAAGTTAACAAAAAACTATATGTAACTGTATGTATGTATGTATGTATGTATGTATGTATGTATGTATGTATGTATGTATGTATGTATGTATGTATGTATGTATGTATGTATGTATGTATGTATGTATGTATGTATGTATGTATGTATGTATGTATGTATGTATGTATGTATGTATGTATGTATGTATGTATGTATGTATGTATGTATGTATGTATGTATGTATGTATGTATGTATGTATGTATGTATGTATGTATGTATGTATGTATGTATGTATGTATGTATGTATGTATGTATGTATGTATGTATGTATGTATGTATGTATGTATGTATGTATGTATGTATGTATGTATGTATGTATGTATGTATGTATGTATGTATGTATGTATGTATGTATGTATGTATGTATGTATGTATGTATGTATGTATGTATGTATGTATGTATGTATGTATGTATGTATGTATGTATGTATGTATGTATGTATGTATGTATGTATGTATGTATGTATGTATGTATGTATGTATGTATGTATGTATGTATGTATGTATGTATGTATGTATGTATGTATGTATGTATGTATGTATGTATGTATGTATGTATGTATGTATGTATGTATGTATGTATGTATGTATGTATGTATGTATGTATGTATGTATGTATGTATGTATGTATGTATGTATGTATGTATGTATGTATGTATGTATGTATGTATGTATGTATGTATGTATGTATGTATGTATGTATGTATGTATGTATGTATGTATGTATGTATGTATGTATGTATGTATGTATGTATGTATGTATGTATGTATGTATGTATGTATGTATGTATGTATGTATGTATGTATGTATGTATGTATGTATGTATGTATGTATGTATGTATGTATGTATGTATGTATGTATGTATGTATGTATGTATGTATGTATGTATGTATGTATGTATGTATGTATGTATGTATGTATGTATGTATGTATGTATGTATGTATGTATGTATGTATGTATGTATGTATGTATGTATGTATGTATGTATGTATGTATGTATGTATGTATGTATGTATGTATGTATGTATGTATGTATGTATGTATGTATGTATGTATGTATGTATGTATGTATGTATGTATGTATGTATGTATGTATGTATGTATGTATGTATGTATGTATGTATGTATGTATGTATGTATGTATGTATGTATGTATGTATGTATGTATGTATGTATGTATGTATGTATGTATGTATGTATGTATGTATGTATGTATGTATGTATGTATGTATGTATGTATGTATGTATGTATGTATGTATGTATGTATGTATGTATGTATGTATGTATGTATGTATGTATGTATGTATGTATGTATGTATGTATGTATGTATGTATGTATGTATGTATGTATGTATGTATGTATGTATGTATGTATGTATGTATGTATGTATGTATGTATGTATGTATGTATGTATGTATGTATGTATGTATGTATGTATGTATGTATGTATGTATGTATGTATGTATGTATGTATGTATGTATGTATGTATGTATGTATGTATGTATGTATGTATGTATGTATGTATGTATGTATGTATGTATGTATGTATGTATGTATGTATGTATGTATGTATGTATGTATGTATGTATGTATGTATGTATGTATGTATGTATGTATGTATGTATGTATGTATGTATGTATGTATGTATGTATGTATGTATGTATGTATGTATGTATGTATGTATGTATGTATGTATGTATGTATGTATGTATGTATGTATGTATGTATGTATGTATGTATGTATGTATGTATGTATGTATGTATGTATGTATGTATGTATGTATGTATGTATGTATGTATGTATGTATGTATGTATGTATGTATGTATGTATGTATGTATGTATGTATGTATGTATGTATGTATGTATGTATGTATGTATGTATGTATGTATGTATGTATGTATGTATGTATGTATGTATGTATGTATGTATGTATGTATGTATGTATGTATGTATGTATGTATGTATGTATGTATGTATGTATGTATGTATGTATGTATGTATGTATGTATGTATGTATGTATGTATGTATGTATGTATGTATGTATGTATGTATGTATGTATGTATGTATGTATGTATGTATGTATGTATGTATGTATGTATGTATGTATGTATGTATGTATGTATGTATGTATGTATGTATGTATGTATGTATGTATGTATGTATGTATGTATGTATGTATGTATGTATGTATGTATGTATGTATGTATGTATGTATGTATGTATGTATGTATGTATGTATGTTTATTTGCCAAGATGTTTATCACAGAAGTAAGACTAGTCCTAGCTTCAGTTTTAACAACTCGTGAACAATCGATTGATATTTATTTGCCAAGATGTTTATCACAGAAGTAAGATATTCGAGCCAGAAGAGTATATGTGAGAACGCGTGGTAGAGAGGTGAATGATCTGCACCATCAGGAGCTTAGGGCTAAGAGGAAAGCGCTAAAACTGGCCATACGTCAAAGCAAGAGATCGTGTTTCCTGAACATTTGCGATGACGTTGAAACTAATCCATTTGGGATGGCCTATAAACTGGTGACGAAGAAGTTAAACTGTCTGAATAACTCATCCCCGAGTGAACCAGCAGTACTTGATAGAATAGTGAAGCATCTTTTCCCGCAACAAAGTACGACATATTGGGAAAATTACGGCGATAATGAGGTCTTTAGTTTCTCGCCCGTAACCACTGCTGAGATACTGCAAGCAGTGGCAAAATTCCAGGATGGAAAGGCCCCGGGACTAGATATACCAAACATGGTATTGAAGGAAGTTGTTCGGTGTTGCCCTGGGCAAGTAGTGCAGTTGATAAACGCCTGTCTTCGGCATGGATCTTTTCCATCAATATGGAAAAGACAGAGACTAGTGCTGTTGCCCAAAAAAAAATAAGCCGCAGGAGGACCCCTCTTCGTACAGACCGCTATGTATGATAGATACGTGCGGAAAGTTGCTGGAGAGCATAATCTGCAAGAGATTGGAATCGTACATCGAGACAACAGGAGGTCTATCTGATGCCCAGTACGGCTTCAGGAAGTGTAGATCGACAATAGATGCTATAGGGGTTGTTGTTGATACGGCTAAAGAGGCTATTGAGGGGGAAAGCTGGAGGACTGGTTCCAAGGAGTATTGTGTGGTTCTGACGCTGGATGTTAAGAATGCGTTCAATACGGCGTACTGGGAGAAGATCGTGGATGCCTTGAACCGCTTGAATGTACCTCAATATTTGGTGGCAGTAATTAGGGATTATCTCCGAGACAGAGTCCTGGTGTATTATACGGATGATGGTATGCAAGAGTATGGTATAACAGGCGGTGTACCACAGGGGTCTGTCCTTGGGCCGTTGCTGTGGAATGTGATGTACGATGGTGTACTGAGGCTGATGCTCCCAGAGAGGGCTAAATTAGTAGGGTTTGCGGATGATATAGCGCTGGTGGTGGTGGCTAAATATACGCAGGAGGCTGTTAGTGTCACCAATAGCAGCATTCAGCTGGTTCGATCATGGCTAAATGCGATGGCTTTAACATTGGCAGAGCATAAAACGGAGGCCGTATTGATTAGTCATCGTAAAACAAAGGAGTTTATTACCCTAAACGTAGGAATCTGCTCCATCAGAACAAAGGATTATCTATCTAAAGTACCTGGGAGTGATGATAGACAACCGTTTGTCGTTTAAACCCCACCTGGAGTACATGAGAACCAAGGTCGGAGGAACGTGTTCGGCGCTGTGCCGTATAATGCCCAACACGAGGGGTCCCAAATACCTACGGAGGAAGATTCTTGCGGGCGTTGTAAAGAGCATCGTCCTGTATGCAGCCCCAATATGGGCAGAGTCCACTAGGTTTGTGACATACAGAGAAAAGATAAGTTCCATTTACAGACTGGCGTCGCTTCGAGTGTGTTGTGCCTTTCGAACGGTGTCGGATGATGCAGCGTTTGTCATTGCGAGCATGGTACCCATCGACCTGCAGGCTAAGGAGGCGGAGTATATATTTACTTCGAGAGGTTCGACGGATAATACAAATACCCGGGATACTGCGAGACGTTCGAGCGTTTCCGAATGGCAGATACGGTGGACTGCATCTGTCAAGGGTCGATGGACGCATAGGTTAATACCAGACATAGATGCATGGGTGAATAGAAGGCATGGTGATTTAAACTATTACCTCACACAGTTTTTGAGTGGACACGGCTGTTTCAAGTCGTACCTGTATCGCTTTGGACACGACAGTGACCCGTTCTGTCCGAATTGTGGTGGTAATGAAGACCCTGAACACGTGTTCTTCACCTGTCCAAGATTCGGCAGCGACAGGGCGAATCTGGAGCGTTCAATAGGAGGCGGTGTCAATGTGGGAAACATAATTGAGCTTATGTTGTCCTCTCGGGTTAACTGGGAGCATGTGTGTGATTTTGTGAAATTGGTTATGATGGAACTTCGTAGGCTGGAGGGCATACGAAGAGGAGTATAGCACAGTGGTGAAGGTGACGAATATGGAAGAATAGTTCCGAAACTCCTGTCATGATAAATGAAGGGGGACGTAGGAATGGAAAAAAGGCGACTGGGGTGCTGATGCAGATATACTACCCATCCTGATGAAATACTGACGTGGTTCCGGGGTGGTGTTAGTGAAGATATCGTGGGGCCACTAGATGATAGTGCGCTATCACTACGTCCAAAAAAAAAAATGTATGTATGTATGTATGTATGTATGTATGTATGTATGTATGTATGTATGTATGTATGTATGTATGTATGTATGTATGTATGTATGTATGTATGTATGTATGTATGTATGTATGTATGTATGTATGTATGTATGTATGTATGTATGTATGTATGTATGTATGTATGTATGTATGTATGTATGTATGTATGTATGTATGTATGTATGTATGTATGTATGTATGTATGTATGTATGTATGTATGTATGTATGTATGTATGTATGTATGTATGTATGTATGTATGTATGTATGTATGTATGTATGTATGTATGTAAGTTAAGGTATGAAGTTTTCATAACTTAATATTTTTTTTATATTCCCACGAAAAGACTAAATGAACTAATATTGCGAAATCAAAGTTACACGCGCCAATATTTTGTGCTGACACCGATGTCAGCGAAAATATTATTTTTTTGAATTCTTTAATCGAACCATTTTTACCTTTTACTAAATTATGCTGACGCTATGTGCTAGAAAGGAAAGCAGTTCGGATTGATCCACGAAGAGTGGAAGTAACATAAATAATTAAAGTGTAAAGTGTTAATAGATTAAGAAGCAAATAAAAATTTTATTTTTTTTTAAATGTAAAAAGGACAGTTTTTAATTCTGAAAAGGACAGTTTTTAAGTTCTGAAAAAAACAAGTAAGAACATCGATAGTGTGTCCGCCAACCAAACAAAAAAGTATCCTTATGAAAAGGAGAAAATAATAAAAAAAAAAACAGTGACAATAAAAAAGTATCCTTACAAAGAGGAGAAAATAAAAAAAAAAAAACAGTGACAGTTAAAAAGTATCCTTATTAAAAGGAGAAAATAAAAAACACGGTGACAATTAAAGAAAAAGTGTCCTTATAAAAAAGGAGAAAATATAAAAATAGTGACAAACAGAATAAAAACCTTTTTAATAAGAGTGTTTAAACAAATAAACTAAGTGATTTAAAATAAATCAAGTGTCAAAAAGACTCTATGTTCATCAACAACATTTTTTAAAAAAATTATTAGGAAAAATATATAAAAAAACAATTTCGAAAAAACAAAAATATATAACGTTTGGCCACTCCGAGACAGCAACATCCCAGAACGAGTGTAATCTGGGACAGCTTTAAAGCGGTGGTACAATAACAGTGACAACGTGCAGCGACAGATATAACAAATAACAAATTATTGTATAACAAATTATTTAAGTTAAATTAAGTTGTAAATCCGAAAATTCTTTACAAACTGGCTAGTATAGTAGAAGATATAGTAGAGAATCTCACTGAAGAGGAGATCAAATTTCTAATTAAACGTAGAGAGTTAGATACGATTGACGAAGAACTAGAAGCACTAGAAAGAAATACGAAACGGACTCAATAGACAATCTTTCAAATCTATTTAATAACATGACAACAAGTGATCCCAACATGAACAGTGAGCAAATAATTAGGATAGTGACGCAGACCACAGCACCACTCCTAAGGGAATTGGAGGTGCTAAAGGCAAATTTTGAGAGACTGACAATTGCAAATACTTTTACAGAATACAAACAACAAACTATTGACGAAACCAAACGATGTGACGAAAGCTTGGATGTTATAAAATCCCTTCCAAACTTTAACGGAAAAGATACCTCTTATGTAAGCTGGCGAGAAGCCGCAAACAACTCCATGAGTGTATATGCCAAAGGTGGTCGTAGGTATTTCGCTGCATTGACCATTTTACGGAACAAAATAACAGATGAGGCAAATGACACTCTAACGAACCACGCTACGGTACTGAATCTTGACGCTATTATGACCCGACTGGACTTTGCTTATGCCGACAAACGACCAATCCATATCATTGAACAAGAACTCAAGAACTGACTTTACTAATAAATAAAACGATAATGACATATGGATCAAATTCCTCTCTATCGAATGAACTAAACTGTAAAAATCGACAATATGCGCTTAGAGTTTTTGTCACCGGTCTAAACCCACCACTGGCGAATATTCTTTTCTCACTTTCACCTTCCGATTTACCGAATGCCTTAGCCAAAGCTCAGGAGATAGAAGCGAATAATGTAAGAGCTAATTTTGCTGTACAATTCAATAGAAATCAGGGCAGCAATCAAAACCTAAGGAATACCCAAAATGTTTTACGATTTCCTCATAGAAATCGCTTTAACAATTTTCAACATGGCCAAAACCTTCCCATTATCCATCGCCAACCTAAGCTCGAACCGATGGAAATAGGAAGCTCATTAAATATTCCGGTCGCTGCGAGGAATAATAACGTTCGACAGATTGGACAATCACTAAATCATGGACGAGGACCACAAATTAGTCAGTGGCAACAACGGCCACAAAATACAAATCAATTTGGCCAAAGGCCACAATTTAATTATCCCATAAAAAGGCAACATTCTAGCGGACAATTTAGTTCCCAGCCAATAAACAAGGCCCAGAGAGTAAATAATTTAAATAAAACAACTTTTTTAGACACGACCCCGGACTGCCATACATCATTAGGACAGGTACATCCGGGAGAACTTTCAGAATTTTAATTGACAGTGGAGCAACCAGTTGTTACTGTAGCCCCAATGTCCTTACTAACAGACAGGAATTAGATATTAAGAAAAGAATAAAAACCATAAATTTTTACCATTATCAAACACTGCTACGAGGCAAGACTGTTTGGTATTAGAGAAAGATTCATTCTATGAGATTCCCAACTTAGAATCCGATATTTTAATAGGTTATAATTTTTTGAAAAAAGCTAACATAAAACTTGATTTTGAAAACGGCACAATTACGTGTGGCGATAAAATTGATAAATTTATAAATTTTAATAAACCAGCATCAACGAGTAGTGCTGTTAATCAGGAAAACGAGGAAAATATTATAAATAACTTGAGAAATGATCTTGAGTGCGAAAATTATGACGAGAATGATATCAATCGTAGTTATGGAAGAACCATAATTGATGAATTAGATAGTGAAATTCGAAATGAAATAGAAAATTTACACTCGAAAATTGATACTGTTCTGCCATTCAGAACGGATATAAAAGCTGAGATACGTACAATTTCTGAAACTCCTATATGGAGTAAGCAATATCCCTATCCACTCTCAGTAAACTCATTTGTAAATAAGGAAATAGAAAAACTATTAAACGACGGAATTATACGTCCCAGTAAAAGCCCTTACAACTCCCCAATATGGGAAGTGCCAAAAAAAAGGAACTAACGAAGACGGAACGCAAAAATTTCGAATGGTAATTGATTATAAGAAACTAAATGGAAACACTATATCATATAAGTATCCGATACCGGGTTGCAGTGTTATCCTATCAAATTTGGGAAAAGCGAAGTACTTTTCCACCATCGACCTCGAATCCGGTTTCCATCAAATTTTAATGAAGCCGGAAGATATTGAAAAAACAGCGTTTTCTGTGAACAACGGAAAATATGAATTTATTAAGACTCCCTTTCGGATTGAAGAACGCACCCAGTATCTTCCAAAGTGCCATGGATGATATTTTAAGGGACTATATAGGAAAATTTTGCCACGTCTATATAGACGAAATAATAGTATACTCGGAAAATTTGCAAGAACATAGGAAGCATTTGAAAATGGTAGTTCAAAGACTTAGGGATTCTAATATGAAAATTTCTTTGGAAAAATCAATTTTTTTCAAAAAAAATATTGAATTTTTGGGTTATATTGTTGCCCATGGTATTATAAAAACCGATCCAAAGAAAATATAGACGATAAATAGTTACCCTGAACCTAAAACTCTCAGACAATTGAGAGGCTTGCTCGGCATAACAGAAAATTCATTAGAGATTACGCAAAAATCTCAAAACCATTGACAAAATATCTTACAGGAGAGAATGGAAAAGTTTTACAATACATGTCCAAAAAAATTGCAGTAGAATTTGATTCGGAAGCTCAATCAGCTTTCAATAGACTAAAAAATTTATTAACTGACCAGGTTGAACTTGCACAACCTGATTTCAATAAGAAATTTACTCTGAAAACTGACGCATCAAATGCAGCAGTTGGCGCTGTCCTAACCCAAGATGGCAAACCCATAATTTTTATTTCCAAGACACTTCTACCGAACGAAACTACGCTACAAACGAGAAGGAATTATTTGCGATAGTTTGGTCTTTGAGAACACTGAGGAATTATCTATATGGAGTGGCAGATTTGGAAATCCATACCGACTATCAGCCACTCACTTTTGCAATATCTTCTAGAAATCGAAACGCGAAAAAGATGGATGTCCTTTATAGAGGAATATTCTCCGAAATTTGTCTATAAACCGGGCGCAACAAACGTCGTGGCCGATGCACTTTATAGGCAAATATTAAATGATATATCAGATAATGAATCTTTACACAGCACACAACACTCCGCTGAAAGTTTACAATTAAAAAAACTTCCAAACCACTCAATGAATTTAAACAGCAAATTCTTCTAAGCAAAACCGACTTTACAAGTTATCAATCAGTTAGTAACTTCAATAGAACTAGACACATCATTGAAGTTGACACAAGAGAGTCTTAAAAATATGCTAAAAGAATTTATACGGCCCAATTTGGTGACAGCAGTACATTGTTGCCTAGAAGATCTTTATGAATTTAAAGAAACAGGAAAAGAAACTTTTACTAACGGATTTTGTTTTACTAAAATCTTTGCAATCGATATTGTTAATGTCGATGACCAAAAAGCCATAATTGAGGAAACTCACACTAGGGCACATAGGAATTCTAAGGAAAATCACAAACAAGTTTGTAAACAATATTATTGGCCAAAGATGATCGACCACTTCAAGGAATTTATCAGACATTGTAATATCTGCAGTAAAGCGAAATATGATAGGAAACCAACTGGGATTCCAATTGGAGAGGCTCCAATTCCTAGTAAGGAGGGGGAGTTCCTACACATCGATATTTTTTATGCCCAACATTTAAAATTCCTTACCTGCATCGACGCCTATTCAAAATTTCTTATAATAAAACAATTAGAAGATAGAACAAACTTAGGTGAAAAAGTCTTGGATATATTACAAACTTTTCCTGCAGCAAAAAAATTAACGTTAGACAATGAACCAGGCTTCAAAACTCCTATTTTCCGATCTTTAATGCAAAGATTAAAAATTCAACTGTATTTTTGTGATCCTAGACATAGCACAACTAATGGACAGGTAGAAAGAGCACACTCTACTTTGATTGAAATAGCAAGATGCTTAAAAGAAGAATTTCATTTACTAGATACCACTGAAATATTTCATAGGGCAGCTTAACAGTATAACTTCAGTATTCACTCAGTTACAAATGAAAAACCATTTAATGTATTTCATAATAAAGTCAATCATGAAAATCTGCGCAACAGACTATTAGAATCACAAAGCAGAATGTTAAAAAGAAATATCCCCACATTATTAAAAACTTTTGAGACAGACCAAGAGGTCTATGAAAAACTGATAGGGCAAATAGATAAATTACTTCCTCGCTACAAGAAACAGAAAGTAAAAGAAGACTTAGGGAATAAGATTAAAGTTCATAGTAGAAAAAGAATATTTCACAAAGAGAACATAAAAACCTAATAAGATTTCATTTTATAGGAAATTTAAAACTATTGATTTTACTGACGATATTCACCAAATGTAAATTAGAAGTACATATACTACAATTCTCAGATGATTTCGATTCACGCTGGACAAACACGAATACAGGACGGGAATTTCAAATTAATACACTCCATAGATTTGGACAACTATGAAAACGTAATTGCTGACTTGAGACAGGAAATACAAAACAAAATCTCTTCGGACAATTCAATCTTTCGAATGCTTAATCATGAAATAGGACAAATACAATTACAACTGAACCGTATAAAACCTAGACTGCTTGGAAATGGTTAGCGGGAACACCAGACCATAACGACGATCAGATACTACTCGATAAAACGAACAATATTTTAGAAAACACCAAATACCAACGAATAATTATAGAGACACCATCACGAGAATGAACCAACTGACTAACATGACAAACGTCATTTTAAGGAAAATACAGACAGAGGAAAATTTTAAGAAAGAATTTCAACAAAATTTATTTTATAAACTAAAATTAATAAAAGAGGAAATATTAAATATAGAGTATGCCTTACAGTGGGCCAAAGCAGGAATTATAAATACTTTTATATTATCAGAAGAGGAAATAAGTGAGATCAAGAAACAGATAGACTATGAAGAGTTCCCATTCTCCAATATCGAAGAAGCATTAGAATTTTCGGATATAAGAATAGCTGTAAACAATATGTCAATTATTTATATTGTAAATTTGCCTACTATTAGTACAAATATTTGTGAAAATATATTAACTAAACCATTAAAAATATACAAAACTATAATAAAAATTCAAAATGAAAATATTGTAAAATGTAACAATAGAATTTTTGAAATGAAAACTGAATGTAAAACTTTTAATATAATAATCAAAACCCTTTAGAAATAAGTAATACAAACTGTATTCCAAAATTGTTATCTAGCGGTAATCATAATTGTACTATGGTAAATAACCAACACGTCCCAACTATTGAGGAAATAAAACCGGGAATAATTTTGTTAAACCAATACAATGGTTCATTAAGTATTCCAGACGCTAAATCCTGGAATCTATCGGGAAACTTTTTTATCAAATTTCATAACGCCACATTAAATTTAAACGGTGTTAACTATTTCGCAAGAGAATTACACGATTGGAAACCGCTTCCAGCTATTTTTCAGTTCTCCCCTAACAAAACAGAAATGGAAGAAGTTCTTTCTCTGCAAATGATGAAAGAAATCCAGTTGGAAAATGTCCATGAGCTCGACACGTTGTCGACCGAGGGAAGAATTGAATTTTCTTTCAATATGGTACTTTCAATTTCATTGGTCGCAATTATAATTTTTGTCATCTGGAAATTGAGGCAAAAGGACAGAATGAATCTGACAATAAACAACCAAGGCTCTACGCCGACAATTCCAGATCCCGAAAGCTCGTCTCGAGAAAGGAGACAAGTTCTTAAGATATTAAGACAAGTCTTTCAAAATAATTCAATCGGGACGATTGATCTTACAGAGGGGGACTTAAGTTTCATAACTTAATATTTTTTTTTATATTTCCACGAAAAGACTAAATGAACTAATATTGCGAAATCAAAGCTGCACGCGCCAATATTTTGTGCTGACACCGATGTCAGCGAAAATATTATTTTTTTGAATTCTTTAATCGAACCATTTGACCTTTTACTAAATTATGCTGACGCTATGTCTGCAAAATTATTCAAAAAGTCGTTATTATGATTTATGCTAGAAAGGATAGTTCAGTTCGGATTGATCCACGAAGAGTGGAAGTAACATAAATAATTAAAGTGTAAAGTGTTAATAGATTAAGGAAATAAAAATTTTATTTTTTTTAAATGTAAAAAGGACAGTTTTTTATTTGTATGTATGTATGTATGTATGTATGTATGTATGTATGTATGTATGTATGTATGTATGTATGTATGTATGTATGTATGTATGTATGTATGTATGTATGTATGTATGTATGTATGTATGTATGTATGTATGTATGCATGTATGCATGTATGCATGTATGCATGTATGCATGTATGTATGTATGTATGTATGTATGTATGTATGTATGTATGTATGTATGTATGTATGTATGTATGTATGTATGTATGTATGTATGTATGTATGTATGTATGTATGTATGTATGTATGTATGTATGTATGTATGTATGTATGTATGTATGTATGTATGTATGTATGTATGTATGTATGTATGTATGTATGTATGTATGTATGTATGTATGTATGTATGTATGTATGTATGTATGTATGTATGTATGTATGTATGTATGTATGTATGTATGTATGTATGTATGTATGTATGTATGTATGTATGTATGTATGTATGTATGTATGTATGTATGTATGTATGTATGTATGTATGTATGTATGTATGTATGTATGTATGTATGTATGTATGTATGTATGTATGTATGTATGTATGCATGTATGCATGTATGCATGTATGCATGCATGCATGCATGTATGTATGTATGTATGCATGTATGCATGTATGCATGTATGCATGCATGCATGCATGTATGTATGTATGTATGTATGTATGTATGTATGTATGTATGTATGTATGTATGTATGTATGTATGTATGTATGTATGTATGTATGTATGTATGTATGTATGTATGTATGTATGTATGTATGTATGTATGTATGTATGTATGTATGTATGTATGTATGTATGTATGTATGTATGTATGTATGTATGTATGTATGTATGTATGTATGTATGTATGTATGTATGTATGTATGTATGTATGTATGTATGTATGTATGTATGTATGTATGTATGTATGTATGTATGTATGTATGTATGTATGTATGTATGTATGTATGTATGTATGTATGTATGTATGTATGTATGTATGTATGTATGTATGCATGTATGTATGTATGCATGTATGCATGTATGCATGTATGCATGTATGCATGTATGCATGTATGCATGTATGTATGTATGTATGTATGTATGTATGTATGTATGTATGTATGTATGTATGTATGTATGTATGTATGTATGTATGTATGTATGTATGTATGTATGTATGTATGTATGTATGTATGTATGTATGTATGTATGTATGTATGTATGTATGTATGTATGTATGTATGTATGTATGTATGTATGTATGTATGTATGTATGTATGTATGTATGTATGTATGTATGTATGTATGTATGTATGTATGTATGTATGTATGTATGTATGTATGTATGTATGTATGTATGTATGTATGTATGTATGTATGTATGTATGTATGTATGTATGTATGTATGTATGTATGTATGTATGTATGTATGTATGTATGTATGTATGTATGTATGTATGTATGTATGTATGTATGTATGTATGTATGTATGTATGTATGTATGTATGTATGTATGTATGTATGTATGTATGTATGTATGTATGTATGTATGTATGTATGTATGTATGTATGTATGTATGTATGAATGTATGTATGTATGTATGTATGTATGTATGTATGTATGTATGTATGTATGTATGTATGTATGTATGAATGTATGTATGTATGTATGTATGTATGTATGTATGTATGTATGTATGTATGTATGTATGTATGTATGTATGTATGTATGTATGTATGTATGTTGTATGTATGTATGTATGTATGTATGTATGTATGTATGTATGTATGTATGTATGTATGTATGTATGTATGCATGTATGTATGTATGTATGTATGTATGTATGTATGTATGTATGTATGTATGTATGTATGTATGTATGTATGTATGTATGTATGGATGTATGTATGTATGTATGTATGTATGTATGTATGTATGTATGTATGTATGTATGTATGTATGTATGTATGTATGTATGTATGTATGTATGTATGTATGTATGTATGTATGTATGTATGTATGTATGTATGTATGTATGTATGTATGTATGTATGTATGTATGTATGTATGTATGTATGTATGTATGTATGTATGTATGTATGTATGTATGTATGTATGTATGTATGTATGTATGTATGTATGTATGTATGTATGTATGTATGTATGTATGTATGTATGTATGTATGTATGTATGTATGTATGTATGTATGTATGTATGTATGTATGTATGTATGTATGTATGTATGTATGTATGTATGTATGTATGTATGTATGTATGTATGTATGTATGTATGTATGTATGTATGTATGTATGTATGTATGTATGTATGTATGTATGTATGTATGTATGTATGTATGTATGTATGTATGTATGTATGTATGTATGTATGTATGTATGTATGTATGTATGTATGTATGTATGTATGTATGTATGTATGTATGTATGTATGTATGTATGTATGTATGTATGTATGTATGTATGTATGTATGTATGTATGTATGTATGTATGTATGTATGTATGTATGTATGTATGTATGTATGTATGTATGTATGTATGTATGTATGTATGTATGTATGTATGTATGTATGTATGTATGTATGTATGTATGTATGTATGTATGTATGTATGTATGTATGTATGTATGTATGTATGTATGTATGTATGTATGTATGTATGTATGTATGTATGTATGTATGTATGTATGTATGTATGTATGTATGTATGTATGTATGTATGTATGTATGTATGTATGTATGTATGTATGTATGTATGTATGTATGTATGTATGTATGTATGTATGTATGTATGTATGTATGTATGTATGTATGTATGTATGTATGTATGTATGTATGTATGTATGTATGTATGTATGTATGTATGTATGTATGTATGTATGTATGTATGTATGTATGTATGTATGTATGTATGTATGTATGTATGTATGTATGTATGTATGTATGTATGTATGTATGTATGTATGTATGTATGTATGTATGTATGTATGTATGTATGTATGTATGTATGTATGTATGTATGTATGTATGTATGTATGTATGTATGTATGTATGTATGTATGTATGTATGTATGTATGTATGTATGTATGTATGTATGTATGTATGTATGTATGTATGTATGTATGTATGTATGTATGTATGTATGTATGTATGTATGTATGTATGTATGTATGTATGTATGTATGTATGTATGTATGTATGTATGTATGTATGTATGTATGTATGTATGTATGTATGTATGTATGTATGTATGTATGTATGTATGTATGTATGTATGTATGTATGTATGTATGTATGTATGTATGTATGTATGTATGTATGTATGTATGTATGTATGTATGTATGTATGTATGTATGTATGTATGTATGTATGTATGTATGTATGTATGTATGTATGTATGTATGTATGTATGTATGTATGTATGTATGTATGTATGTATGTATGTATGTATGTATGTATGTATGTATGTATGTATGTATGTATGTATGTATGTATGTATGTATGTATGTATGTATGTATGTATGTATGTATGTATGTATGTATGTATGTATGTATGTATGTATGTATGTATGTATGTATGTATGTATGTATGTATGTATGTATGTATGTATGTATGTATGTATGTATGTATGTATGTATGTATGTATGTATGTATGTATGTATGTATGTATGTATGTATGTATGTATGTATGTATGTATGTATGTATGTATGTATGTATGTATGTATGTATGTATGTATGTATGTATGTATGTATGTATGTATGTATGTATGTATGTATGTATGTATGTATGTATGTATGTATGTATGTATGTATGTATGTATGTATGTATGTATGTATGTATGTATGTATGTATGTATGTATGTATGTATGTATGTATGTATGTATGTATGTATGTATGTATGTATGTATGTATGTATGTATGTATGTATGTATGTATGTATGTATGTATGTATGTATGTATGTATGTATGTATGTATGTATGTATGTATGTATGTATGTATGTATGTATGTATGTATGTATGTATGTATGTATGTATGTATGTATGTATGTATGTATGTATGTATGTATGTATGTATGTATGTATGTATGTATGTATGTATGTATGTATGTATGTATGTATGTATGTATGTATGTATGTATGTATGTATGTATGTATGTATGTATGTATGTATGTATGTATGTATGTATGTATGTATGTATGTATGTATGTATGTATGTATGTATGTATGTATGTATGTATGTATGTATGTATGTATGTATGTATGTATGTATGTATGTATGTATGTATGTATGTATGTATGTATGTATGTATGTATGTATGTATGTATGTATGTATGTATGTATGTATGTATGTATGTATGTATGTATGTATGTATGTATGTATGTATGTATGTATGTATGTATGTATGTATGTATGTATGTATGTATGTATGTATGTATGTATGTATGTATGTATGTATGTATGTATGTATGTATGTATGTATGTATGTATGTATGTATGTATGTATGTATGTATGTATGTATGTATGTATGTATGTATGTATGTATGTATGTATGTATGTATGTATGTATGTATGTATGTATGTATGTATGTATGTATGTATGTATGTATGTATGTATGTATGTATGTATGTATGTATGTATGTATGTATGTATGTATGTATGTATGTATGTATGTATGTATGTATGTATGTATGTATGTATGTATGTATGTATGTATGTATGTATGTATGTATGTATGTATGTATGTATGTATGTATGTATGTATGTATGTATGTATGTATGTATGTATGTATGTATGTATGTATGTATGTATGTATGTATGTATGTATGTATGTATGTATGTATGTATGTATGTATGTATGTATGTATGTATGTATGTATGTATGTATGTATGTATGTATGTATGTATGTATGTATGTATGTATGTATGTATGTATGTATGTATGTATGTATGTATGTATGTATGTATGTATGTATGTATGTATGTATGTATGTATGTATGTATGTATGTATGTATGTATGTATGTATGTATGTATGTTTATTTGCCAAGATGTTTATCACAGAAGTAAGACTAGTCCTAGCTTCAGTTTTAACAACTCGTGAACAATCGATTGATATTTATTTGCCAAGATGTTTATCACAGAAGTAAGATATTCGAGCCAGAAGAGTATATGTGAGAACGCGTGGTAGAGAGGTGAATGATCTGCACCATCAGGAGCTTAGGGCTAAGAGGAAAGCGCTAAAACTGGCCATACGTCAAAGCAAGAGATCGTGTTTCCTGAACATTTGCGATGACGTTGAAACTAATCCATTTGGGATGGCCTATAAACTGGTGACGAAGAAGTTAAACTGTCTGAATAACTCATCCCCGAGTGAACCAGCAGTACTTGATAGAATAGTGAAGCATCTTTTCCCGCAACAAAGTACGACATATTGGGAAAATTACGGCGATAATGAGGTCTTTAGTTTCTCGCCCGTAACCACTGCTGAGATACTGCAAGCAGTGGCAAAATTCCAGGATGGAAAGGCCCCGGGACTAGATATACCAAACATGGTATTGAAGGAAGTTGTTCGGTGTTGCCCTGGGCAAGTAGTGCAGTTGATAAACGCCTGTCTTCGGCATGGATCTTTTCCATCAATATGGAAGAGACAGAGACTAGTGCTGTTGCCCAAAAAAAATAAGCCGCAGGAGGACCCCTCTTCGTACAGACCGCTATGTATGATAGATACGTGCGGAAGGTTGCTGGAGAGCATAATCTGCAAGAGATTGGAATCGTACATCGAGACAACAGGAGGTCTATCTGATGCCCAGTACGGCTTCAGGAAGTGTAGATCGACAATAGATGCTATAGGGGTTGTTGTTGATACGGCTAAAGAGGCTATTGAGGGGAAAAGCTGGAGGACTGGTTCCAAGGAGTATTGTGTGGTTGTGACGCTGGATGTTAAGAATGCGTTCAATACGGCGAACTGGGAGAAGATCGTGGATGCCTTGAACCGCTTGAATGTACCTCAATATTTGGTGGCAGTAATTAGGGATTATCTCCGAGACAGGGTCCTGGTGTATTATACGGATGATGGTATGCAAGGGTATGGTATAACAGGCGGTGTACCACAGGGGTCTGTCCTTGGGCCGTTGCTGTGGAATGTGATGTACGATGGTGTACTGAGGCTGATGCTCCCAGAGGGGGCTAAATTAGTGGGGTTTGCGGATGATATAGCGCTGGTGGTGGTGGCTAAATATACGCAGGAGGCTGTTAGTGTCACCAATAGCAGCATTCAGCTGGTTCGATCATGGCTAAATGCGATGGGTTTAACATTGGCAGAGCATAAAACGGAGGCCGTGTTGATTAGTCATCGTAAAACAGAGGAGTTTATTACCCTAGACGTAGGAGGCTGCTCCATCAGAACAAAGGATTATCTAAAGTACCTGGGAGTGATGATAGACAACCGTTTGTCGTTTAAACCCCACCTGGAGTACATGAGAACCAAGGCCGGAGGAACGTGTTCGGCGCTGTGCCGTATAATGCCCAACACGAGGGGTCCCAAATACCTACGGAGGAAGATTCTTGCGGGCGTTGTAAAGAGCATCGTCCTGTATGCAGCCCCAATATGGGCAGAGTCCACTAGGTTTGTGACATACAGAGAGAAGATAAGTTCCGTTTACAGACTGGCGGCGCTTCGAGTGTGTTGTGCCTTTCGAACGGTGTCGGATGATGCAGCGTTTGTCATTGCGGGCATTGTACCCATCGACCTGCAGGCTAAGGAGGCGGAGTATATATTTACTTCGAGAGGTTCGACGGATAATACAAATATCCGGGATACTGCGAGACGTTCGAGCGTTTCCGAATGGCAGATACGGTGGACTGCATCTGTCAAGGGTCGATGGACGCATAGGTTAATACCAGACATAGATGCATGGGTGAATAGAAGGCATGGTGATTTGAACTATTACCTCACACAGTTTTTGAGTGGACACGGCTGTTTCAAGTCGTACCTGTATCGCTTTGGACACGACAGTGACCCGTTCTGTCCGAATTGTGGTGGTAATGAAGACCCTGAACACGTGTTCTTCACCTGTCCAAGATTCGGCAGCGACAGAGCGAACCTGGAGCGTTCAATAGGAGGCGGTGTCAATGTGGGAAACATAATTGAGATTATGTTGTCCTCTCGGGTTAACTGGGAGCATGTGTGTGATTTTGTGAAATTGGTTATGATGGAACTTCGTAGGCTGGAGGGCATACGAAGAGGAGTATAGCACAGTGGTGAAAGTGACGAATATGGAAGAATAGTTCCGAACCTCCTGTCATGATAAATGAAGGGATACGTAGGAATGGAAAAAGGCGACTGGGGTGCTGATGCAGATATACTACCCATCCTGATGAAATACTGACGTGGTTCCGGGGTGGTGTTAGTGAAGATATCGTGGGGCCACTAGATGATAGTGCGCTATCACTACGTCCAAAAAAAAAAAAATGTATGTATGTATGTATGTATGTATGTATGTATGTATGTATGTATGTATGTATGTATGTATGTATGTATGTATGTATGTATGTATGTATGTATGTATGTATGTATGTATGTATGTATGTATGTATGTATGTATGTATGTATGTATGTATGTATGTATGTATGTATGTATGTATGTATGTATGTATGTATGTATGTATGTATGTATGTATGTATGTATGTATGTATGTATGTATGTATGTATGTATGTATGTATGTATGTATGTATGTATGTATGTATGTATGTATGTATGTATGTATGTATGTATGTATGTGATTCTTTATTAAAAATTTTACAAATTTACAATATAGAAAGGATATATTTAACATTGAATTATAGCCGTCTGTTATTAATATATTTATTTAAGGGTAGTAAATCTCATCTGGCTTTAAAAACTGTTGTCATTTGACTTAGATTTTTCAAGTTTTCTATATACTCTATACCCATATTTTCGTTTAAATATTTGTAGAATCGACATCTACTATTCTGTGCATCATAGTTCATTTTTAAAAATACTTTTGCTTTTAGTTCCTGTAGCAAAGTGGTTCCACATCGAACAAAATCCTGTGCCGAAATATGTTCACCCTCCAAAACAACTTCCAAATCACCACCTATATCATTTAGTTGCTTTGCCCAAATAATGTTTTCTCTTCTTATGCAATTATGGATAGCTTGTTTGGTAATCTGTTTTGTGAATATTGAAAGTGTTTTGTAAATATAATTCAAATATATAAAAAATGTCACGTAATTTGGTGTAAAATCCGGTAGTTTCAAGATTCTTTTTAAAAATTAACGCCGTAGTTTATCTACTTCTTCAAACCAACCATAACCCCAAACTTGCGCCGCATACGACTGTATGAATCGACATACTGATTGAAACAGTTTCCATTTTGCTCTAAGAGTAATATCATGTTTATTTAAGAAACATTTCTATGTTGCATTTGGGACATTTCATGTCAAACCACACAGCATTCGGATTTGTCATCTCTAATTTTAATGAAATTCGCCACAAATATTGTAAATGGGTAGTGTTTATCAAATCATTAACCTGTGAAGAAATATTCCTTTTTTCTATGTGTTTCTTAAAACTCAACTTCGGTGACATGGCGACTCCTAAATAGCAGTACTCATTGACTATTCTTATTGGTTCATTTTAATACCATATTTTTTTCTAGAGAATAGTTTACCCCCTTTCTAAAAACCATCAGTTCTGACTTGAGCATATTTACTTCCATATTCCAATTGTCGCAATAACTTTCCATTTTATTTACCATGTTTTGCATTATTTCTATATTGTCTGCAAGTAAAACAATATCATCAGCATAAAGAAGCAAACGCATATTAATGTCATCTATCATTAGTCCACCTCCCAAGTTTTCATGTAGATCGTTTAGGTATAGTGTAAAAAGCAATGGTGAGAGTAGACAACCTTGTTTTACACCAGTAACTATCAAAATATTCGGATACCTCGTTTCCCGCCCAAACTGCCGCTTTTGTTCCACTGTAGCGCTGTTAATAAAATTCACGATTTTCGTTGACATACCTATGGCATGTAACTAATATATCAAAAGTTTTCTTGGTATTCTGTCGATTGCAGTTTTAAAGTCCACAAAGAAGGCATAGACTTTCCTTTTTTCATTGAACCTTTTTTGCACAATAACTGATGTATTAAAGATATTATCAACAGTTGATTAATTCGCTCTAAAAGCAGCCTTGTAAAGCCTTGAATTTAAAACTCCCATGAGTAATTTTGCTGGTACAATTCACATCTCCTTTTTTGAATATTGGAAAGATTATACTTCGTTCAAACTCTTCATTCACTATCCCTGTTTCATAAATGACATTGAAAGCAGTTGTTAATTCATTAATAAACTCATCAGTAGCATACTTAAACATTTCGTAGAGTATTCTGTCATCTCCTGGAGCTTTAGTCAGCTAAGTTCTTTTAATAACAGATTTAATTTCAAGTGCAGTTATATTATTAACCAATTCACAATCTGTATGCCACATTGGTGCGTATTGGATATCTTTCGACAATTGCGGTTGATTTAATAACGATTCAAAATATTTTTTAAAATCATCTGCTGGAATAGAAGTACCTATTTTTAAGCAAACCCCTCTTATATCCTTTGTTAAGACCCACCATTGCTTTACATCAGTTATTTTATGAATTTTATTGTTGATTTTAATCAAATACTCATCTCTTCATTTTTTGCACACATTTACTTATTGATATTTGGATTGGAGATACTTTTCTTTATCTTGCAGGTTATTTGTTTTTCTAAATTTATTGAGTAGCTCAAAAGATTTTTTCCTGGCTTTAAGGCAGCTATAACTGAACCATTTTGATTTAAATATGGGTTGATTTTTTGGATATTGTGATTTGGATACTGACATATTAATAACTTTGATTAGGTTTTCCAAATTCATAAATCCACCATTTGTTTTTACGGTTATTAGGGTTTTATTAAGATTTTGTCTATAACTATCAACATTTTTATCTTTTAACTTTAGCTTTGGTAATAAGTTCAACAATTTATGGCTTTCTTGTTCGGTTTTAATGCGTATTTTAAGTTTAATTGGCATACTTACAAAAGTACAAGTTGGTTGAAAAGTTCCTGCGCTCGAAATGAAAGAATACTGTTTTTGTTACGAAATATATTTTTTTATTCAATATAATCTCCTAGAAGCTCAATACACTTGTTCCAATGATCTTCCAATAATTTTATCCCATCCTTATAATGGTTTTCCGGAAGCTCTACAAAATAACCGTCTACGGCTGCTATGGCCTCTTCTTTCGACGAAAAATGCTTTCCACGAAGGAATTGTTTGAGATTTCTGAAGAGATAGTATAGTCACTGGGAGCCAATACTGGTGAAAACGGTGGATGTTCAAGCAATTCGTACTTTATTTCTTAGAATTTAGCCATCGTCAAAACACTTTTGTGAGCAGGTGCATTGTCTTGATGAAAAATTATTTTTTTTTTTTTAAATCAGGTCTTTTCTCACGAATTTTTTCATCCAGCTGATCCAAAAGGCTGCAATAATATTCAGAGTTGATTGTTTTACCTTTCTGAAGTTAATCAATCAACAAAATTCCCTTTGCATCCCAAAAAACTGATGCCATAACCTTCTTTGCTGATCGTTGTGACTTCACCTGCTTTGGAGCTGAACAACCAGCTTCAGTCCACTGTAAACGTTCTTGTATTAATTTAGGATCATGGTGGTGTATTCAAGTCTCATCCATAGTTATAAAACGACGCAAGAAGTCGGTTCTATTCGGCTTAAAACGCTCCAAATTACGCTGAGAAATTTGTTTTGGATTCATTTTTTGTTGAATTCTTAATGTGTGCGGCACTAACTTTCCAAATAGTTTTTTCATACGTAATTCTTCATGTAAAGTATGGAGTACTCGTTCATCTGAGATGCCTATGGCATCAGCAATTTCACGCTTAGTCAAACTTGGATCTTCACTAACCATATTATGTACCTGCTCAATGATTTCTGCTGTAGTTGCAGTTTTTGGCCGTCGTTCGCGTGGATCGTCTTCAAGGCTGGTACGACCACGTTTAAATTCACCAGCCCAAAATTCAACGGTGCGTTTTGAAGGTTAGGACTCCTTATACACTTCTAACAATTGTTCATAGATTTCCTTTGCTTTTAAACCCTTCAAAAGAAAGAATCTAATGACTGCACGATATTCAATTTTTTCCATATTAAAAAAATCAATGACACGCCAACTTCAAATGGCTTGTTAACAAAGAAAGAATTGACAGAATGACTTGCAACTTTGCATGTGTTCTTAGGACAATTATACCAACTTGCTAGCAGTGCCATCTCTTGGTGAGCGCAGGAACTTTCCAACCAACCTGTATATTCGCCATTTTCATCACCAATTGTACGACTATTAAGAATTGCCAGTCCAAAATCATTGCAAAATTCCAATAGATTTCTTTCTTTGTTGTTAATTTTTTCATCTCTTGATTTTCTTTCATTTAAGCCGGCTTTAAAATTTGTGTTATGGATTTCATCTATCTCCTGTTGTAGTTTTCCAATGCGCACGTTCATATCACCTACTAGTATAGCATTTTCGACTAGACTATTTGAAAATAAATTTTTATTACCATAAATTCTCTGTTCCAATCTGCTCTTCTAATATACACAGGAACAATACTGAATTTATGCGAGTTTAGTTATATTTTAAGAATAACAGTTTCATTTATTATTTGATATGAATGCTTTATATGTTTTTCCAATAAATGCTTCTTGAAATCATACACGCAACCACCACTTGCTCTGCCACGCCCACTTAAACGATTTGCTGGTTTCCAATATAGTTCAAAATTGCTGAAGTATTTTTTCCATTTATCTATTTTTTGGTTTTCTAAACGTGTTTCGAATATGGCAAATAAATCACACTTACCCACGTATTTAAAAAAATCTGGAAACAGACATTTATTACCAAAGCCATGAATATTATAAGCTACTTCATTTACATAAATATTTTTAAAATTTAGTTTTTTGGATTTGAGTTTTTTAACAAAATGTTATAATTAATATTTTATCAAAATCATTTGAATATAATTCTTGTAAGGTTTTATATCCCTGTTGTTGGCCGCAAACAAGTGCTTTTTCTTTATCCCACCACATCCATTTATTTTTGATTTTGATCCTATCGTTGACCACAATTACTTTATGAAATTTACTAATAGCAATCAGTTCTTTTTTATTTCGATCATTACCTTTTTGTTTATCTGCCTATCTGTACTCAGATCTTTTTTGATAAAAATTGATGTGCCCGCCAATTTCTTAGCATTACTTAGTGTGTCTTGAACACTTTGAGTCCATTTCGACTAACACGGCCATCTTTCTATTTCTTTTATACAGCTTTCTAGTAGATCTTATAAGGACAGTGTCTGGTTCCTTTAATTTTTCAAAACAGACCTTACGTACTACTGCTCTTACCGAGCTTTTAGCATTAAAACCTTTAAATATTAGATTTTTGCTTTTGAGTTGTTCTTCTAATTGTGTTATTCTTTTTCGATCCAAATCTTTATCAGCATTTAAACATTCTAATTCATGTTGTAATTTTATATTAAATTTTTTTTCTTTAAGAGATCTATATCATCAGTAAGATTTGATAGCTTAATATTAACGTAGTATAACTTCAATATTAACTTAGTATAATTTGAAACTATTTAAGCGGCAAGCTATCAAATGTCACTCCCATATAAATTTGACATAAGTCAACGTTTAGTGTTCACGCTTAATGCTACACACAAACGAAGGAACATTAGTAGAAACAAGCGTTCTTTTTCAGTACAGACGATGGGACCAAAAATTAAACCATAAAAGAAACATCAATTCTGTATGTTCGAATATACTACTACTAAACAAATATACGCGGAAGAAAAGCAAATTTTTAAAATTTGTTTTTAAAAAATTTTCTATATTATTTTCTTAATTTTTCATATACTGCTGTTTTTTCTTTTATTTTTACATATATCACATTTATGTCGTATAATTCTCATGAATTTTTTTATTTATTTATAAAATTTATCCAGTTTTTATAATTTTAAATTGTCACCATTTTCGTCTCTTTTATTTTATTTACTCCTCAAATTACAAAAGCAACGCACACAGCGACTGCTCTCAACGAAGTAAGATAGAAAAGTCTCAGTAAACATCGATACAGACGATGGAAAAAAATTTGATATCTGAGGAACCAAAACCGAAACATGAATTTCAACAGGAAACATTGCTACACGATGGAACATTAAGTGGAACATGCTCATGTTTCCACTAATGTTCCATCGTCTGTGGCCAGCATAACGTTACAATGTCATATTTGTATGGCTATGACAAAAGCTTGTCACAGCTTATGAGTACCCACTCAATACTTAAAAGTACAAACTCAATACTTCCAAAGTTGTACTTTTCTGTATATAATCGTTAAATGGTCTGAAAAACATTATGAAAATATAACCGTTTTTGGTATGAAAATACAACCATGTTTTAGTATGAATGAAAAAAGTATTTCGTAGTATCGAGTTATGCACATTTTACAACTCTATACTGATACCATAAATTAAGAAATATTAACAGAGTTGAAAAAATAAAAATAAAAAGAGATAAAAATATTGTTAATATTTTATCCCTAAAAATTTTGTTCTAATCCCAAAAAAACACCCGGTTCCCAAACGGAAATTTGTATCCCCATTCATGAAAAAAAAATGCCCAATCTTTTTACGGAAATTGATATGATAGCTGTGTTTATGTGGCAAGCTATCAAAGTTGGCTTATGTCATTCCCATAGAAATTTGACATAAGCTAACCGTTAGTGTTAACGCTTAAAGTTACTTATGTCAAATTTGTATCGGAATGACAGCAGCCAATGTCTATAGCTTCTCGCATAAACACATGAAATATATATACAGGGTGATTCAGTCACGACCCACCAAATTTCACCAGCGTATTCCTTGGCTGATTTCATGAAAATATGTCCATTACGACAATTTCCGAAAATGCAAGTGCGCGAAATGGCAGCGGTTTGAAAATTTTCGGATTGGTAGCTGAGGGTAGTAGGGTAAAATTGCTAACTTCTGAACCAGTTCAGATTTTTTTGTTTTGAGCAAAGTTATGACCATTTGATTGAATTGCAAAATTATTTTTTGTTTTTGTAAGCAAAATAACAGCACTAAAAAAATATGATTAATTTCAATTCGCTCAGCCAAATGGCAGATAAATTATGTTACTTCTTACCTTTCCAAAATGCCTTTAACAAAGCCTAGAGGTCTTACCGTTCCAAAGTAATGACCATTTGACTGAAATTCAAAAATTTTTTGTTTTTGTAAGCGAAATAACAGCACACATTCTTTTTTTTTTTGTTAATTAACATTAAAAAAAATTATTATAACTTTTGAACGGTAAGACCTCTGGGCTTTCTTTAAGGCATTGGAAAGGTAAGAAGTAGGGCTATCTTTTAAGAGAACAAAAATCATAATTTACCTGCCATCAGGCTGAGCAAATTGAGGTTATGTGCACGTTCTTGTCTTTTTTCCATTTTTTTTTTCAAAGGCTGTGTATCTCGGCGATTTCACGTTTTTTTATTTTTTTCTTTATTGATTCTGAAAGGTCTCCCAAAGACCATTCCAACAAGCTTAAAAAATCCGACCACTGGTTCAGAAGTTAGAAATTTTAACCTACTACCCTCCGACCACCAATCTGAAAATTTTTAAACCGCTGCCATTTCGCGCACTTGCATTTTCGGGGATGGTCGTAATGGACATATTTTAATGAAATGAGCCAAGGAATACGCTGGTGAAATTCGGCGGGTCATGACTGAATCACCCTGTATATATACATTTCGTCTTATAAAACGTGACTATTAACCTATTTAACTCATGTTACAATTTCTATTTTACAGAAAAAACTCAACAATTACACGCTGAACAAACAAAAAAGAAGAACTGTCCTTTTTGCAAAGAAAATAAAAAACGACCATTAATTAATTATCTTCGAAAGCGTGAAATAAGAAAACATCACGACAGCATTTGTGAAGATGAGGAAATTGAATAAATACGCAATCGTGTTTAATTTTTACAATCACATTGAGGATTGTCCGGTGAAAGATTTTTTCGGTATTGTTATGAAAAAAATTAATGATAATTACTAAAAATATTTTTATATATAAGAGACTAAATTAAAGTAACACACTAATCTTTATTCTTTTTTTTTTAATGTTTTTTTTCTGTTGGACATTAATATGAAATTAAAAAATAGATTGGAAAATTTTAGTAAATTGCCGTAAGTTGCAATTTAAAATAGATCTGCTGAAATCAGCAACAAAGTTTACAAAATATTAGTGAAATGGAAATAGCAGGAAAGTTAATAATCGCTTATTAATAATTAGTAAAATTCTGTACAAAGTTTGTTAAAATAATTTAGATCTACAAACAAACATTTTTGATAAATAGTAGTGAACTAAACTCAATGAATTGTAAAATATATAGAAAAATTTTATTTTTTCAAAAAAATTATAAAAAATGCACAGATTAACTGACTTATTTTTAGATACACTTGTTACACTTTAAAGCTGCTAATTTCTTTAGAAATTTCCTTGCGAAAAAAAAATTACAAACTTATATTACTTTTATCGAAATATATTTCAGAAAAATTAAAAAAAATCAAAGGCTTAAAAATAGTAAAAACATAAACGAATTAATAATTTTGTTTTAATTTGCTAATTTTTGTTTTGAAAAAAAGTTTAAGTAAATTTTTTAGATTTTTAGAACTAAAAACAAACTTTTTAGTGCTATTTAAGTGGATATTTTTGGACATGTGAAAATTATTTATATAATATATACATATATATATATATATACATATATGTGCACAGCGTATGTTGCGGGGACGGTTTCACAGGTTACTGTGAAGACATTTTGATTCTTTGGAGACTGACCTCAAACTTTACATTATTCTACTATATACACTGAAGACATTTTACTGGATACAGGGCATATTATAGGGACTTTTTTGGCTGTATATACAGATGTCTTCAAAGTATGCACAATGAATATATATATATATATATATATATATATATATATATATATATATATATATATATATATATATATATATATATATATATATATTTATATATATGTGGGATAAAGGGGTATTTTATTGACCGACATATTTTTGTAATACTGACGTACCAAATTTTGCAACACAGACAGAAAATTCAAGAGAAGACAATAAGATTTAATGATGATTGAAAAAACGGAGAGTTGTTCTAATGCTATTGAATACGAAAGTTGTTTAAAGTTGTTAACAACACAGACAGAAAATTCAAGAGAAGACAATAAGATTTAATGATGATTGAAAAAACGGAGAGTTGTTCTAATGCTATTGAATACGAAAGTTGTTTAAAGTTGTTAAGTCGGAATAAAGTTGGACAAAAACGTTGTGAATGTAATAATAATGTAATTATAATGAAACTTGCTCGGACAGATATTTTAATGATCAATTTATAAACCCCAATTCTTTATTATATTTAAAAAATAAAAATTTAAAATTAATTGAAAAAACAAATGAATTCAAAAATAAATATTCAACTACCTTAAAAAATTAAAACCAAACTAGTAAAGTGTTTTATATAATTCCTACATATATATATATATATATATATATATATATATATATATATATATATATATATATATATATATATATATATATATATGTGCACAGCGCATGTTGCGGGGACGGTTTTTCGTTTCACAGGTTACTATGAAGAAATTTTGATTCTTTGGAGACTGACGTCAAACTTTACATTAATATATAGTATATTAATGTAAAGTTTGAGGTCACTGAGGTACACTGAAGACATTTTACTGGATACAGCGCATATTATAGGGACTTTTTTGGCTGTATATACAGATGTCTTCAAAGTATGCATAATGAATATATATATATATATATTATACATATATATATATATATATTATATATATATATTATTATACATATATATATTCATTATGCATACTTTGAAGACATCTGTATATATATATATATATATATATATATATATATATATATATATATATATATATATATATATACAGATGTCTTCAAAGTATGCATAATGAATATATATATGTATAATAATATATATATATATAATATATATATATATATGTATAATATATATATATATATATTCATTATGCATACTTTGAAGACATCTGTATATACAGCCAAAAAAGTCCCTATAATATGCGCTGTATCCAGTAAAATGTCTTCAGTGTACCTCAGTGACCTCAAACTTTACATATATATATATATATATATATATATATATATATATATATATATATATATATATATATATATACATGTGCACAGCACATGTTGCAGGGACGGTTTTAAACTTTTCGTTATTCTATTGTTTACACTGAAGACATTTTACTGGATACAGCGCATATTATAGGGACTTTTTGCCTGTATATACAGATGTCTTCAAAGTATGCGCAAATAAACTCCAAAAGGTTAAAAACATAGCCATTTCGTTGATTTTTTCATGTAATGTGGCAAAAATGGTGATTTTTTGAAATGTTTGTATGGCGAACCCCCCAGGGGGTGTGCCACTGGCATGGGTATCGGTCATACATTTGGACTCGATTAGGGCACTCTAAATGGGTCAAAGTGGGATTTTTCAAAATTTGAAAAATCGTTTTAGAGGTATGGTTCCTTCGGCAAAGTTTCTTATTTTGATCCCTAGAATACGATTTTCCTTGTATGCTGAGCGATTTTTAAATCGACCCGCCCTAATATATATATATACTACCCTAAGCACTATTGGTTCGTACAGTTGCACTTTTATCATATTTTTGTTTTTTAAATATTTTTATTTAATAACGAATAATAAATATATTTGTATGCTTTTTATGCACTCATTGGAGAGCTTATTTTTTGTATGTATCAAAAAAAACAACAATTTATTTACAATACTTCAAATATAAAGCGTAACATAAGTGACCACTTTTGCTTTGTACAGCGAGAATTTTGCATTGTAACGGTATAAACCAGTTACCAAATGACATTTAAACACATGGTTTTGAATATTTGTTGTATTATTTTTGTTTTATTCTTATCAGTAACTCAGTTTTTTCACACCTTGCAATGTGGCACGAGACATTCCTATTTGTGAAGAAATTATAAAATTAATAATAGAAAAATATTGTTAAAATAATTCGTTAGGTCAAATTGCTAATGAATTACATTTATCGCAATCAACAATTCAATGCATTATTAAAATTTACGAAACCACGGGTACTTTTTCACCTAAGGAACAACAACACGGTCGTAAAACAGCAATAACAAACCGTTTTTTGCGCGCATTGCGAAATACCATCAAGCAGAATAGGCGATCTTCGGTGAGAAACTTGGCAGTCAAATGGTCTGACAATATAGGAAGAACAGTAGGACGTGATTGGACAAGGGTGCAGTTGCATCAATTTTATAAGGTATGGTTTTGTGATTTATTGCCTTTAACTGAAATCTTTAGGCTAAGAAGAAACCCCTGCTAACCCCTTTGCAAAGGAAAAAGAGGTTATTATGGGCTAAAGAGAGGATGTTATGAGTGCAACGTCAATAGGATTCAGTCATTTTTAGTGATGAATCAACATTTCAAGTATGCGTCGGTGATTGTCGACAGAACGTTATAAGAAATAAAAATGAAGCATTTCATAAGGACTGTTTACGGAGGCAAGTAAAATTTCCTGCAAGCGTTATGGTATGGGGCTGCATGTCATCGCAAGGAGTGGGAAATTTACATTTCAGGAATGAATACATTTTCCAACAAGTTGGTGCACTACCACATACAGCCAAAATAACGAAGGCATGGTTAAATGAAAAAGATATTCCCCTCCTTGATTGGCCGGCTAGCAGTCCGGATCTCAATCCCATTGAGTCGTTGTGGGGAATAATGAAAAAGAAATTACAAAACGACCCCCAAAGGACTGTCAATGGGTTAACATTTAAAATACAGGAGATCTGGGACTCCCCGACGGATTGCCAGAAATTAATAAAAACCATGCCTGATAGATTAAAAGAAGTGATAAAAGCAAAGGGCGGGCGATGTCACAAAATATTAGAACTGCAATTAAAATGCAAAAGTACTCGCTGTACGAAGCAAAAGTGGTCACTTATGTTACGCTTTAAAAAGGGTGGTTAAATTTTAAGAGCCAATGTTGAATGTGAACCACACCTAAACGTCAAGTTTTTTCTGCATTTCATTTGACATTTCTCAATTTCAGACTTACTCTATACAAGATACACAATCGAGCAACGCATTAAAGTTATTTAGGCTTATTATAAAAATGGGCGTTCAAATCAAAATGCTTTTCGTGCACTTCGTGATTTTTTTTGATCAGCATAATCGAACAAATGTGTCCACAATCGGGAGAATTGTGGGCAAATTTCAGCAAACCGGGTCTGTGAAAACACATGTGCATGCTCGCCCAGTTCGTTCAGCGGAAAACATTGCTCTTGTTCGCGATAGTGTGTCATGGGGTCGGTCAAGCATTTACCGTGAATGGTGTTCGCTATCGCGAGATGATAACGAACTTATTGTGGCCAGGAATTAAGGATATGACCCTGGACGATATGTGGTTTCAACAGGACAAAGCCACTTGCCAAACAGCTAACGAAACAATGGCTCTTTTGCGCGACAAATTCAATGGCCGTGTTTTCTCATGTGGTGGCGATGTCAATTGGCCGCCAAGATCATGTGATTTGACACCGTTGGACTTCTTTCTTTGGGGTTATTTGAAAGAAAATGTATACGTCGATAAGCCAGCAACAATTCAAAAGCTAACGGATGAGATAATTCGGCACATTAACGGCATAGAACCTCAATTATGCCTCAGCGTCATCGAAAATTTGGACCATCGGCGGCCATTTGACCGAGGATTGTCCGGTGAAACATTTTTTTCGGTATTGTTTAGAAAAAAATTATTGATAATTACTATAAAAATTATTATATATATAAGAGACTAAAGTAAAGTAACCCACTAATCTTTATTTATTTTTTAAATATTTTTTTTACTGTTGGACATTAATATGAAATTGAAAAATAGATTACTAAACAATGATATAGACTCATAGAACAAAACTGACTGCGATGTAATTTTTGCAAGAATTTTTTAGGTTAAAGATAACAATATGTAAATTGGCCCAGGCAGAATAGTACGAAGGAAAAGCTTTGAAGTGGTTTTAAGATAACTAGTTTCGGTTGCTCTTAGGATAACCATTATATGTATACATACCACATACAGATGGGACGTTTTAGACTGTATATACAGATACAGTGGCGTGACCAGGATTTTGTTTTACAGCTTTTAAATTCATGTACAATTTGTATATAAAACTTATTTATCACATTCACTGAGATCTAATGTATACATTTAATATTGAACTTAAAAATTAATGCTACGATTTTTCGACAAAAAACTGTCAACAATTTTGTCTGGGTCTACCTATTCACGATATAATGCAAAAAGTCTTACGTTGCCCATTGAATTTCTGAAGTACGCTTTGATTCTTTTTGTGTTGTTAAGCTTCTCTCCGCTTTTAGATCATTTTGATAAAAATCTATTAGGCTTCAAAATTCTTTTAACAAAACGTCAAAGACTCGTCTTGGTGCAATATTATCGAGGCCGGAAAATCTATTTGTCATACTTGAGATTATCTCATCTAAATATGGAATGAATAAGACTGATCTGTAATATTCTGTTTGTGAACTTGAACAGTATTTTTTGTCCCTACCCGTCTTGGTAACTCTGGTCCTATACCACACAGCTTTAGGATTTCAGTAGTCTCCAATAGTCTCCATTTGAAATCAAAAAAATAAATCTCAATTGAAATTAAAAAATTTGAAATGCTATTAAAAAAACCAGTGAGTCATTCTAAAGATATCACTGAAAATTTGGGCATAGATATTCCACGTTCCTGTGAAATCTGTGCTGTTTTGGTCTTTTAAAATTCACTATGTATCGATGCTAAAAGTTAAATACTTTTAGCGGCTCAAAGTTGGATAAATACCTCAAATTTAAACTAATATAACTTTTTAAGCACTAATTGAAAAAAACATTCTTTTTATATAATTATCAATTTGGTTTCAGAAGAGGGTGTGGTACGGAAGATGCTGCCTTGAACGTTGTAAGGTATATTTGTAATGGATTGAATGAAGGTGCAAGTGGTGTTGATGTTTTTTGATTTCACAAAGGCATTTGATTTAGTGGACCATCAAATAATGTTGCAAAAATTGACATATTATGGCATTCGGGGACGTGAGCTTTTACTGTTTAAAAATTATTTTTCTAACAGAAAACAATATGTTCAAATTAACAAGGAGAGAAGTTTTATTGGATCAGTGGATTATGGAGTGCCACAGTGTGGTGGACTGGGTCCATTGCTATTTTCAATTTATTTGAATGACTTGAAAAACCTTGGTTTAACTGGCCAATAATACATGTTTGCTGATGATGTGTGTTTGTTGTATCCATATAAGTTTGATTTAGTGTTAAAGACATATATAGAAAGAGATCCTGCATTGATATTTTAATTTGCACGGCTTAATACATTATTACTTAACTCAGAAAAAACTAAACTTATTCGTTTTAGGCCATATGCATTAAGTCATAATGATAATTTCTCTGTATATGTTGATGGAAAATTAATTCATGAAACACATTCAGTAAAATATCTAGGAATCACATTATAAAGCAATTTATCGTGGGACATACACATAAATAACTTGAAAAGAATACTAGCACCTGCTATTGGCATTTTGTTCAAATTTAAACATAAATTGAACGAAAAAGCTAAATTGATGATATATCAATGTTTAATACATTCACGTTTAAATTATTTAGCAATTATATATGTTTATAACAAGAATAATAATACGCTGAAATCTCTACAATGTATGCAAAATAGAGCATTGAAAATTATATTCAAATTACCAGTAACTTATTCAACAGTTTCATTATATAGGGATATAAGTAAAACAATTCTCTCGATTTATGGATTGTATGAGTATCAAGTGTTAATGTTTGTTTTTAAAAGTATTCATAATATTGGCCGACATACCATTTTATTTGTGCAAAATCAATTGGAAAGAACCAAACAACGTATTGATTACACTGGTAGTAAATAATAGATTTAAAATCTATAAGTAGAATATCAATGTTTAAAACGCTCTAAAACAACATTTACTTACAGAGTTTGAATCCCTTCTGATGTAAACTTTATTTAAACCTTATAAAATAGGTTGTCTTCTTTTTAAACAACTTTAAGATTATATTTTTTTTGAACTGGAACAAATTGTGAATTAATAATTTTCTATTCTTTGTACAAATTAAATTAATTTTTGCCAACTTTGCCTCAATAATGCCTATAGGGCGCTGATGTCAAATAACATTGTTAAATATTTTTGTACAATACATTTTAAAATAAAAAAAAATAAATTTTTACAAATCGTATTTCATATGAAAGCTTAGATAATTGTTTCGAAACTAAGCGGGTTCTTTACAAAAATATTGCAAAAATGCAAAACGTTATTTATTCGCGAATATTAAAAAACACACGTTTTCGATTTAAAAAAAGTGACAAATTTTGAGCGCCGATACACCGTGGACTACATCGATTTTTGAAAAACAAAAAACAGCCAGATATCATAGGAACTTGATAAGCCACGTGCAATTTGCAAATCAAAAGACCATTTCAAAAACGATTAGATTGTTTCAAACACTTTTGAAATGACTCCAAGTGTAATTTATAAAGCATCAATTGAAATTCAAAAACACAAAATTAAATAAAATAAATTCCAGGTAATAAGTATTCAAGCTTAAGATCTATTTTATACAAAATTATTTATTATTTATTTATTATTATTTAAATTATTATTTATTTATTATTTTTATTATTATTATTTATTATTTAAAAAAAAAAATCCCTGAAGAAGCTATCCATTGAGATAGCGAAATATTGGATAACAAATAAATAATTTTGTATAAAATAGACCTTAAGCTTGAATACTTATTACCTGGAATTTGTATTAAAAAGGTCGAAGAAATTGAACTGAATAATTTATTAAATAAAATAAATATTTGTTGAATTTTAATATTTTTTTTAATTGCGATTGGTATTTTTTAATTTTAATTGGTGTTTTTAAGTATCAATTGCGAATTTTTTAATTTTATTTGTAATTTTTTGAATTTAAATTGTGTTGTAAAGAAAACGATTATCCCCACTTACCTGACTTATCTTTATTTTTTATAAACAAATATAATTTAAACATTTGGGGCAGCCTTTGTACGAAAGTTCTTTTTATATATGGACTTCGCTAACAAACACATAATTTATTTGTTAGCTTTTGTTATTTTTAATATTTGTCAAATTACAAATAGAAAAATTTGAAATACTTTTATGACAAATATTTTGGTTTACATTTAAAACAGAAAAGCCAAGAATTTCCAAGACGACAAAATTTTTATAAATTCTTACTTTTTATCTACTATAACTACTTTGAAAGTCTATACAAGTTAAGTTGTTAATTAAACATTTTCAATTTTGATATAAATATAAACTCATAATTCTGAAATTTTGGGGCAGGGGTTAATGTGGTATTTGAATCTCAGATTTTTAATTAAAAAATAATTCAACAATTATTAAATCTAAAGTAAACTAAATACAAATTGACAAAAGGTTTTAAAATTTGTATGAAAAATATTTGAAAAAATTTTTAAAATTTCATGGAAATTTGTAAACCTGAATTTAGTATAGATTCTATTTAGCCAGCTTATAATTCTGAATTTTGGGGCTTTAGGGGTTAATGTGGTATTTGAATCTCAGATTTTTAATAAAAAATAATTATACAATTATTAATTCTAAAGTAAACTAAATACAAATTGACAAAAGGTTTTAAAATTTGTATGAAAAATATTTGAAAAAATTTTTAAATTTCATTAAAATTTGTAAACCTGAATTTAGTATAGATTCTATTTAGCCAGCTCACACCCACACAAAATCCAATATTTAAAAACAATAAACTACATATATTTTTTCTTTTTATTATTTTGTTGTTTTGCTCATTTTTAAACCCGAGTAATAGCAGATAATTAAGGGTATCTGACGTATAAATCAACCTTTAATTACTCCTTTTTTAGAAAACGTTCGAAAGAAGATAAAAGGCGTTAAAAAAGGCATTTCACCAGGTTATAAAAACACATAATTAATTATTGGTTGTTTTTACCCAAATAATATTACGAGTGTGGAAATAATTAATAATAGTGGAAGGATAAATATATATTGATATCATCGTAACACTCACCTAAAGTCTGTAATGGCAACTGAAAATTTGGCTGTTATTACTGGAAATTTTGTTAATTTGAGCCTAGTGGTATTTTTTGATAATCTTAGCAACACAAGTTTGCTGACGTGTAATATAATGATATTAGTAGAAAAAATTAGAACCCGCTTAACCTTTAACCTTTTGTAAAGTGGAATTTAAAATCGGTTTGCTAAAATCAGCAAAAAAAATTTCTAAATATTCTTAATATTAGTACAATCAAATTAGTATAAAAAATTAGTGAGCGCCACTAAATTTTAGTAAATTGCTGTAAACTCAATGAATTGTAAAATATAGCAAAGTTTTAATTTATCAAAAAAAAATATTAAAATGCACAAATTAACTCAATTATATTTAGATATACTTGTTATACTTTAAAGCTGCTAATTTCTTTTGAAATTGCCTTACGAATTCAAATATACAAATTTATATATTTCTTTTCGAACATTTTTTATTTATTTTTTTTTTAAATATTTTAGACAAAATTAAATAAAAATTCAAATGCTTAAAAAATAGTTAAAACAAACGAATTTCTGATTTTTAATTTGCTAATTTTTGTTTTAAAAAATATTTTTAGTAAATTTTTTGGATTTCAAGATCAAATTTTAATTGTTTTAAGGGCTGATTTTTAGAACTAAAGAAGTTTTTAGTGCTATTTTAAGTGGATGCCCTATTTTTGGACATGAGTCGGTTGTGAAAAGTATCTTCACTTCCGTTCTCTTTTTTACTCTATGTAACATTTTAAGGCAATTTAAGTTTGTAAGTATAAGTTTTAATTATTAGAAATAACATTTTCTTCAATATCCACATATTTAAAATTAGTAATTTTTGGCAACATTAGCAAATTGGTTTTCAAAAATCTGTAAAATGATTTCTGAAGTTAGAAACAAAAATTTGTAAATATTCTATAAAAGTTGTGTAATTTGTAAATAGCAAAAAAATTTAATAAATAATATTTTTTACTAAAAATCAGTACATAAATAGTAAAGTGGGATTGAAAACCGTTTACAAATTTTTCTACTAACTCTTTTTTCTGAGTGTACCGTCCAAATAAAGTTCTGTGCATATTACAAGATTCGGTAAGCGAGAGAAAATTGTGCAAATATACCTGATTTCAAAGCTAATTTTTCTCCTTTTTGCACCAAATTCAGCAAATTTCCTTGAAATCTCGTAAAAATCCAATTGGACTTGAAAAAGTCAATTGGTCTTGCAAAGAAAATCAATTGGAAACACAAAAAAAGCTAATTTGTATATTTTGTATACTAAACATTTTGTATACTTAACCGCTCCAGACTGTTTTCTTTGGGGTTATTTGAAAGGAAAAGTCTCTATTAATAAGCATAGAATCATCCAGCAATAAACACCGGAAGTTTTGCGAAAGGTTCTGGAAAATGTTTTGCAAAGAGCACGAATATGCAAGCAGAAAATGGCCACCACTTGCGAAATATAATTTTTCATAATGAAATTAAAAATATTCTCCATTAATATACTGTATTTAAAAAAAAATAATAATTATGTCTTTAATAAAAAGTTATAATGAACTCAAACCCATTCGGTAATTTTTAGCCAGCCTGTATCATCTAGTAGTGAAGTTCTAAAGCAACAAAAATGTGCTTGTCACAAATTTTAACAGCTGGGCAGGCACCCTGCTGGTAATGCTAATTTGAGTACGCTGAAATCAATGGTAATAGCCGTTTTTTTTTTCAAAGTTAGCGCTCGTATTCGCGATATTCGCCGTTTCAATATTTTTATTTTATTTATATTAATCGTATAATTACAAAATATATCTTAATTCTCTAACCGAGCACTAGCAATAAAGGCCATCGGCTCGTTGTAGCGAAAACAGACCAGAGCCTCTAGTGGGAATTGAATCCTGTTTATTTGTTGTCCAAAACGTCAATTTTTATGTGTTTCAAAATAAATTTCTGTGATACCATTTCAGTCATATTTTTTCACCAAACCCTTTTACCGCTAGTATGTAAGCGTTAAAAATATTTTTTTATTTTGGAGGACAAAACTTAAATTCAATATTAAAGTACTTAAAATACTATTGCAAAATATATTTATTTTAATTAGCAATAGAGTAAATATATTATGCAAAATTTGCAATTTTAAAATGCAGATTTACAATTTTATAATTTTTAAATTTAAATAATTTTGGATTACAACTTTTTTTTTAATATATTTGCATACTCTCGTACCTTTTCACGGTGTAGAGGAACTCTTTATAGTTAAATGATATTTAAAGTTTAAATATGGTTAATTTCGATATATATTATTTTTTAATTTTTTTTTATTTGTAAAGAAAACTGTGAAATAATGACTAATTGTAAATTCGTTGTTTTTAAATAAATTAAGCTTACTTAAGCTTATTTTAATCATTTTCAAAAAATTTCGAAGAAATTACGCAAAAAAACTATGTTACTTTTCATGAAAGAGAGGAAATATAATCTAACGTTTTGCCAAATTTTTAGCAGATGGATCAACTTTTTCGTGAGTTATCGCTTTTTAATAAAAGATGGTAACTTTTAGGGCGTTTTTGAAATTAGAGTGTTACCTATCATTAGCTTTAACCATTCTTGGAGTCTCTGGTGACTAATTTTATCTAACTACATATGTCGTATAAGTTAAAGAACACACATAATTACAAAACTCTTCTAATACACACAAATATTTTCCACACACATATTCTGAATAAGAGTCGAATCAGACTATAGTTACATATTTTCGTAAATATCTCTACTATTTATTAGCAAAATTGGGCCATATATACAAATTTTGGGAATACCTCGACCCCATCGTATCATACATATCAACGATTTTATATCTATTGAAGATAGATTTCTTGTTCAATTCGTTAATGTGCAAAGAAGCAAAAAAGTTAAAATTAATAAAATTAAAGTCTTAAAAAATTTTAAATCATCTCATCTGCTTATATAACATACATAGCGCCTAATACATGTACCCAAGACCAATTTCTTATTTTGATAAAGCCACATCTGTATTATAATTTTCAATAGTATTTGTTTCTAAAATAACGGTAAATTTGGAATTTTATTTATTAAAATCTACAAGATTTAAAATATAAAATTAAAAAATTATTATTATATATTTTAAGACATAATAAAAACCAAAATCTATGAAAAAATAGAAGAAATACAATTAGTACACCATGAATTTAATTGTAATATTGAAAAATAGCTTTTTTGAATTGCAAAGCGTTGCTTATAAATTGAAAATTTGATTGTAGCAAGTTTCAAAGACGTATTGCAAAAATAAAAAAAAATGATTTTCAGAAAAAGAGGTTTTGTATCTGATCTGTGTCATATCTTTGGAACGCCTACACTCAGAAAAAAAGTTAGATGAAAAATTTGTTTACGGTTTTCAATCCCATTTTAATATTTTTGTACTGATTTTTAGTAAAAAACTTAATATTTAGTAGATATTTTTGTTATTTACATTGATTTACATAATTTTTACAGAATATTTACAAATTTTTGTTGCTAATTTCAGACATTATTATACAACTTTTTGAAAACCGATTTGCTAGAATCAGCAAAAAAAATGTTTAACTTTAAAAAGGAAATGTTATTTCTAATATTTAAAACATACCTACAGAAATTGCCTTAAAATGTTACATAGGTGAAAAAAAAAAAGATTGGAAGTAGAGATACTTTTTACAACCGAATCATGCCTAAAAATAGGACATCCACTTAAAATAGCACTTAAAAGTTTTTTTTTAGTTCTAAAAATCCAAAAAATTACTAAAACAATTTTTGAAAAAAAAAAAAAAAATGCAAATTAAAACAAAATGTTAAATTTGATTATGTTTTTACTATTATTAAGCCTTTGGTTTTTTTAATTTTGTCTAAAATATTTTTTGAAACAAAAAAAAAAATTGTTGCTCTATAAAAAAATATAAATTTGTAATTTTTTTTCGAAAGGAAATTTCAAAAGAAAGTAGCAGCTTTAAAGTGTAACAAGTGTATCTAAAAATAATTCAGTTAATTTGTGCATTTTTAATAATTTTTTAAAAAATAAAATTTTTCTATATTTTACAATTCATTGAGTTTAGTTCACTAATATTTATGAACAATTTTTGTTGTTTTGGTAGGTGTAGATCGAGTACACTTACCAAAAAAAGTCTTTAAAGGCAACTGAAAATTTTGCTGTTATTACTGGAAATTTTGTTAATTTGAGCCCAGCGGTATTTTTTTGCTAATCTTAGCAACACATGTCTGCTGACGTGTAGTACAATGAATTTAATAGAAAAAATTAGTAGCCGCTACAAAATTTTAGTAAACTTTATGCAAAGATGAATTTAAATTCGGTTTGCTAAAATTAGCAAAAAAAAAATACTAAATATTAATATTACTACAATCAAATTAGTATAAAAATTAGTAAATTGCTGTAAATTCAATGAATTGTAACATATCAAAATTTTAATTTAAAAAAAAAATATTATTAAAATGCACAAATTAACTGAATCATTTTAAGATACAGTATCTTCACTTCCGATCCCTTTTTTAACCTTTGTAACACTTTAAGGCAATTTATGTTTGTATGTATAAGTTTTAAAAATTAGATATAACATTTCCTTCAATCTCCACTTTTATAAAATTAGTAAATTTGTTAATTATGTATCCTGGGTCGCGTGTAAAATTATCTTTTGAGTATCAAAGTTTTTATCGGTAATATGGAGTTATGTTATGACAAGTTTTTTCCTACTAGTAGAATAAAGGTTTGCAAAGATTTCACATTCATACAACAACGTCGGGATAAGATATGTTTTCGAAAGTAAAATTCGAATTTTTAGCTGTGTTAAGTATCATGAAGTATATTTTTCCGGCTGCGGTATTAACATGATCAGACCAGGGGGTCAATTATCGTTCTGTGATAATGTGAAGTGAAAAAAACTTTTCATTTTCGTTTTCATAAGCACTTTTCACTCGAACTTTTCACAAATACATAATTTGCGATTCTCGTATGTATTATGAAAAAAATGTTTCATTCGCACTGTACCCATGAAACTTTTGTAACTGTGTTATCCAAAATTTAAAACACAGAAAAACGTAAACAAAAGTGAATTAAGTTCGTAAAATTTGTTTTAAATAATTATATAAAAATGTCTCGATTAATTGTATTATTGGATATTACTTCAAGAATTCCGGATGAACAAAGACAATGATGTTACAAGCATTTCATTGCAGTAAATAATTTAATAATTTATAGGAATTCTTTGAGTGCTGAGACGCATACTTCGTGATGACCACAATCCATTCGAGATGACAACCGACAAGCACTTCATGGATTTATATCGGATTTGGTGCGCGTATGAAGTCTAATATTACTTAAAGAAAAAACATTTCATAAAGAATATAAATAAACTATAAATAAATATGCCATACTTTTTCTATTTTTCACTGTCTTTTTGGGTCCCACTAAAACTGTTAAGGCTCGCCGCTAATTCGTTACACTTTTCGTCTCTAAATTTGGCACCATCTGCAAATCTGTAAATATGGGATTAATAAAAGTGTGATTATGGTTATTAAGCTACTTACTTATCGTTTGCAATGTCCACATGCTTTTCTTAATAATTAATTAAATACTCCTTTTGGCTTTCGCTGGCACGCTTTCCTCTTAGAATCTTCTCCATGTTTATTTCACTTATAAATAGTCTGTAAACAATTTTTTCCTATGAAAATATTTTGACAGTTGTTTGCACTGTTACACAAAACAAGAATCGCCAGTGCTGTGCAATCGTGAAAAAATCTTGTTTCGTTCCACTTTTTTTTTCATATTATGTTTTTACTATTTGATATTTCTTTACATTTTTCACAGAACGCGAATCAAAAGTACTATGAAAACGTGAAAAAACTTTTCATTTACCGTTTCACAAAACGAGAATTGACCCTTAGGTGAGAGTATTATTAAAGATAATTCCCAAATATTGTATTTACTACCATTTAAAATGGGCTGGTTATTAATTTGAATTATTGGTTCAGTAGTAAAATTAACTGACTTACGTGTAATTATTAAAGCCGAAGTTTGGGACGTGAGTTAAACTTGGTTTAGTTAAACCAAAAACGAATTTTGTCGGCCATTTCCAAGTTTATTAACATAAATTTCTCGGAACAACTTTTATTTGCTTATAATTTTGGTCTTCATTGAAATACAACAAAATAAACCAAATTTTAAAAGTAGTATTCCATTTACAAACTGCGATAAACTGAGTTTAAAGATAATCTACATCCTAAAAACTAAGTATTTCGATTTAGTTGGATTAAGGCAAAGACCGTGTGCCGTTGCCCAAGTGTGAACATTAGTCAGATCAGCGTTCAGTTTATCAACACAACTTGTAATACTACAATTTTTATTTATATTATATTTGCACATCGTCAGCATACAAGTGAAGTTTACATTTTGAGATTTTTTTAATAAGATCGTTTATATACATAGTAAAAAAAAGAGTCTGGGTCCTCTTCTTGAGGCACGCCATTAATCACTGGCAAAGCTCGTGAGTTTTGAATATTTGCAAACACAGATTGGAAAGGTGTAGACAAGTAAGACGATATCAGATTGGTGGAGGAAGTTCAGAATTTAAACATTTTTAAGTTTCATACATAAAATATTGTGGTCCACCGTGTCAAAAGCTTTAGAGCGATCTAGAAGAACAAGAAAATATATATCACCATAATCAATTATTTCACGTATATCTTCCAACACATCAATTAGGGCAGTTACACAACTCTGTTTATTTCGAAATCCTGACTATCAGTTAGTAGATTATTATCATGCAACTGTTCAAACACCTTCGATAGGTATGGAAGAATAGCAACAGGCCGGAAATCATTATTGGATTTGGGTATACACGCTGAAAAAAGCCGTGCTGGAAATATAATATGCTGGTAATATATATTTGGAAACGCTGTAAGTTATATTTGCAGCATTTATAATTTAATATGCTTGCCTGCAAATATAATATGTTTGCTTGTAAACATATATGTTTCGATCCTTTGAAATGCATCCACCGGCAAACATATATATGTTTGCCTGCAAATAAATATATGTTTATCATTATTATGTTTGCATCCCACAAGTATCGGGTGGTTAAATTTTAAGGGCCGATGTTGAATGTGAACCACACCTAAACGTCAAGTTTTTTTCTGCATTTCATTTGACATTTCTCAATTTTAGACTAACTCAATTTGAACCATGGAAAGATACACAATCGAGCAACGCGGTAAAGTTATTCAGGCTTATTTTGAAAATGGGCGTTCAAATCAAAATGCATTTCGTGCACTTCGTGATTTTTTGGTCAGCATAATCGACCAAATGTGTCCACAATCGGGAGAATTGTGAGCAAATTTCAGCAAACCGGGTCTGTGAAAACACCTGTGCATGCTCGTCCAGTTCGTTCTGCGGAAAACATTACCGTGAATGGTGTTCGCTATCGCGAGATGATAACGAACTTATTGTGGCCAGGAATTAAGGATATGACCCTGGACGATATGTGGTTTCAACAGGACGGTGCCACTTGCCACACAGCTAACGAAACAATGTCTCTTTTGCGTGGCAAATTCAATGGCCGTGTTATCTCACGTGGTGGCGATATCAATTGGCCGCCAAAATCATGTGATTTGACACCGTTGGACTTCTTTCTATGGGGTTATTTGAAAGAAAGGTGTACGTCGATAAGCTAGCAACAATTCAAGAGCTAAAGGATGAGATAATTCGGCACATTAACGGCATAGAACCTCAATTATGCCTCAGCGTCATCGAAAATTTGGACCATCGGATGGAGGTGTGCCGCCGAGATGACGGCGGCCATTTGGCCGATATTTTGTTCCATACATAATTGAACCATACCATATTATCATAATAAAAAGAAATGACAATAATTTCCTAAATAATGTGTGTTTTATTCAAAATCAACATCGGCTCTTAAAATTTTACCACCCTTTATAGTGATAGTGAATCATACAATGACCCACTTGAAGTAAAGAAGGCACTCGAAATCAACGGCTTTAAAGTTAAGTCCGTTGTTAATATTAGAAACCGGGATAAGCTCCCCCAACCCCTTTTCCGAGTTGAATTAGAGCCTGGCGATATAAAGTTGAAGAAAAATTAAACACACCCTATTTATCAACTTAGGTACTTGCTACACTATAGAGTTACAGTTGAAGCACCACATAAGCGACGAGGACCTACCCAGTGTACGAACTGCCAGGAGTATGGTCACACTAGGTCTTATTGTAAACTACATCCAGTTTGCGTAGTTTGCGGTGAGCTGCATAGCACAGCTGACTGCACCAAACCAAAGACAGAAATGGAAAGAAATGTAGCAATTGCGGTAACCCCCATACTGCTAATTACAGAGGTTGTGAGATATATTTAAAATTAAAAAACTCAAATTTGAACAGAACCCGAAACCCCCGAATGAAATCACAGTTAGAACCGGAATTTTATATTCCACAATACCCACAAATTATCACCAACAGTGCTTCATACTCTGAAGTTCTAAGAGGACAACCACAACCCCCAAAAACTCCACAAGCCGCACAAGTCAATCCAAATGCTCCACTTTCTCAATCTGAACCCCAGATACAAAATTTCAGCAGACTTGAAGCATCCATTGAATCCCTGGTTCAAACTGTTACTAACTTTACAAACTCAATGAATAATATGATGCAAGAGATGATGAGAAATCAGTCTATTTTGATGCAAGCTTTGTTAACTAAACCATGAACAGTTTGAAAATATGTTACTGGAATGCTAACGGCATACGCCAACATAAAGAAGAGCTCGAGTATTTTCTCAGAAATCAGCAAATTGACGTAATGCTTATTTCTGAGACACATTTAACCCTGAGAAGTTCATTTTCAATTCGCGGGTACACAATGTATAATACTAAGGACCCAAGAGGCAGGTCATGTGGAGGATCAGCTATTCTCATTAAATCTAGATTAAAACATTTTCTTATGTGTGATCTTTGCGAAAATTATCTTCAGGCCACTACTATATGTTTTGAAGAATTCGATAAGGACTTAGTGATTTCGTCAATTTATTCTCCCCCCATATTATATTATCATAATAAAAAGAAATGACAATAATTTCCTAAATAATGTGTGTTTTATTCAAAATCAACATCGGCTCTTAAAATTTTACCACCCTTTATAGTGATAGTAAATCATACAATGACCCACTTGAAGTAAAGAAGGCACTCGAAATCAACGGCTTTAAAGTTAAGTCCGTTGTTAATATTAGAAACCGGGATAAGCTCCCCCAACCCCTTTTCCGAGTTGAATTAGAGCCTGGCGATATAAAGTTGAAGAAAAATTAAACACACCCTATTTATCAACTTAGGTACTTGCTACACTATAGAGTTACAGTGGAAGCACCACATAAGCGACGAGGACCTACCCAGTGTACGAACTGCCAGGAGTATGGTCACACTAGGTCTTATTGTAAACTACATCCAGTTTGCGTAGTTTGCGGTGAGCTGCATAGCACAGCTGACTGCACCAAACCAAAGACAGAAATGGAAAGAAATGTAGCAATTGCGGTAACCCCCATACTGCTAATTACAGAGGTTGTGAGATATATTTAAAATTAAAAAACTCAAATTTGAACAGAACCCGAAACCCCCGAATGAAATCACAGTTAGAACCGGAATTTTATATTCCACAATACCCACAAATTATCACCAACAGTGCTTCATACTCTGAAGTTCTAAGAGGACAACCACAACCCCCAAAAACTCCACAAGCCGCACAAGTCAATCCAAATGCTTCACTTTCTCAATCTGAACCCCAGATACAAAATTTCAGCAGACTTGAAGCATCCATTGAATCCCTGGTTCAAACTGTTACTAACTTTACAAACTCAATGAATAATATGATGCAAGAGATGATGAGAAATCAGTCTATTTTGATGCAAGCTTTGTTAACTAAACCATGAACAGTTTGAAAATATGTTACTGGAATGCTAACGGCATATGCCAACATAAAGAAGAGCTCGAGTATTTTCTCAGAAATCAGCAAATTGACGTAATGCTTATTTCTGAGACACATTTAACCCTGAGAAGTTCATTTTCAATTCGCGGGTACACAATGTATGATACTAAGGACCCAAGAGGCAGGTCATGTGGAGGATCAGCTATTCTCATTAAATCTAGATTAAAACATTTTCTTATGTGTGATCTTTGCGAAAATTATCTTCAGGCCACTACTATATGTTTTGAAGAATTCGATAAGGACTTAGTGATTTCGTCAATTTATTCTCCCCCCAGATTCTCCATAACGGAGGATCAGTACACAGTCTTTTTCGAATCATTAGGACCGCGTTTTCTGGCAGCTGGAGACTATAATGCCAAGCATACATTCTGGGGGTCACGGCTTGTTACCCCTAAGGGCCGTGTTTTGTTTAATACAATTTCTAAGCTGGGTATGGATGTGATCTCTAGTGGAGAACCCACGTACTGGCCAACGGATCGTCGAAAAATACCCGATCTGATAGACTTTGGAATAACAATGTCTATTGCGAGAGAATTGGTCCATGTAGAACCATTATTGGATCTCTCATCTGATCACACACCTACAGTTGTTACTATTTTAAACCCCCGAGGAATTGTACCCCCCTCTGGTGACTTAGCACTGACAGGCAAAACAACAGATTGGTTGAAGTATAAAAAATTTATCAGTACACATTGCTCGGAAAACATACCGCTAAGAACTTGAACATAAGAGAACTGCTTCATTAAACATATATCTTGAAAATTTAGATCCAACATCAAGAACTGATTACTCATTATGGCGTGCAACGAAAAATTTAAAAAGACCTGTCTTATGTAAGCCTCCTTTGAGAAAATCAGACGGAGGTTGGGCTAGAAATGATACTGAAAAAGGAGATCTGTTTTTAGAACAATTAAGAAAAGTTTTCACGCCAAATATAACAAGTTCTGTAACAGAGTTGCCACTGATTTTACCCCAGCACAGAGCCGCTACCCGATTAACGTTTGAGATGAGAGAGGTCGAAAAGGCTATTTTTGAACTAAACCCCAAAAAAGCTCCTGGTATCGATGGAATCGGTAACAGGATGCTCTTGGAGTTACCCCGTATAGCATTAAAGATAATTCTCTTTATTTTTAATGCTATTATACGCCTTGAATACTATCCCCCAGAATGGAAAGTTTCACTCGTTAAAATGATACCCAAGCCAGGCAAAGATCACACAAAAGTGTAATCGTATAGGCCTATAAGCCTATTATCCAATTTGTCAAAGCTGTTCGAGAAAATCCTAATGGAAAAGATAACTGTTTATGTGGAACAAAACAACTGTATTCCATCACACCAATTCGGCTTCAGGAGAAAACACAGCACCATTGAGCAAGCCCACAGGCTAGTTACTGTTATCAGAAAAACGTTCGAGGAGAAAAAATACTGCTCTGCCCTTTTTATCGATGTTTCACAGGCTTTCGATAAGGTTTGGCGTGAAGGTCTACTGTTTAAAATAAAACTTTTGTTACCAACAAATACTCACAAGCTACTCAAAAGCTATATAACAAATCGAAAATTCACTCTTGCTGAAAAAAGTTTTGTCAGCTCTCCTCAAGATATACAAGCCGGAGTTCCACAAGGTAGCATTTTGGGTCCTCTGTTATATATCATTTATACTTCAGACATGCCATTAGATATTAATACCCACACATCGACTTTCGCTGACGATACTGCAATCTTAAGCGTCCACGATGACTCAAAAATAGCGTCTAGAATGTTACAGACTCACATTTCACAATTGGAAGCTTGGTTGGATCAGTGGAGAATTAAGGTGAATGAACAGAAATGTATCCACATTACTTTCACACTGAGAAAATAGACGTGTCCACCCATTAAAATTAATAATCTGAATATACCCCAACACACATGTGTGAAATATCTCGGTATTCACCTTGACCGTCGACTCACGTGGAAAAATCATATAGATGCGAAAATAACTCAGATGAGGCTAAAAACTGCTCAACTTGCTTGGCTTACTGGCAAAAACTCTAAACTAGGCCTGGACTGCAAATTACTCATTTACAATTCGATCATGTAACCCATATGGTGCTACGGAATTCAGCTCTGGGGTACTGCCTCTGCGTCCAATATAGGGAAAATTCAGAGAATGCAAAATAAATTCTTGAGGACGATCACGAACGCACCCTGGTATGTTAGGAATTACAACATACATAAAGACCTGAATGTACCCCTGGTCAAAGATGAAATTATTAGACACTGTCAACGCTATTTAACAAAACTGGAAACACACCCCAACATACTAGCCCGTAACTTAACTGATAATCACGGCCACCAGCGTCTTAGGAGGAGGGACACTGCGGATCTGGTCCGCTAATAATAAGGGGAAATAATGGTCCCAGTTGAACCACATAACATCAGTCTGGCACTGGCTGGACTTAACAATTAATATTTAGTTTTAAGATTTGGATAATTATTGTTAGTTCACAGTTTTTAAAAGTGAAGATTCAATAAATAATATAAAATATGGAAAAAAACCCTTTATAATAATGATAAAATAACAATTGCAAATATATGTTTATTTAGGTAATACAAATATTACAATGTTTGCCTGGAAACATATGCATAATAACAATTAATATAAATTACTTGGAAATCTACTTCAAAAATACATATGGTAGTTTCTAAACAAAAATATATATTTGCCTGTAAACATATTCAAAGATGTATTTTTCCTGCGAATAGGAATTATCATATTTCCAATTTTTAGGAAAAATCACTTTTCGTTATTATGGTGTGGAAGATATACGTTATATAAGGTAACAGAAGGCAAAACCACTTTTATAAATTTGTGATGCATCCATCAAATCCAACTGCAATTGTTTTTTCAGCGGCACAGCTTACGTGTACATCTGTCTGAGTAACACAATCGAAATAGAAGATATTTTCATCTGGTGTAGGAGTTTGGATTTCATTATAGAAATTATCATTAATGGGGGTGCTAGGAATATTTATGAAAGACTCATTAAGCATTTCGACATCGGTTCCAAGAGAAGTATTTTGTTTAGTTTTTCCAATATTATTAGCTTCTAATATCATTTTTCAATACTCCTCGTGTAAATCAATGTTTTGAAACGCTTCCAGCCTTTGTACACGAAATCTCTCGGCGAAATCATCCTTTTTATCTCAATATTAAACCATGGTTTGTTCTTGAACTTGTTGTTTATCGGCTTCACAGACATGTTAAAGATGTGAGTTAAATTTTTTTTTTAATTGCAATTGATCTTCAACAAAAGGCATATAATAAATCGAATTCCAATCGATTTTGAAAAACATGCTAGACATTATATTGTAATCCATGTGTCTTAATGATAGTAAGTTACGACTTCATTGACCGTTTGAAATCAAATGCCAGGAATATTAAATCATGTTTTGAAAAACAAGGCACCAAAAGTTGTTCATTAAGTAAAACTTTTTGTTTAGAACTGACGAAAAAGGTTTCTAGAAGAGAGTTTATTGTTGACGTGTAATGAGTTGGGATTGTGCTATTAGTCGGAGTTAAGCCAGTGGACTTCATGCAATCAATTAAAGTAAAGTCCCCACATATTAACATCCTCATAAGATAAAGTGATTGTTTCAAATTTATCTTGGAAAATACTCAAATCTACTGTCCGATTAGGTCGATGCACACAACCCATAAGTACTTTTTACCACAACCAAAAACTTCAATAAACAGATATTCAATCCTTTCGCCTAGTAGAGACGTACAAGTTTTACTTATTATTCCTTCTCTTTCATAAGTTGCTCCACCCAACCACGAGGTTTGTTTTCGTTAGCTTTTCTATTCCAACAATACAATGCAAATCCCTTCAAGGTAATAATGTTGTCACAAACTATATTCACTCCAGAATTCTCAAAGATGTAGCGGAATTCTTCATTTTATACCTCAGGCTCTGAGCATATATAGCAAATATTAATGCCAGATCTCTGTTTGCATAAAATTCTAATCATAATTGATGTCATGTCATGGGAACTGTTATTTCATCGTAGGATGTCCTAATTTCAGTAGTAATAAAATTTTTTTTCGATAAGCAACGCAAGCAATATAAAAATTTAAATTTTCTGCCAAACATATTTTAAAAATTATAAGAATATTTAAAAAATTTAAATAATTGTTGAATATAAAAAGATTTACGGTAAAGCAAACATATTTTTTGACAACGAAGATTATCATACATGAAAGCAATAACTAGTATGTCTAGCATAATGGGGTTGATTCTGTTCACGAAATAAATGATCAAGTTTTTCGAAACTTTCCACACGAATTGGTGTTCATCTTTTATATCAAATTTCACAGACACAATGCCCCGCATTGTAAAAACCGACTTCAGGCGTTTTACGTTTTTGTATTTAGCCGCAGATTGCAACATTTGATAATTGTTCATCGTTAAATTTTCATTGACATAAAACGGTTCACTCGAAACTAGCCCAATATAGTTTAAAAGCAGTGAAGTCTTATTTACATTACGGAATTTAGCGATAGATTTAAAGAAAACATTCTTATCGCAAGGCGACAGGAGCTTTACCATTATAACGAGGCACCGTGGCCAAAAATTCGATTTTTAACATTTGAACGCCATTTGGTAGCTAATATATCCAAATTATGGTAGTCAAAAAGTTAGGTTAAACTATTGCTAATTGTGGGTGTGGCATGCTGTCAAACTCAACTGTTTCTTTAATTTAGAAAAATGTGTATTTTTTGTTTGTTTTTTTTTTATCAAAAATAAATGGTTACTACTCACAAGTTATCATCGATAATGACCTGCGGTTCTTTTTACAAGGTTGGTGGATTTCAGACTTTAGTTGTTGTAAGTGGTCACAGCCCTACGGTTTAATATTAGGGGTGTTCTGAAATATTTATATTTTTATCAAAATTCAACTTTAGTGCAAAAAAAACTTCTAGGGAACAAGAAACATATACCACTCGGAAAAAGTTCCCTCTTTAACCCTATATACCTCTGCACCCGCGACATCCCGCGGGTATAACACTTTTTTTCATTTTAATGAATTTACTCAAAAAAATTTCGAATTAAAGTAATTTAAACAGCCCTATAAGTATACAATGGTGTGTTAAATTTTTGCTTATAATAGTCATTATATTCGTGCTTATATTACCAGTAATGATATCTGCTTACAAAATACACCACGCTTTTTATTTTATATATATACTGTCGGTAAAAGTATATTTTACTCATTGTATATCAGCTGATTTCAGTTAATGAAAGATTTATTGATAGAGAGAAATTATACTAGAAATTAAGTAGTCTTTTTAACCATATATGGCCTCATGGGCTAGGTTATAAATTTATTGAAATAAAAAAAAAAAAAAATTCTTGCTTACACGTGAATCCTTTTTACTTCCTTTTTTGTTAAAGTGTTAAATGAAGAAGATCTCAATCTAAGAATTTTATGAATTCTAACATAATTAAAAGTTAAATAATTTTGATTTATTTTAATTAAAACTTTAAATATTTGTAGCTTAGCAAATTAAGCTATTGGGAAAAATTTAACAATTCCAAACATCCTGCGCAGTTACCTGCAAAATTAAGATTGATTTTGATTGAAACTATCTAAGAATAAAAAATGCCATAAAAATATTTTTTTTTATCAGGCTAAAATCGAGAAAAACATAGATAACTGAGATTTATTTTAAATCATTCTTTTTCCTACGATAAGGTAATACCCTTATTTAATTTTATGTTTATTAAATACGATTTTTAAAACATATTTTTTTAATTAGGTTTATGAATGCATTTACTTTATTTAAAAAAAGAAAAGAAAAACGTATATAAGGATAGTATAAAAGATAAAGAAAAGGAAAATAAACCCTTTACAAAAAATGAACTGAAACAAACGGGAATGAATGTCTCTGCTCTTGATGATTTCAATTAACACATTAATTTCATTTAGCGGTCACGATAGATGGACAAAACACATATATGAAAACTCCATATTAAAAAAAAAAAAAGGACGAAAGACAGAAAAGTGAAATTAAAAAGTGTTTAAGTGAGATTATAATAGTTTTTCTATAATTATTAATGGTCATTTTTATAAACAAGATTAATGGAGATTACAGACGGACATAAAGTGAAGTGATTAGCAAAGATAATGCTAAATAATCAATTTGTAAAGCGAAAAAAGAGAAAGAAAATAATTACAGTAAAAAAGGCAGAAGTGTTAAAATATTGCATACATTTAATTGCAAAGGAAATATATATTTTTTAGTGTATTTTGTTATACAGCACTTCATTTAACATGACCCGATAAATGCGCATCAATCGATCATGTTTCATCATAATCAGCCTCATCAAAAAAAAACAAAGATTACAACAAATTTAAATACATGCAAATCAACAACAATAAAAAAAATTTAATTAACTGAAAAAAACATAGTGGCAATGCACAAAACAAACTAAATTATTGTAAGTTTTTTTAGTTTCATTTTTTAAAAGAAAAAAAGAACAGGAATTTACTTTACACAGGGTACATCCTCAACAGTTAAAAGACTATATAGTCATCAAAATCAAAATAAGAAATATTATTACATATTTCTCCTTAGTATATACGAGTATATACTTAACAAATAGTACCTTACATAGGGCATACTTTGCGTTTAAATTACTTGATAGTTTAAGGGTTTTCTAAATATTATTAATTTGAACTATTTCTTGGTATTATCTTTAACAAGGAGCTTACTTGGAATTTCCATATACTGTTACTGGAAGCACTTTTGCTATGCTTAGGACGCTGTATCCAACTTAACATATGACCCCAGTGAACATACGTGAACTTCTTGCCAAAACATTTATCATGCCTAGACTGTTATATGGTTGCGAAATTTTCTCTTCTTGCGATACAGTTAGTAAAAATCGACTCAACGTTGATAAAAATGCCCTTCTTAGATATGTGTATGGGATTAAAAGATATGATGGCATCTCTTCATATGCAACGTCTTTGTTTGATGTTACTCTTGATGATCTGCTTAAGGACACTATTATTGCTGCAGAAAATCATTTATACTAAAGAACCAGATTTCTTGTATATACGTCTCCGATTAGCCAATTCTGATAGAGGAATGATTTTAGTATATATTCGCTATGGCTTATTAATCTCTGATTGGCAATTTTTAATAAATGCTGAACGTCTTTGGAACTCTTTACCCTATAATACTCAAGTAATACGCAACGCAATAAACTTTAAAAAATAAACTTTTTTCAAGCTTTTGAACTATTAAAATGTTTTTTTCTTTGTAATCCGTTTTATTTCAAACATTTAAATATTTATATTATATGTAAAAAATCAATTATATCTTTATAAGATCACATATTTTAAATTAAAAGATTATTATCTTATTGTATGTGATATGCCAAATTTTGTAATAAATAAATATATAAATAAAATAAATAAATAATTTAATAAACTATTTCAGAATTATATACAATTGTATGTAACATAGCTATAGTTGCTCTATAACAGTTTTACAAAAAAAAAAAGAATTTAAATGAGCCTATAAATTTGTCTAACTAAATTGCTAAAATAATTATATTTATATATTTTCATTTTTTATATATATTTGGAAATTTTATCAGGCTCGAGATCATAATTAAATATTATTTATATTTTTTTTTAAATGGAAAAAATTGTGAGGATCAGCGCTAGAGGAAGGGAACACTTCCGACCGAGCGACCAGGTCATCGTCAGTCTCCTTATGAGCCACCCAACCCACGATCAACTCATGGCTTTGAACAGGCTTATATATCACACACTCTAAGGAAAATGACTATGCGAAATTCCTTATTTTTCATAGTAAGTGTATGATTGCCCGTACAAAACCACCTTCGATTTTTCAAAGCACATATTGACAGGGTTGCCATTCCAACTGTTAATCTTTCCATTTCTGGGAATGAATTGGGAATCTGGCGTACTAATATTTTTCTTACACAACATATTTGAGTGTTGTTTCTTATGTTAGATTATAAATTAGATTGTGCCCTATGTTTTTTATGTGAATTTTGTATATAGTATTCGATCTCTCTGTTTTAATTATTAATTTTTTAAATTTTATCAGACTCGAGATCATAATTAAATGTTACTAACTTATTCTAGATAAGAAAATGATATTCAACGCATATAAGCCACATTATTTCTAAAACCGATATAACTAAAAAAATATTATACCCGTTTATAAATCGCAAATCTGAACTCAGTATCGAAAATAAACTGCTAATTTTAAAAGTTGTGTTTCGTGCAATACTTTTTTTATCCTGCTCCTGCATGGCACGATACATATGAATGTCAACTGAAACGTTTACAAGTTAGTCAAAATAAACTGCTAAAAATGATTTATAATTTAGCACCTTAATAACATGTTTTGAGGAAAACATTTCAAACTGTTTCCACTAGCAAAAATGTGTTTTAAGTGTTCGAAGTTTTGAAATTAATTTGACGTTTCATATTCATAACAAATAAAATAAAAAAACAAGTAAGAGCGGCTAAATTCGGCTATGCCGAATCTTATATACCCTTCACCATGGTTGGGAAAAAACTGAAGTTTATATATGGACATATATGAAATGGACAGATTTATATACGGACGCCTTTAAGAGGAAATTAACCATTTAGTTTGGAGATAAAACTTGGACTCGGGAAGATTTATGGTTCCAGAAAATATGTATTTTAAAAAAATGTATGTTTTGGGCATAACTTTTTTGTATCTGAACCGATATTTCCGAGTTTTTCAGCAAATATGTTATACTAAAGATTTTCGATCTTTTGCTATATAAGACGTATCCATAGGTCATAATACAGCTCTAGAATAGTGTTTGTTGTTTGTGTATAAAAGGTTAAGAGGTGAAAGAAAAGAATTTCAACAAATCGTTAAAAGAAATCACTAGAACTGCATGTGTTTTATTTCTACAAAATAGTTTGATTTAGCTGGCAAATTTGCATTTAGGATTTTATTTCGCTTTTTTATTAGAAATATTTGTAATTTTTTTAGCTCAATTTTAAAAATTTGAAGGAAAATAGTTTATAATTTTTTTTATAAATTATTATAAGTTATGACCTAAAATAGTTGCACTCAAAGGTAAATTATGTATAAAATTTTCTTAATATGTGAGAAATAAAATGGTTTAAAAATCTTTTTATAAATTCGTTTAAATCGGAGCAAAAAATAGAAATAAAACCGTTTGTATTTTGTTAGTATCAGAGGGTTTTTATACAAATTTTGATGTTTTTAGCCTATTTATGGATTATTTAATTATTAATATAAAATTTTATTTAAATTAATTATTAAATGTAAAAAAAAACAAAAAATAAACAAAAAAAAATCTTAACGAACCCGCGACCCTTTCACCTGTGGTGAAAGGTATAAAAACGTTTGTATTTTGTTTGTATCAGAGGGTTTTTATAAAAATGTTGATGTTTTTAGCCTATTTATGGATTATTTAATTATTAATATAAAATTTTATATAAATTAATTATTAAATGTTAAAAAAAAACCAAAAATAAGCAAAAAAAAAGTCTTAAGAAAATAATAAAAAAAAATGTAAAAAAAAAGTGAATTGACCTCATCGAGATTTGAACCTCGAACTCCGCTTGCTTAGAGAAAAAAAGTATTTGTGACATGGCGTCTAGACAACTGAGCTATTGAAGCTCACACAAAATCATCGTCAATAGATGTACATATATAAATGTCTTCGTTCATTAGGGATTTGTTTAATTTTTATTTAGATGACAAATCTTTGTATGTGTGTTGTTTGTGTATAAAAGGTGGAGATGAAAGAAAATAATTTTAATTATTAATATAAAATTTTATATAAATTAATTATTAAATGTTAAAAAAAAAAAACAAAAATAAGCAAAAAAAAAATATTAAGAAAATAATAAAAAAAAATGTACAAAAAAAATTTACAAAAAAAAAAAGTGAATTGACCTGAGCGAGATTTGAACCTCGAACTCCACGGGCTTAGAGAAAAAAAGTAGTTGTGACATGGCGTCTAGACAACTGAGCTATTGAAGCTCACACAAAATCATCGTCAATAGATGTACATATATAAAAGTCTTCGTTAATTAGAGATTTGTTTGGTTTTTATTTAAATGACAAATCTTTGTATGTGTGTTGTTTGTGTATAAAAGGTGGAGATAAAAGAAAAGAATTTTAACACATGTTGTTATGCGTAAAATTCTACATACATATTAAACAAAGGGATTTTACTGGAAAAATTAGAGGTAGTCCTGGTTTTTTGCTAATATCTCAGCCATTTATTAACCGATCTGTCTGATTTTTAATAGCAAACAGAAATGGATCACATGTAACAGAAATAAAAAAGAATCAAGTCCTCATCACGTCTGGGTTCTTCGGAAAACCCATTTCAACACACAGACGGACAGACGGACAGACGGACAGACGGACATCGTTAAATCAACTTCGCTCTTCATAAGGACCCAGAATATATATACTTTATAGGGTCTAAGATCAATATTGTAGAAATTACAAACGGAATGACAAACTTATATATACCCTTCCACCTGTGGTGAAGGGTATAATTAAACTTTTAATAGCCAGTTTTTTCGTTAGATTTATTAAATTTTATGTTTTTTATATATTTAAACTTATTTATATTTATTACTACCACCTTAAATGACGCTTAAAATTTTTTTTAAGAACTTGTCAAATGCAAATACCATTTTTTTCGAATTTATCATTCTCCATGAAATTTTTCAAAGTGAAATTTTCGAAGTCTGGTTGTCGGCCAAGGAAAATAAAAGACATAACTGAGTTTTTGGTTTTATATATGGAAATATAAGAACTGGTAGCGGAAAAATTTTAGATGTAACTACATTAAATAATTTAGTAAGTATGCTTTGCCATAAACTAAAGTTAAAATGACAGGAAGCAAACAGAACTAAGTTGAGATTTTAGGAATGAAATTCTCATTGGCTTGGGACTGAAATTGATTTAACAAGATTAATTTGTGATGCCAACACTCAAACAACACTTGGAAGACCAAAAAAAATTTAAGTTTGTTGTGAAAGAACAAAACAATGGAAAGCAAAGCAAAGAAATTGTTGAATAAGTCAGACCATGAACAAATATAAATGGCAGCTCAATTAAAATTCGTAATCGTTAATAAACTAATTTCAGCTTCTCCAAAAAGAGGTACTGCCATTAAAAAAAATCAGGGGTCTTGAAGATAATCAAGTAGGGCTTTCTCCTACATTACTACATAGATTTTAACATCAACAGGTCCTGTTATATGCAGTTTGCGCAAGCCACCTAAAACTAAAAAAGGGATTTTAACAAAAGAAATTTTATCATTATTGAAAGATCTATAAATATATTTCACTGATTCTAAAGAAGAATAATATAATATTTTTTTTTTTTTTTATAAGAATATATGTTAATATAGGAATTAATGAATTAATTTAAATAAAATAAAAAAACAATGTATCATGTTTTTTTAATAAGGCTGATCATGTCCACTAAAAACATTTTTCTTGCTAAAATAGTTTTTTTATTATTAAATATCGATTGTTAAAATGTAGCAAAATGTAAATACATATTTTCAATTTTAAAATTTGTATGAGAGGTAGGCGTTATATTGCCACGCCCACTCCAACTTTTTCACAAAAGTTGTGTCACGTCATAAAAAGAACGTGTTCCGAAAGTCATTGAATTATATCAACTCGTTCTTGTTATACAGAATTTAGTCCCTCTAAATTACTAGAATCTGACACTGTGCAGCGGTTAAAAAGTTATGAGTGAAAATGTAAAGGTACCTCTAAATTTTCCATACAAATTGGTGTATTTTAGTACATTTTCATTGTAGCGACGATTATTCAGAAGTGAATAATATTTTTTATTCACCTCAAAAAATTTTTTTCACCTCCATAATTTTACTTCAAAAATTTTTTACATTACTTGTATCAAACCCAGTAGAGAAAATTTTTTTAGGATATTAGTGGAGGGTATTTAAAGATTCGGCACAGCCGAACGTGTTCTTTGCTAAAAAGTACCAAAAAACCCCGACTTACCCGACAGATCTGGTCGATGTCCCATTAAACATGCCGCAGTGTACTTTTGGCAGAGTGAGCGAATCACACGCTACAAACTCAATTGCTATAATATATTTCAGCAATAACAGTCGCAAATAAAAATATTCAGAAATATATGGAGAGCTTCAGTAATAAAGAAATTGCCGAAGAGTATTTTTGAAACAAAAACTAGGAAGATGTTCTTAGTTACGTTAAAATAAAATTAAACCTAAATACGTGTAGCACCGAAATACAGGAGCAATTATCTAATTTTGTCAAAGCACTACAAAAACGCTACAAAGAAGTTAGCTACAGTAAACAAAAGTTTTATATAAAAAGTGGAAACTAGTTAGAATCTTTTAAAGTGCCGAAGTCTCATGTTCCTTCAGAAAATAGTGTATAAAGGTCAACCAAATAACTTATTCGAAAAACTTATCTTTGCGAGGTCTAATAGAGGTAAAGTTTTGATTCATATTCCGCATCGTTATCTAACTTCTGAACGTCAATTTTTTATTTTTGCCATCCGTCTCTGGAACCAACTTCCTTATAACATGCAAAACACAAGCAACGCAATTTTGTTAAAAAAAGAAATTTTTAATTATTTTGAAAATCAATAATTCTAATTGTACAAATATTCTAAACTCTTTTATTTTTATACCCTTCACCACAGGTGTTTGTAATTTCTACAATATTGATCTAAGACCCTATAAAGTATATATATTCTGGGTCCTTATGAAGAGCGAAGTTGATTTAACGATGTCCGTCTGTCCGTCTGTGTGTTGAAATGGGTTTTCCGAAGAACCCAGACATGATGAGGACTTGATTGTTTTTTATTTCTGTTACATGTGATCCATTTCTGTTTGCTATTAAAAATCAGACAGATCGGTTAATAAATGGCTGAGATATTAGCAAAAAACCAGGACTACCTCTAATTTTTTCGGTAAAATCCCATTGTTTAATATGTATGTAGAATATTAAGCATAACAAACACACATCCATGTGTTAAAATTCTTTTCTTTCATCTCCACCTTTTATACACAAGCAACACACATACAAAGATTTGTCATTTAAATAAAAACTAAACAAATCTCTAATGAACGAAGACTTTTATATATGTACCTCTATTGACGATGATTTTGTGTGAGCTTCAATAGCTCAGTTGTCTAGACGCTATGTCACAAATACTTTTTTTCTCTAAGGCCGCGGGTTCGAATCCCGATCAATTCACTTTTTTTTTGTACATTTTTTTTATTATTTTCTTAAGACTTTTTTTTTTGTTTATTTTTGGTTTTTTTTTAACATTTAATAATTAATTTATATAAACTTTTATATTAATAATTAAATAATCCATAAATAGGCTAAAAACATCAACATTTTTATAAAAACCCTCTGATACAAACAAAATACAAACGTTTTTATACCCTTCACCACAGGTGGAAGGGTCGCGGGTTCGAACCCCGGTCAATTCACTTTTTTTACATTTTTTTTTATTTTCTTAAGATTTTTTTTTTGTTTATTTTTTTGTTTTTTTTTTAACATTTAATAATTAATTTAAATAAAATTTTATATTAATAATTAAATAATCCATAAATAGTCTAAAAACATCACAATTTTTATAAAAACCCTCTGATACAAACAAAATACAAACGGTTTTATTTCTATTTTTTGCTCCGATTTTAAACCATTTTATTTCTCATATATTAAGAAAATTTTATACATAATTTCCCTTTGAGTGCAACTATTTTAGGTCATAACTTATAAAAATTTATATAAAAAAAATTATAAACTATTTTCCTTCAAATTTTTAAAATTAAGCTAAATAAATTAAAATTATTTTGTAATAAAAAAGCGAAATAAAATCCCAAATACAAGTTTGCCAGCTAAATCAAACTTTTTTGTAGAAATAAAACACATGCAGTTCTAGTGATTTCTTTTAACGATTTGCTGAACTTCTTTTCTTTCACCTCTTCACCTTTGATAAACAAACAACAAGCACATACAAAGATTTCTCATTTAAATAAAAACCAAACAAATCCCTATTTAACGAAAAATGTTCATTTAACTCTATAAACTATGATTCCATTAGCCTTCACAGCCGAGTCGTCTAAACGCTATGTCACAAATACTTTTTTTCTTTAAGAACGCGAGTTCGAATCTTACTCAAGACACAATTCAACTTTTTATTTTTTTTTTATTTTCTTAAGACTTTTTTTATTTTTTGTTTTTTTTAACATTAAATAATTTATTTAAATAAAATTTTATATTAATAATATAATAATCCATAAATAGGCTAAAACATCAAAATTTGTATAAAAACCCTCTTATACAAACAAAATACAAATGGTTTTATTTCTATTTTTTGCTCCGATTAAAAAGAATTTATAAACAGATTTTTAAACCATTTTCTCATATATTAAGAAAATTTTATACATAATTTCCCTTTGAGTGCAACTATTTTAGGTCATAACTTATAATAATTTATAAAAAAAAAAATATAAACTATTTTCCTTCAAATTTTTAAAATTAAGCTAAATAAATTAAAAATATTTTTTTAGAAAAAAGCGAAATAAAATCCCAAATGCAAATTTGCCGAGTCGTCTAAACGCTATGTCACAAATGCTTTTTTTCTCTAAGAACGCGGGTTCGAATCTTACTCAAGACACAATTCAACTTTTTTTTGTACATTTTTTTTATTTTCTACACTTTTTTTATTTTTTGTTTTTTTTAACATTAAATAATTAATTTAAATAAAATTTTATATTAATAATTAAATCATCCATAAATAGGCTCAAAACATCAAAATTTGTATAAAAACCCTCTGATACAAACAAAATACAAACGGTTTTATTTCTATTTTTTGCTCCGATTTAAAAGAATTTATAAACAGATTTTTAAACCATTTTCTCATATATTAAGAAAATTTTATACATAATTTCCCTTTGAGTGCAACTATTTTAGGTCATAACTTATAATAATTTATAAAAAAAAAATTATAAACTATTTTCCTTCATATTATTAAAATTAAGCTAAATAAATTAAAAATAAAAAAGCGAAATAAAATCCCAAATACAAGTTTGCCAGCTAAATCAAACTTTTTTGTAGAAATAAAACACATGCAGTTCTAGTGATTTCTTTTAACGATTTGTAAAAAAATATTTTTTGGTCGAAAAAAGCTTTTTTTAGAACTAAAAAGATTTTTGAAAAAAAAAATATGACAACACTGATTGGCATTATGATCGTGATTGTTGTTGTTTTTATTTTATTTGTTGAACTTTTGTCTTTCACCTCCTCACCTTTTACCCACAAATAACAAATCCATACAAAGGTTTGTCATTTAAGTAAAACCCAAACAAATCTGTTTTAAACGAAAACTCTTTATTTACTTCTATTAACGACGTTTGCTCAGTGGTCTAAGCGCTTTGTCACAAATACTTTTTTTCTTTTTCTTTCTTTTTATATTTTTTAACACTTTTTTTTATTTTCTTAGGACTTTTTGTTATTTTTTTATTTTTTTTAAACAAAACAAATGCGTCCAGCACAGTTGTCTTAACGATGTTGGTCAGCTTTTCTGTATAATTGGAGAACGGAAAGAGGAAAAGTTTTCAAATAAGGTACAAGCATCTTGGTTATCAATACATAACATCTGACCAAATGTGGGCGGGATCCTTGAATTGGGCGTGGCACAAAATAGATTAATTTATATCTTAAGAACGGTAAGACCGTAATTAAATACTCCATAAATGGGCTAAAAACATAAAAATTTTTATAAAAACTAAAATGTAATATGACCTATGGATACGTCTTATACATATATCCAAAGATCGAAAATCTTTAGTAGAACATATTTGCTGAAAGTAGTTATGACCAAAACTTAAAAAAATACCTATTTTCGGGAACCATAAATCTTTCAGAGTCCAAGTTTTATCACTAAACTAAATGGTAAATTTATTTATTAATCAATTCTAATGTGCCATTATAAGTCCAGTGCTAAATCTAAAAGATAGTATATCTTACTGCACTGGTTGACAATTTTTTTTTAATAAATACAAATACAAAACACAACTTACTGTCGCTTCAGAAACAACAAAGCAATATAAGGCTGGAAGACCACGCGGATCATTTGACAACTGCAGCGATAGATCTAAGAAGTGGAAACTTAAAGTTGTTAACTATGAAATTGAATGTACAAATATAAAAGAATGTAGCACATCAATTACGATCACAGAAACAATTGACAAAAGTTGATATCGTTGAAAAAGTTGTTAAAACTAGTCCAGTGAGAATAAAACGGATTCTTAAAAGTATACAAACTCCGAGCGATGCAAAACAGTTCACAAAGGAGGCATCAGCATTATTTCTGGATTTGAAATTAACAAAACAGCAATATACTCAGCTCAGATTGCGTGCGATTTAAAAAGGCTCAAATATGTATCCAGCATATCATCAGATAACTGCAGCTAAAATGGACTGTTTGTAAATAGGGATGTAATGGTTCTTCCGGACAAAAACAATACAAACAAGTGAAAAAGATTTTGGAAGATTCAGAGCCTTCGACTAGTACAACTCAAACAAAGAATAATTGGAAAAATGAGACACCATCTTCTACGAAATACGAAAAGAAACTCATGATGCCATTAACAAAAAAATAACTGACAACACTATACCCCTTACAATTACAGTTAGATATGCAGCAAATTGAAGTAAGCTACCAATTGGTAACAATGCTAACAATGATAGATGGAAAAATAGGCCAGGCTTTGACTAACACGAAGGCTGTATCCAGCTGCATCATATGCCAAGCAACATCAAGCCAATTAAAACAAGTCCCCACAAAATCATTAGATAATACTGATGCATATGAATTTGGATTATCACCACTACATGCAAAAATACACTCTAAAAATCAGTTATGATTGGATCTTCAGGATCAATAAGAAACAACATAACCAACAAGAAGTTAAGACGTTAGGATGAATATCGCAAATTTGGATTGATTATATATCAGCCTAAAGAAGGGCCAGGCAATACAAATTATGGCAATACCGCAAGAAGATTCTTTTCAGATCCAGAAACAGCATCTGAAATAACAGGAGTGAATTTAAAACTTATTTTCAGATTTAAAATAATCCTAGAAGTGCTTGCATGCAATGAAGAAATTGACTCCAGAAAATTTGGAAATTATGCTAATAAAACTGCAAAAATATATACAACCAAGTACCCATGGAGAAATATGTCTTCACAAAATCTTTTATCATGGAGAAGATGTCATTAAATATCATTTGGTGCCACTTGGAAATCTATTAGAGTAATATCAGGAAAAAAGGAATAAGGATTACAGATTTTATAGAGAGCACAATACTAGAAAAATTTCACAAAATTCCACAAGTGAAGATTTTTTTAATATATAATTGGCAACGTCGGATCCGTTCATATTCAGTATTCGAAATCAATAGAAAGTGGAACATCCGGATTTAGATGAAGAAGTCAAAAAACTACTGAAGAACAGAATTAACACAGCACAGAATATGGAATCAATATTTGAATCAAATGAATAATAATTATAATTAATTTCATTGTTATTTAAGTACGAAAAACATAGAATTAGTAAAAAAAAAAAAAATAAAAAAAAACACAATCTCCTATTGTTACAAAAGCTATTAAAATCTATTTCAGTTTTTATTTTTAAAAGGTTTTTTTATCCACATATGTATGATATCTATCTATATATATAAAAATAAGTTGCATTGTGTTTGTAATTGATGTTCTCTGGAATGCGTGAACCGATTTTGTTTCTGCAAAGTTCGTATGAAAGGTGACGTCAATACCAAGGTTTTAGTGTATAAACGGTCTCTGTATGTGTATGTGTTCACGAGTTATAGCCATTTTAGTGGGAGTGCCACCTCCCATTCAAAGTAAATATTGATTTTTGTATATCTTTGGAACGGTAAAAGTGGAAGGTTCTGAATTTGGTTTAAATAACTTCGTAGTCAATGCACATTATCAGTCGATATATGGGCGTAATTCAATAAGTGGGTGTGGCAGCTCCCATACAAAGTAAATATTGATTTTTGTATATCTAGAGAACGGTAGTAGTGAAAGTTTCTAAATTTGGTCCAAATAACTTTGTAGTCAATGTAAATCATCGCTCAAAAAGTGGGCGGAATTGGATAAGTGGGAGTGGCACCATCCATACAAAGTAAATATTGATTTTTTTTTATATCTTTTAACGGTAATAGTTGAAGTTTCTAAAATTAATCTAAATAACTTTGTAGTCAATACATATCATTGGTCGAAATAAGCTCGAAATTGAATAAGTGGGTGTGGCACCTCCCATACATATTAAATATTGATTTTCGTATATCTAGAGAACGGTAATTGTGAAAGTTTCTAAATTTGGTCCAAACAACTATGTGGTCAATACAAATCATCAGTCAAAATGTGGGCGGAATGCCATAAGTGGATATGGCATCTTCCATACTTAGTAAATATTGATTACTGCATATCTTGAGAACGGTAAAAGCGATAGTTTCCAGTTTTGACTTATTTAATTTCTGTGTTTTTATTGGTTTTTATTTACATTGTTTCCATTGTGAGCATTCACATTTTTTATTCATTAATATGTAATCATTCATTTAACTTCTAGCAAGTTTCCTATTAACTATCAAATTTTATACCGAACTTTAAATTGAATTGTATGCTTGCAATTATTCTATTTTTTAATTTTGACTGCATATATGATACCAGTGCATAATATTCTTACAATCTAAGGTTATCAAACATTGCTTCAATTGCGTTAATTTTAGTTTTCCCTCCGTTTTGAACAAGAATACGGTGTTTTTAAAAGAAATTTTAACGTGATACGTTGTCTGCCTGTTTCACAATTACTCAAACCATTAATTTAATTTATAAACTTAGCTATTGTAAATCACATCTTCGGGGATCTATGAAATAAATTACATACAAACACATCACTAAAAACTTAAATATTTAAATACATTAAGCACAGCAATGAGCTTTCTTATACGTTAACTTAACGGATATTTCAAACATTAAATCAAACAGCTAATATATACATGTAATGCTGTAATGGACTTTTTCTCCAAAGTCGCTAGCTTTTGAGTGCATGCTATGACTGACATTTCATGATCAGCTGATCTATTTATATTCTTAATAATTGTATTATTCAACTAACGTGTCTCAATAATTGAATTTCGAGAAAAAATAAAATTTCAATTACTTCATATTTAATTGGTGTATTTAATTTTTTAATACAAAATGGTACGTGCGCGCAGTAATTTGGGGCGTCAATCAAGAAATGCTAGAAATGTTACGGCATCTAGAGCATCTCAAAGTGACGAACAGCGTGCAAATAATACTTTGGCTGCTCGAAATGTCATGGCACGTGGTAGGGCTCTGCGAAATCCAGCTCCACGTCCGTATGTGCGACGTACTTTGGAGCGTGCTGCATTCAATTATGATGCAAACTTTGATTACGTTTCTCATGGCAAGGTTTTAATTGGACCAATGACTACTGTTTGCAGTCATTGCAAGGCATTTAAGTTTAAACATGAGGTATCTGGATTGTGTTGTTCAAACGGACAAGTTAAATTACCAGAATTGAATCCACCACCGGAGCCCTTGCATAATTTGATAACTGGTAGCACACCAATTTCAAAGCATTTTCTGGCAAACATACAAGCGTATAACTCCGGATTTCAAATGACTTCATTCGGAGCGACAAATATTATTCGGGACAATTTTATGCCAACGTTCAAGGTATTTTTGTTCGTTTTGATATTTATTTAGATAATCGTGAAACGTACTATTATGAAAATTTCAATCTTTAATAGATTCAAGGCCAAGTTTACCATCGACTTGGTTCTTTGTTACCCTTTCCTGATCAAAGCTATCAATTTTTGCAAATATACTTTGTGGGTAACTCAAATGTGGAAACCGATCGTCGTTGTGATATTTCATCAAATTTGCGGAGGGATATTATCGAGCGTTTGCAGAATATGTTGCATGCTGAAAATGAATTAGTGCGACTTTTTCAAACTGCTCTCGATCAAATGCCATCTGATGAATATGCAATTGTGATTCGAGCTGATAAAACGCCTCCTGGGCAACATGTCAGACGATTTAATGCGCCCACAATGGATGACGTCGCTATTGTAATCGTAGGCGATGAATTCAATTCCCGTGACATTGTGCTGCGCCGCAGAAATATGCAACTGCAACGAGTATCTGAAACTCATCGCTGTTATGATGGATTACAGTATCCATTGTTGTTTTGTCGAGGAGAAGACGGTTATCATTTTAATATTAAAATGAAATTAAAGCACACGCCGGATATCCGCTATTGAAATTATATTATTTCGTCATTTGTTAACGATCGCTAATTTTTGATAAAAAAAAAACTAATTTCGTGTGGAATCATGAATGCTCAAAATTAATTCAATCAAAAAAAAAATTTTGAGCAAAACGAAGTTTGCCGGGTCAGCTAGTGTCTTAATAAATAAGAAAGATTCAAAAAATAAAAACCCATATTGTCATATCAAAATTTCAAATATATAAAAAATCTATAGTAATAGGAAGACTTTTAGATAATATTACTAACGTTTTTTTAAATGTAAATATTAATTGAGTGTAAAAAATATTAATTAAGTGTAAACAAATTTGCAAATTTGACAGCAAGAAATGTTTCAATAATACTAGCAAAATTTTCAGTTGATTTTACTTTTTTCAGTGTAAACATTAAAAAAACCCATTATTACAAAAAATGTTTATAATTATTATTAAAATCCAAATATGACATTTTTAATTAAAAAAAACCCATATTTCACTGTAAAAGTTAAAAAAAAACAAAGTTCAACTTTGACCTAGTGTAGTATATTTTACTTTATATATATATTTTACTTTCATATTTGCAACTCTAATATATTACAATTTGTTTGGAAGTATAACATTTTTATTGGAAATGACAGTATTGCTTAAACCTACTAAGCTCTCAATAATTACCGTTTTAAATAACAAAAACATATAGTAAATTGTGTTTACCACTATAAAAACAATAACAAAAGAATTGAAACTAAACATAGTAAGCTGTTTATGAATGCTTTAAAACGAAAGAAGAGTTGGGGAAGTGCCCCAAAAAAAAAATTTATGCAAATGAAAATCGATACCAAATCTTACAAATTTTGATGACGAAGAAACTTTTAGCGAAGGTGAACTTGATGAAGTGAAGAATTTCAAAGTTGCTATATAGCCAATTGTCGTTGACTCTTACCACGGTTTTACTACAGTGTTTAAGTTAATTGGAAAAGACTTCGAATTTAAAAGAATGCCAATCGGTACGAAAATTATATCTTCTTCATTAAATAATTATGATCTCTCAAAGAAAAAACTCACTGCGACAAATTTCAAATTTTACATCCACGAAAGTAAAGATTCAAAGCTGTTTAATCTATTTCTATACGGTCTTCCTCAAATTGACCCTAAAGAAATAGAAGATGAACTTAAAAATATAATGTTACTGCAACTAATCTAAGAGATGAAAACTGTCCGCTCCTCAGCTGATGACGCATTGTATATGTTGGATTTTGACCGAACTAAAAACTCTAAGACACAAATATTAAAAATAAATCGACTTTGCAATATTGTGATGTACTGGCGAAACCCCCTGAAAAGTAAATAAAGCCCTACTCAATGTGGGCAATGTTGTACTGATAACAGTTTTTTAGGTTGATTGGGTGAAAAAGTTTCCACACGGAAAACGATTTATAAAGTGCTTTAATTTTTCTTTTTTTTTTTTTTTAATTATGATTAATGCATTATTGTACAAACATATATATTTTAAAAGTAAAAATAAACGATAAAGACTAGGAATTGTAAGATATAAACTTTAAGTTTAATGTGCGTATGGTTTTACACAATGGATATATGTCCTGCAACACTTTAATAGCACGCTCTGCGCATATGTTGCTGCGCTGATGATCTTTAATTTAAAACGGTTCTCTTACCCAATATATTAAGAAGCATTCATTAGCTTTCGTAAAAGTCATTAAAGTTTTTCTTAATGCTGCAAAATTATTCTCTTTAAAACAATGATTACCAATCCAAATTTCAAACCAGAGGGTCAATTCTCGTTCTGTGATAATGTGAAGTGAAAAAAAACTTTTCATTTTCGTTTTCATAAGCACTTTTCACTCGAACTTTTCACAAATACATAAATTGCGATTCTCGTATGTATTATGAAAAAAATGTTTCATTCGCACTGTACCCATGAAAACTGTTTAACTGTGTTATCAAAAATTTAAAGCAAATGTCAAAACAGAGAAAAACATAAACAAAAGTGAATAAAGTTCGTAAAATTTATTTTAAATAATTATATAAAAATATCTGGATTAATTGTATTATTGGATATTACTCAAAGAATTCCGGATGAACAAAGGTAAGGCAATGATGTTACAAGCATTTCATTGCAGTAAATAATTTAATAATTTATAGGAATTTTTTGAGAGTGCTGAGACGCATACTTCGTGCTGACCACAATCCATTCGACATGACAACCGACAAGCACTTCATGGATTTATATCGACTTACTTTAAGTGAACTATATTTGGTGCGCGTATGAAGTCTAATATTACTTAAAGAAAAAAAATTTCATAAAGAATATAAATAAACTATAAATAAATATGCCATACTTTTGCCATTTTTCACTGTCCTTTTGGGTTCCACTAAAACTGTTAAGGCTCGCCGCTAATTCGTTACACTTTTCGTCTCTAAATTTGGCACCATCTCCAGTTACAAATCTGTAAACATGGGATAAATAAAAGTGTGATTATGGTTATTAAGCTACTTACTTATCGTTTGCAATGTCCACATGCTTTTCTTAATAATTAATTAAATACTCATTTTGGCTTTCGCTGGCACGCTTTCCTCTTACAATCTTCTCCATGTTTATTTCACTTATAAATAGTCTGTGTAAACAATTTTTTCATATGAAAATATTTTGACAGTTGTTTGCACTGTTACACAAAACAAGAATCGCCAGTTCTGTGCAATCGTGAAAAAATCTTGTTTCGTTCCACTTTTTTTTTCATATGAAAACGTTTTGATGTTTCTTTACATTTTTTCACAGAACGCGAATCAAATTTACTATGAAAACGTGAAAAAACTTTTCATTTCACCGTTTCACAGAACGAGAATTGACCCTCAGGAATCACAAACAAAATTACATATAGGTTTTGACTCCTCTCGATAGTTAAGAAGCAGGATAAACACTAATATACCCCTGAAATTTATGTATGGAAATATGTAATTTTTCTGAATATATATATGGCGTGGTAAAGTGAATATAAAAATTCCATATCATCTCTCCATTTTATTTTTGGAAATGTAAGAACCACTTGATTTTGCTTATAGCTAGAACCTAATCCATTACATGTCTCAATATCAGATCAAGGACATGGTGCTGACACCCAATATATTGTTGAGGAGTTAATGACATAGATTGAAAATGTTGTTTGAGTAAAGTCACAATGCCATTTTTTCCCGGTATTGACACTTGTTGTGTCCCAATCATTTTAATAGACGACCATAAGTTAAACTTAGTTAACGTGTCCTTGATGCCGTTAAATATTGTTATATAAAAAATCTTTAACGCTTTCGTTGCGGAAACTTTTTTCACGATAGAGAAAAAGTGACACCCTACTGTTTAATATTTTTTCATGCTCTACAATGCTATGCGGTCGTATTTTTGATGTTTGCAAAAATGCAAAAAGTGATATCCCTAGTGTACAAGTGCTTCAAATGTACACAAAAGAATCTCAAAAAAACTAACCATAGAGCGGATGACCCTCGATGGTCTAGCCGTAAATATCAACAAGAACAAACAACCTTTTAAATACAATCGTTTATATGTTCCCTTTCAACAAGCCTCTGCCGTTAACAATCGAATGAATAAAACTTCAGACTTTGTACCGATTGGCAGCGGTTCTGCTTTTTCTGCTAGGAGTTATGCTGATGCTGCAAGAACGCCTTCCCGTCCAATCAATTACCGAGATGATTTACTTAGTATTGATAAATTGTTTAATATTTTCACAAGAGCTGTGTCCAATCTACAGAAGTGCACATCAAAAATGGAGCACCTTAATGTAATAATGCAAATGCTCAAATATGCCATCTAACAATATAAATTGTCGCCTTCGTTTAATGCACTGGAACTGTCAAGGCATTAGAAATTTCTGTCAAGCTATTCAACTTTATTTTTAAGAGAAAGTCACATAGATATTCTGCTATTTAATAAAACTTTCCTAAAATCAAACCATTATTTTAAGTTCTCTGGTTATTATGTATATAGAAATGATAGATCCACTCACGGTGGGGGTGTAGCTACACTAGCTAAAAAAAGTCTGTAATGGCAACGGGAAATTTTTACGGGAAATTATGCTAATTTGAGCCCATCGGTATTTTTTGCTAATCTTAGCAACACATGTCTGCTGGCGTGTAGTACAATGAAATTTGTAGAAAAATTAGCTGCCGCTACTAAATTTTAGTAAACTTTTTGTAAAGTGAAATTTAAAATCTGTTTGCTAAAATAAGCAAAAAAAGAATTCGAAATATTATTAATATTAGTACAAAATTTAAGTTTTTTATCGAACATCAAAGTTTTATTATTTTATATATTTTTTCCTAATAATATTTAAGACAAAATTAAAGAAACATGGCTTCAAATTTGTAAAAACAAACGAATTTATCCTTTTGTTTTAATTTCTTTTTTGAAAAATATTTTAGTCAACGTTTTTTACTTTTAAGGTCAAATTTTAATTGTTTTTTGGACTGATTTTTAGAACCAAAAAATATACTTTTTAGTGCTATTTTAAGTGAATGTCCTATTTTTAGACACGAGTTGGTATATTCACTTCAGATCCATTTCTTTAATCTATGTAACATTTTAAGGCAATTACACCTAAAGTTTTAAATTAAAATAACATTTCCTTCAATATCCACTTTATAAAATTAGTAAATTTTTTTGCTAATTTTAACAAATCGGTTTTCAAAAATTTGTAAATGATTTTTGAAATTAGCAACAAAAATTTGTAAATATTCTGCAAAAATTCTCTTATTTGTAAAATGTAAATTACAAAAAGATTTGCTAAATAATAATTTTTTACTAAAAATCAGTACAAAAATAGTATATACGAGCATTTTTGAAAACATTTGCATCTCTATGCAAAATCTTCATAGAAAAGTATTGTTTACTGCCCACGTTATACTAGCGATTTCGTCTCAGATCTTAACATTTTAACCTCTGCCAATTCTGACTTCTAAATTCTTGGAGACTTCAACTCTCATCATACTAGTTGGAATTGTCCATCGCCGGACAGAGCTGGTATACTTTTATACGATCATCAAAATTCTTCAAAATACTTCATCTTTTTTCCTCCCTGTCCTACTCGTTTTCCACAGAATATAGACTATAGATGACCACTGACAATTGACCTTCTGCTCTCTTAATTCTTTTATTTTTAGATTTGGGAACTCGTCCCAATAAATTGTATTCGGACCACGTTCCAATTACCTTTGACATAAATGAAACGATCTACGAAAATATTAAACTCCTTTAAGATTACTTAAATACCAATTAGGAACGATTTAAGAGCACACTTTGTTTTAAAATTAACTCTTCGGTTATCCTTAACACTCAGCTTTCTTGTCATAATTTTGATCAAAGAATTCAAGAATTCACATACCTGATTTCTAACGTTTTCTCTACAACAATACCATATTGATCTCTTGAAAACATTACACTCACCAAAAAAAAGTCTGTAATGGCAACCGAAAATTTTTTTGTGCCCAGCGGTATGTTTTGCTAATCTCAGCAACACATTTCTGCTGACGTGTAGTACAATGAAATTAGTAGAAAAATTAGTAGCCGCTACTAAATTTTAGTAGACTTTTTGTAAAGAGGATATTAAAATCTGTTTGCTAAAATCAGCAAAAAATATTAGTACAAAGTTTTAGATTTTTTTTTATCGAGCATCAAAAATTTTGATATTTTTTAAAAGATGTTTTATACAAAATCAAAAAAATCAAAGGCTTAAAAATGTTAAAAATTGTTAAAACATAAACGAATTTATCATTTTGTTTTAATATGGTAATTTCTGTTTTGAAAAATATTTTAGTCAATTTTTTTTTACTTTTAAGGTTAAATTTAATTGTTTTTAGGGCTGATTTTTAGAACTAAAAAACCTTTTTAGTGCTATTTTAAGTGGATGTCCTCTTTTTAGACATGAGTCGGTATCTTCACTTCCGATCCCTTTTTTAATCCTATGTAACATTTTAGGGCAATTTAAGTTTGTATGTATAAGTTTAAATTATAAGAAATAACATTTCCTTCAATATCGACTTTTTTAAAATTAGTAATTTTTTTTGCTAATTTTAGCAAATCGGTTTTCAAAAATTTGTAAAATGATTTCTAAAATTAGCAACGAAAGTTTGTAGATATTATGTAAAAATTCTGTAATTTGTAAAATGTAAATAGCAAAGAGATTTGCTAAATAATAATTTTTTTTACTAAAAATCAGTACAAAAACAGTAAAGTGGGATTGAAAACCGTTTACAAATTTTTCTACTAACTTTTTTTTCTGAGTGTAAATAACATTACTAAAACTAAATAACAAAAGTTCTGTTACATAAATCAAAGACATTAATTTGTTAAAGAAAGAACATTAGTTGAAACTATTTCCCAATAGGTGGCGCATCTGAAAATTAATTCTCCCTATTAAGCATATTCTGCTACAATATTCAAGAGGGTATTATTGATTTTCTATTTTGTTTGTAACATAAAAGAATGTTTGCCAAAAACTATGCAAAAATATATGTTTTATATGTATATTATACTTAAATTTTCTAAATCAATATTCATTTAGATGTTTGAGAGCACAGTATTGCAGTTTATCGTATGTGCATATATTTATTTTGAAAGAAAGATTTATCATAAATATGCATTTTCCAATGCCTCAATACTTTAAAATTTTATAAATCACCGAAAAAATATAATTTTGAACTATGAAAATTTGTTTTTAAAATAAAAATGTAAAACAAATTCTTTTACCACGTCGAAAATTTCAAAAATTGACGTTAGTATTATGTAATAACTCTGCTAGTAGCAAAATACATAATTGCTTTAGTGCCGCTACTTTTCAATAGGTGGCGCTGAATTATCTAAAACAATACCCTGCTCCATAACAAGGTCCAAATAAATTTATATATAGGGAAAGAGCAAAATGCATAATTGCTTAAGTGCCGCTACTTTTGAATAGGTGGCGCAGAATCACATTAAAACTATATCCTGGCCCATAGCGATATAGCCTTGGATTAGGCTTTCAATTAATTTATTTACCAAAAATATTAAATTAACTACATACTTTAAATTATAATGCATTCAGATGTTGCTAGTAGACTTATTACATAATTTTAAAGTCAATTTTTCAAATGTTTGACGTAATAAAAGCATTTGTTTCACATTTTTATGCCAAAAGAGAAATTTTCATAGAGGAAAATAGTATTTTTTTTATTCCATTTGTATTTTTGAGAATTGAGGGATTGGCAAATGTATATTTATGTTAATTTTTTCTTTTATAGAAAAATACACATAAATAAAGTGCAATATTGTGCTCTTAAACATCTAAATGAATATTTATTTAAAAAATTAAGGTATAATTTGCACATAAAACATATATTTTTTATAGTTTTTGGCAAATATTCATTTATGTTACGAAGAAAATAGAAAATCAATAATACTCTACTGCATATTGTAGCACAATATGGCTAATGGAGACTAGCTCTGCAGCAAAATATTCCTAATGGAGAATGCACCTTCTGATGGGCCATCTATTGACAAATAGTTTCAACTCATGTTCTTTCTTTAATAAATTAATTTCTTTGGTGTATTCTTTCTATTAGACCAACACACTTCAATTTTTTAAAGAAAGAACATTGGTTGCAACTATTTATCAACACGTGGCGCATCAGAAAGTGCATTCTCTCCATTAGGCATATTCAGATGCAGAGCTAGTCCCCATTAGCCGGAACAAAATTCAGTATTTGACAAAAACTATGCTTTAAATTGTGTTGTTTGTGCAGTCCATGTTAAAAAAAAACTAGTGAAAATGTAAAGGTGTCTCTAAATTGCCCATACAAATTTAGTACAATTTCATAGTAGCGATTGATACATATCATATTTTCTCATATTTTTTTATTATTTGTATTCACCTCAAACATTTTTTAACCACTAAAATTTTTTTTTAACCACAAAAAATTTTTTCACATCTAAAAAAATTTTTCACCTACATAATTTTACTTCAAACGTTTTTTTTATATTATTTGTATCAAAAACTGAAGAGAACATCTTTTTAGGATATTGGTGGAGGGTATTCAAAAATTCGGCACAGCCGAATTTAGCCCTTTTTTTACTTGTTTAATATATGTTACATTTTAAGGCAATTTAAGTTTGTAGATGTAAGTTTTAATTAGAAATAACATTTTCTTCAATATCCACTTTTTTAAAAATAGTAATTTTTTTGCTAATTTTAGCAAATCAGTTTTCAAAAATTTGTAAAATGATTTCCGAAATTAGCAACAAAAATTTGTAAATATTCTGTAAAAACTCTGTAATTTGTAAAATGTAAATAGCAAAAAATTTGCTAAATAATAATTTTCTTACGAAAAATCAGTACAAAAATAGTAGTCGGATTGAAAACCGTTTACAAATTTTTCTACTAACTTTTTTTTCTGAGTGTAGTTTCAAATAACTGCTCATTGTAAGCGTATGATTTCTATTAGACATATGTATAGGAGAAAGTTTCAACGATGCAACGACGTCACTAGAAAACCAATGTTTCGGGCTATTTTTAGGGAACTTAATAAACTGATAGCCTTTCACATAAATAATGCAAGAAACGAGCAGTGGGGAAATTTCCTAAACAAATTGCCTGTTGGGGGCAAGCATTTTTAGCAGATTACCAAACATATCAGAGGTAAGTCCAGTGCGATAAAGAAACTGGTCGTTGACAACCGCTTGCACACAGACAAAGTTGATATGGCGAATGCTATTGCTGATAACTTTGCAAGAGCCCATGATACCACAACCAACTATAATAGTTATATTGGTAGAAAAGTAAAGTTAGTGGTAAGTTCTATGATTCTAACACCTTGACTAACTACGATGAAATTCTATATAATATAGAACTAAAAATCTTAGAAGTGCTAAGGTTGCAAGTCTGGATCAAATTAGCAATGTGATCCTTAAGAAGCTTCCGAATCCAGCTTATGACTTTGTGGTTAAATTTTATAATTTTTGCATTCAAAATTCTTAGTTCCCAATGGGATTTAGGAAGGCAAAAGTTATTTCCATTGCGAAAAATGCTAAGGACCCAAAAATAGCATCTAGTTACAGGCCTATCAGTTTATTAAGCTATCTGGATCAAATTTTCGAAAAATTGATAACTTCGTTAATGAAATTATCTTCTCCATAGTTGCCAATATGGTTTTAGAGTTCAACATGCTACCATCCACTAGCTGAAACGAGTGGTTAACGTTGTAAAAACGAATAAGACTAGGCGTTTTTCCACTGGAGTGCTTTTCCTTGACATAGAAGAAGCCTTCGACTCAATTTGGCATAACGGGCTTTTTACAAGCTTCATAACTTCTCCTAAAAGAACACCCTCTCTTAACTTGTCTGTGCAGGCAATAGAAATTGCTTTTTCAAGCACAGTAAAATATCTGGGCGTAATACTCGATAGGAAACTGACTTACAAGGATCATTTGGAAAGTGTTTGTGCACGGGCTGTTCGCTGTGGACGAGTTCTGTATCCTCTTCTTAACCGAAAATCTAAGTTAGGTATTAAGAGCAAACGTCTTTTATATAGATTATGCATCCGTCCTATTCTTACATATGGCTGCGTTTTATGGAAGGATTGCGCGAAATCCCACAAGAAACGTGTCCCAATAATCCAAAATAAAAATTTGAAAATAATTTATAATAAAGGGTGTCCCAAGAAGAACGCAATTTTTAAATTTTAAATAAAACACAGATATTTAAAAAAAAATCGTGAAACTTTATTATATCGTAAAGTAGACAGAATGAGGTTATGTATGGAACAATATATCGTGCAGATGGCCGCCGCGGCTTTGCTGGCATGCACGCGATCTTTTAATGAAATTTTCAATGACCGTTTTGCATGAATGCTGCGGTATTTCATTAATGCAGCGTCCAATTTCCTCTTTTAAGGCTTGAGTCGTCGTCGGCTTATTCGCGTAAACCATCGACTTCAAAAAACCCCAAAGAAAAAAATCTAATGGTGTTAAATCGCACGATCTAGGCGGCCAATTCTGATCTCCAAAACGCGAAATAACACGACCGGGAAATGACTGATGCAGCAATTGAATTGTTTCTCTGGCTGTATGACATGTGGCGCCGTCTTGTTGGAACCACATGCCCTCCACATTCATTTCTTCAATTCTAGGCAAGAAAAAACTGGTTATCATTTCACGATACCGAACACCATTGACTGTTTGCGCTTGACCTGCCCCATTTTCATAAAAAAAAGGTCCAATGATTCCTCCAGCCCAAAAACCACACCACACAGTGACACGTTGACGATGCATTTGCTTCTCGTGAATCACTCGAGGATTTTCCTCACCCCAAATGCGACAATTCTGCCTATTGACGAAGCCATCAAGATGAAAATGGGCCTCGTCACTGAAGATGATTTTATCGCCAAAATCAGCATTTTCATGTTGTCTCTCCAATACCCAATTAACGAACTCCCTTCGCTGTCCATGGTCAGCTGGCTTCAGTTCCTGAGTCAATTGAACTTTGTATGCATGAAGATGCAAATCTTTCGTCAAAATTCGCTGCAAAGTGGATTTGGAGACACCAATTTGCTGAGCTCGGTGTCGAATTGAGGTGGATGGAGTTTGAGCGACATCATCACGTACAGCTGCGACATTTTCGGTCGATCGACCTGGTCGATGGCGCGTTGTTGTCTTTACATCACTAACAGACCCAGTTTCGGCAAATTTATCCATTAATCTCTTTACAGTTGACTCTTTTGGAGCATTATTGTGACCCCAAATTGATCTCAATTTGCGAACTGTAGCCGCAAAACTTTCACCATTTTAGTAAAACAATTTCACAATGAGAATGCGTTGTTCATTCGTGTAGCGCTCCATTTTTACTAACCTCGTACCTTCTACTAGCAAACAATAACAATTGTTCAAATGTCAAACAATGACACTTCGAATGTTGCCAGATTTAAAAATTGCGTTCTTCTTGGGACACCCTTTATATAATAATAATATGACCCTGTCATTCAATGATAGATGCAGAAGGTCAAATTTTGCCCATTTGAGAAGTTTGTATAATATTGACTAATTGACCCTAGATTATATCAGGTATAGATTTAATTAGTTTCTTTTTAAAAAAAAATTCTCAAAACACTACCCAGCCAGAAATTGCCGATGGTAAAAAAATAAAGTACTGGCAGAGCACTGATTGACAATGCTACAACAAATACGGTGCTGACAGAGCACTTATTTAGAACGCTCTGCGTTTGCAGATCATATTATTTATTCCATAATTTCTAATAAAATTAAAATATGTATATAAAAAATAAGTAATAAATGTTTTTTTAGTACTGGAAAATAATATAACCTTTCGATTTATTGATAGTAAAAATAAATAAAATATTGGAATGTTGTTTAAATACAAAAACTATTTTTAAGGATTTTGTAGTTTTAAGAAACCGTTATTTTAGTATATAAACAAACCAAATTTTAAATAAAGGATCATTACATGCAAATACTTTAAAACTAGGCACTTTTCATTTTGGCATATAAATCAGTAAGAAAAACAACTTAGTGAGGCATATACATAAAACTGACATAAAAAAACCAGTGGCGTTAATTAGCGCCGGTATAAAAAAACTAGCTACATAGGTGTTGTTGTTTTCTTTTAAAAGATTATACAAATCTTACATGGCGATGCTGCCAAACCATTTAAACGAAGAAGTGAAGAAAGAAATTCCCTCAGGACCTCAACTATAGAGTATTTCTTTTTTTTTTTTTTTTGAAAAACCGATCGGTTTCGAATATTTTGTAAATTCGAAGAAAACCGAAAACCGGTCTTTTTTGTTCAGTTAACCGGTTTTTTTAATTGCATCACCAACTGGGTTACTTGGTCTCTTTTATTTTTTCCGAACACTTTTATAATCGTTTGTTTGGTTATGAAGATTTAGATGTAAGTCCGATAGATTCCGATGAAGACTTAACTTTGGATATTCCAAATTCAAATAGTTAAATTTCTGATCTAAATAACACAATAAACAGTATTCAAAATCCTAAAAAAGAGACTGAACAAAATCATTCATCATTATATGATGAAAAGTTCGACAATTTGTATAATTGTCTTTAAATTATTTGTCCAACATTTACTATTAGTGAAAGAGTATTTTCTACTTCTAGCTTTATCAAAAGCAAACAAAAAAATCGTCTTAATACGAAACATTTAAATTGCATATTATTTCTAAAATATTATTTTAGAAGTGAAAAATAGATTTTATTTTTACATATTTAAAATGTAATATTAAAAAAAATGATTTAATGCCAAACGTTCAAATTACTAACGTACCTAATTTGAACCAATTTACAAACTTAATGATCTCTATTCATTTGATATGAATATAGTTTTATAATGTTAATTTTTAAGATATTATATTAAAAAATATTAAATCCAATAAATAAAATGTTAAAATGAAATACAATAAAAAAATTAAATTTAAATGAATATATATACAGTCAGGAAGAAACTAACAATATTATTTTTAGATTATAGTACAACAACAACTCTTTAATTTTATGCAACAATTCAAACTTTGTTGTTTCAATTGAAGAAAACAACATTAAAAAGTATTATAATTTCCTATAGTCGAATGTGAATAATAATAGAGACAGTAAGAAAATGGTTTGAAATATTATTAGTATTTTATATATATTTATAGAAATATAATAGTGGTCATTGTATTTAATAGATGTATCCATTTCTGTATCATATTTATGTAAATAAGTGTATCAAGTATTGAACCAAGGTGAAATAGGTATGGGATATAGAACAAATTGCCATATGCATGGAATTTTAAAATTTTGTTTGTGCCAGACTACTTCGTTGGTATTGTTTATCAATTCTAAGCCAAACAAAAGAAAAACTGGTCACTATGAAGTCCTTAGAATGGCGATTTCCTATCGAAAATTGGAAATTATTTACAAATTTTAAAGAGCATCGGAAGATAAATTTTGTTTTTTGGGGTTTTTCAATTCACATTAAAATAATTAATTGATAGTTTTTAATATTTATATAAGCTTATATTTCAAATTAAGCTTTTTTTTCAAATTAAAAAAAAAAACCGGTTGAATACTCTACTCAACTAATATCAATTGAGGAATATAGAAAGAGACAGGCAAAAAAAAGGAAGAGAAACTTACCAGGGTTCCGAAGGTAAAGCAGCCACGACATAGAAAAGGCAGGAAACTGGTGAAGATGCGCCGCAAATTGGCCACATTACGAAACACCATCAACGCGGACCCACCACCATCCTGGCAAACAGCGTCGGAAATTTAGAGGCAAATTAATGTTCTAAAGCCACAAATAGATACGTACAAAAAACAATAACCGTAACAATAACCATAAAATGAATTTATGATTTTTTTTAAAACTTTTTAAGTATTTTATTTACAATCAATTAATTTATTAATTAAAAAATTAAAATATTTTAAAGAAAATTATTTTTTGCAAAAAAAAAATAATAATAAAAAGAAAATGTCATGTCAACAATGATAAAAAGAAAATATGTGAAAATGTCAAAATCAATAAGTGCTGCCAAGTACATGTAAACAAGTTCTGCCACGTACTTCTGATCAAAAAAGTAATACCTGATATAGAGTTGCCAGATTTGGGAATTACACATAAAATTTGTATTATCCTCTTAAGACCTGAACATGAATTGATTGAGTTAGTAGATTTTTTATATATTTATTCTACCTTCGGCTATGCAAATAAAACACTCGTTTGTTTTTTTATATAAAACTTTTTATTTAAAGTAATAAAAAATTGTAGTGCACATATGTGTACTTTAGGTTTGAATGCATTGTTAATTAGAACCAATAGCCTTAACTGTGTGGTAGTCTTCAAAGTCTGACTTCAACTTTTGTGCCACTGGTCCATCCTATTTGCCATTACAGTCCCTGTCAGAGAAATCCCGCTTTTTCTTTCATTCAAATAATCGGCCAACTTTAAACTTTTAAAGAATCTATCTGTGTATAAAACACAGCTGCTGTCGATCGTACGACAAAGCTTTTCCACGATTCCCGCTCCTAGTCCAAGATTTTTCATAACATCTTGAGGCAATGTATTCTTGCCAACATAGATCTCGAAATCTAATACCAGCCCGTCGCGAGCAGCCAATACAAAGTTTTTTAGTGCCAGTGGATTAGGCTTGGCGGGAACGTATTGGTGGTACTCGCAACGTCCTTAAAAAGGAATCATTTGGTCGTCAATTGACATATGTTTGGAGTGTGGAAAGCTGTGGCATTTCTTCAAAATGGGGTCTAAGAGTGGTCTAATTTTCCAAAGCTTATCATCCCCATTTCGGTGATTCGTATCTACAAAATGGAGATAGTTTCTGAGCTCAAAAAATCTGTAGCGGTTAATTGTATATCTAATAACGGGTACATAAATGTCTCTATTCCAATAGAGCTTCCCTTGAGGGTATTTGAGAGTGCCCATCAGCAATTGAACATCAGCAAAACGTACCATCTCAATAGAGTTAGTATTTATTAATTTCAGCTCGCGCTTTTGTACCTTATATATGTTGCTTTGCTCTGCTACTAGTTCCCAAAAGCCTAGATCCAAATATTCAAAAAACGAGTGCAATATATTCATATCGGTGCTATATGCAATATGTGGTCCACAGTTGGCCGTTTCTTTGGTGCGCCAAAATAAACGTGGTGGGTTCATAACTTCTCCTACAGTATTCAAATCATTTTGTCTAACTTTTTCGTCTCCCTCCCATTCCTCAGACGGCTTAAGAGCTCCGATAACTTCTGCAGGCAAATACTTCTCATCATCATCTACAGAGAAATCAAAATCACTGTTATTCAGCATATCCTCAATCCATTCCCAAGCTCCAAATCCACTAATATTTACATAAAGCTAACTTTTAATCCTGAGGTACACTTACGTGTAACAAGAAAAGAAAGTTGTATTTCATTATTAAATAGCACAACAAATAAAAAACTTACCTTTTTACACGTTTGCCCAATTAATTATCTTCCCAAAACTAAAAACACTTTCATATGTTTTTGAATATTTTTATTTTTTAGCGAATTTTTACAATTTTAGGCAAGAGCTTCTTGGAAAAAATGAAATCTGTCAAATTGGAAAGAAAACAAAATGGTTTTAAATTTGACTACAGTGCCATCTTTTGATATTGTTTAAGCTCAATAGCCTATAGAAAGTAACACGTGTACCAGCAGTGACAGCAAGATGTTGCTATTTGTTAAAACTTAAAATAAGTAAAGGTACACACATGTGCACCGACGGTCTCAAGAGGTTATATACACTTAATTTTTTGTATAACTTTAATTATTTTTACTTTAATGGATCAAATTAATGAATATATTAATGAGTTAAAAAAATTCGATACAAATATAAATAAAAAACGAAGTTAAAAACTTTAGATAGTGAGGAATGCAAACCAGGGATGCGAAAGTTGGTACAATAGTACCATTTTTGGAACGATTTGGGTCTTAAAAGTACGATGGTACTTCCATGGTTTATTTGGTACAGTTTACAAATTTTCACAGTTTATCGTTATTTACAGTTTGGTGGAAAAGTGAGAAAATGCTAGTAAAATATTTGTAAATAATCTGTCATTTTTCTGTTTGCTTTACAAAAACAAAACTTTTTCCTTATTTAGATTTCATACTTATTTAGATTTCATATAGTTCTCTTAAAATTTAAGTAATCTTACCCAAAATCCGTTCTCTTCATTTAAAAAAATCTATCTCTATAACTCAAGGCAATTGGCTCACTTTTGCACCAACAAATTAAGGGTACTAAAATTGAAACCAACAGCCGATAACGTGAAAAAAGAGGCGTGGAAAAAGCTAAAAATGGTGATTCCACACGTAAAATCGGCAATTTCTTTAAAATGGGCCAGCGAACAGTGGGAAGTATTATTGCAAGTGAGAAAAAAATTAATCCAAATCAGTATCCGACGCCAAAAAGAAGACTAAAATCAGTGACACTGAAGCTAGAGCCATTGGACGTCTTTTCACTTCGGGCAAAATTAAGAGCACAAAAGAGGCAGTTTCTGAATGTTCGGTCAATGTTAGCAGATAGACAGTCCCAAGGGCTCTCAAAAGCGTTGGCTACAAAGCCAGTATTAAAAAGAAAAAGCCAAAACTATCACTAAAAAACATAAAAGCGCGAAAATTATTTTTGGAAAAATATAAATTTTGGACAGTTTTTAATTGGCATAAGGTATGATTATTTTACTAGCTTATTTTGTCATATATGTGGCAGTTTTCTTTATTTTGTAGATAATATGGTCCGATGAGACCAAAATCAACAGATACCAATCGGATGGAAAAGTTTGTTATTGGGCCAAGCCCTCAACCACAGCAAACCCAGCCCATGTAACTCAAACGATAAAGCAAGGAGGTGGTTCTCTTACGGTTTGGGGATGTATAACATCATATGGTAAACTATCTTCCCATATTACAAGAGAATTTGTCTTTAGCTCTCGCCAAAATGCCAGACCTGAAAATGTTATCTTTCAGCATGACAACGACCCCAAACATTCTGCGAAAATGGTTTAGGAATGGCTTAGTTATCAGGTGTTAAGGCTCATGGAGTGGCTTGGGCTTACTTAAAATGTCGTTTGGCAGATTACGAAGAGCGTCCAAAGAATATTAGTGAGCTGTGGGAGAGGGTACAGGCTGAATGGAAAAAACTTTCTTTATATATCGAAACTGTATGAATCCATGCTAAGGAGAACAAATCAGTTGGAAAAAGCAAAGGGATACTGGATAAAGTATTAAATTTATATAAGAAAATCCTTGGTGAAAAAGTGAGCCAATGGCCTGAATTTCAAAGTATTATGTTTTTAGATACTTAAGTTTGGATTACATGTTTATGTTTTAGTTGTTATATTTTTTAAGGATGTATATTTTCGTTTAAGTAAATAGTTTTAATTTATTTAAAAAAAAACACCATATAAATACAAAGGTTGCTCGTTTTATTTTAACCATTGGCTCACTTTTGCTCCAAACTGTATTTTCTTGGCAACTCATTTTGTCTGTCACATCTTTGTAAATACCTTTTATATTAGAGCCAATTTAGATGGCGACTTTGTTGCATATAATTATTGCGTGCAATTTTTGATTGTAGTCGAACGGGATAGAGAGGCAAGCGGGGTAATCTCTCTTTCACACTCATATGATTTCCTATTTTGCTGCTTCATTCACATTCAGTTTTCGTGCAATTAAAGTCACCGTATAAATAGACATAACTTTGGAAGCAACTTTAAAAAGGGAATTAAGAAAATTGCACGCAATCAATTGCATTGTATAAATTGTCAACAGTTTCTAGTCTAGTCCAAACGAAAGATTTGTTACATTTATCGAATTATTGTTGCTATAATTTTAAAATAATAAATAGTTTGTTATCTACTTAAATATGATATTGATCTCATTAATTTGTGTAACTTATTTTACATATTTTTATTATATTATATTAATGTGCATTTTCTGCAAAGTTTTTTGTTATGTTTATTAAAGATAAAAATAATAAAAAAAATCTATAATTGGTGTTTTATTTTTAATACTAAAAAATGGCACAATTGAGGTCAAAAAAGTAGAATTTGGTAATCACTTTTGTACGAAATTGAAATTCTCCTTTCGCATCCCTGATGCAAACCGTTAGTGATTGAATTCCAAGAATTGTATAATAACGCTATAATAATACAAAACTTAAATATAAAAGATAGTAAGGAACAAATCGAAAATACGGAAATTATTGTGGAAGGCAAAATGGCACATTTTGACATAACAGCAGTAGGCAAAAATCTACAAATTTTTAAGGGATCGTATGAGGCCCTAGAAGATTTTTTGGTCCAAACAGAACTATTACTATTTTAAGAACAAAAGTTTTTATTAAATGTGTTTTTAATTATAAATTAAGAGCACATGTTAGAAGCTTTATAGAACGTGCTAACAGGTCAGTAACCTTTTCTGATTTGGGAAATTCGTTAGTTATAGCGTATCCAAACACTAATAACCTACAACAAATTTTTACTGAATTTGGTACTTTACGACAGGACAATTCTAACATATTTTCCTTTAGAAAAAAGAATATCTTTACTTGCAGACTATTGAGTATATTTGAAATAAAATCCCTTGAAACCCCTACACAAAAAGAAAGGGATGCCATATATAAAATGAGCGACAGTTTATCTCTCAACGTTTTCATGAAAGGAGTAAATGAGGAATTCAAGGACCTCTTGATCAAAAACATTAAATGAAGCAGTAGAAAAATGCATAACTTCTCAAAGGAATAAGGTTGCCAATATTATTTTTAGTTGGAAATCCTGACTTTAGGAATAATAGTCGTGACAACAACCCACATAACATTCACAATTATCGAAACTACAATAATAACAGCAATTAGTAAAATCACAATAATAATATAGACAACAACCCACTAAACAGTCGTAATATTCACAATAATATTAACCACGATTATCGAAGTCAAAACAACAACCTACACAATAATATCCAATACAATAATAGATTCCACAACAATAATAGAAATGATGCCTACAATATTAGTAATATCTTTTACAATTTCAACAGAAATGATGTCACCTTTAACACAAATAGAAACAAACAGGGAAACTGATGGGGCAGGATAACATAAATTGTTATCCAAAGCCTACAGTATTCACATTCTCCTCAAGAAAAAAATCTAAGATTTTTTAAGGACACAGGAGCGGACATATCCATCTGAAAACAAGACGAAATTGATACAATAAATAGGACAAACATTTCAACACTAAATGGTATTACTTTAGAAACAATCGAAAGCATTGGCACTGCAGATTTATAGCTTGTTCCTCGATCTCGAACGAAAAACTAGTCGAACGAAAGCAAGTCACTCGAATTCGAATCAATTAGGGTTTCTCTATTTCGAAAGCCTTCGATCGACTTGACTTACGTGTGTCAATTTTTGTTTCTTACGCATTTACAAACCACAGAGATGCCAGATATTATATTTTGAGCATTTGTTACAATTTTCTTTAAAAGTAGCAAAAATACTACTAAACTGCTTAAAGACAAAAACAACCCTGTTTAACAATAAACAAATCAATTTTTATTTGGAAAATGTGTTTATTTGTGAAAATTTTTGTTATCGATTGGTTGTGGGTGAAATTGTTGTTTGGAGAGCTTTTCTGTTGCCTGTTGTCTGTTCGGTGCGGTCACTGCTAAAGTCCTTCGAAAATAAAAGATGTAAAATAAAAAATGTAAAAACATATGAGCTTCTTGGGCAAACGTAAGCCACAAACAACACACACATACCTTTTACCACTCAGCAACAGCGTAATAGGGGGTGAAACAGAGTTTAGTTGTCTGGTCAAATTTTCCTCCTCTGCGGAAAATTTGTTTGCTCCGAACACTAGAGTCCTTCTGGCAAAATCAGGTCTTTCTTCCATATAAAATACAAGCGTCTTCGGATGGTCCATTGTTGATTTTTTTTAACTAAAATTTAAAATTCTCAATAATCTATTAATATTTGTATTATTTTGTACTTACTTTTTGTTATCCATTGCTTTTTTTACTTCATTTTGCTTTTAAAAATATCAAATATATATTTACTCGACACAAAAACAGGGATGCCATATATATGATTTACCGATATCCACTAAGGAATGATTCCTGACGTTTTGGAGAAATTCATATACAATAACTTTCAATGTACAGTGCATTCCCGATTTAACGAACAATTGATTGTCAGCCCTGTTCGTTAAATCGAAAAATTCGTTAAATGCAGTACTAATCAAAAAAATATTTATTAAAAGGACAATTCATATCATATCTTATTATAGATTTGGCTAAACCACATTTAATCAATAATCCAGTAACATTCTCTCCATTTGTACATGCATCTAAAATTTTAATTGTTCTTTAAGTGTTAAACGCCTCCTTTCATACATTTTTTCAATGTTCACAAGTTTACAAGTTCACAACACCACAACAAGAAACGTAATGACGAAATTAAGACATCGGCTGAAAAGTCCGTAGGATAATCAATAAAACAACGCTTTTTTTTTTTGCAAAATTCGACTTTATTCATCGACATAGTCTCGTTCAAGAGCGACACAACCACTCCAACGAATTTCTAATATTTCGATACCTTGTTTATAGAATGATTTATCTTTGGCCTCAAAATAGGCCTCTGTCTCGGCAATCACCTCTTCATTCGAACTAAATCTCTTTAAGGAACACAGTGGATGTGGAAGCAATATAAAGTGTAATTCGTACAATTTGGCCATCATTTGGAATCATCGACACGTTGTTGTTTTCAGTACACTGTGAGCAAACGCGGTAGGCTTTCTCATGGAGAAATGTTCAGCCAAGCTTTGGCTTGAACGATGTTTTTTCCCAATAAAAAACAAAAAAACAAAATCGCAAACTTAGCGTCACTAAAACAGCTTTGAATTTTGACAGGTATCATCTGAAGGTTGGCAGTTCAAAAAAATTATATAGATTTTGAATTAGTGGCAACACCTAAGTGTCATCCTACGGGTTTTTCAGCCGATTTGTGTATGTACAATAACATACATGGTCAACAGAATATTAGAAAATTTTGCCTGTTCGTTAAATCGCGAATTTGTTAAATCGAATGTTCCTTAAATCGGGAAACCTCTGTATATACAATAACTTTCAATGTATCAGATGAAGAATAAAGGCTGGATTAACCAGACGTAAACGTATCGGTGTATAGCAAATTTAATGAGTTTAATAAGAATAGAAGATGTTGTGTTGTATTTTTTATGTCACTCTTATGCATTCAACATATACAATATATACACAAAACGTAAATACACAACAAAAATCTAATTTTTCGTTGTGTATTTACGTTTTGTGTATGTATTGTATATCTTCAATGCACAAGAATGACACAAATATATACAACACATCTTCTATTCTTATTTAACTCATTGAATTTGCTATACACAGATACGTTTACGTCTGGCTAATCCAGATTTAAACATTACCAGTCACACCCAAATGCGTCTACAATACTAACATTTGTATACCGAACGTAAACCTTTATTTTGCTTAATTTAACTTAAGATACCTCTTTGGTACCCCTTACCCATGGTAGGGTTAATTATTCCTTAGAACCTTGATTTTGCTCTCCTCATTTACAACTTTAGTGGCAGATTTACACAGATTCTAGCGAGAAAACCGTTAACGGTACCTTTAGGCATTGTTGGTCTCCTTTCTCTATACTCTTTTTATATAGAGTTAGTTATTGTTTAACTATCAATGCCATTACGTGCAAAAACCCTTGTTAAGGTAATTAATTTTATTGTTAATAAACAGAGACCTTTTCTCTAATATAAAATTTAATTTTTTGGAACCTGCATTAACGGCATTCATTTAGTCCTTCGAACCGGATTATAAGTAAAAAGGACAAAAATGGAAATAATTTTTATACTTTTGTGGTACACAACAACAGCAGCCTATTTATTAAAATTTTTATTTTGCGTACTGTTTTATAATTTTTTAAAAAAGTGCTTGTGTGAGAAAATATTTAGAAAAAATCTAAGAAAATAAATTGGTAATTAATAAAATATAATGTTATTAAATTGCAAATAAAAAATACCTTATTAAATTTGCATAAAAAAGAATTTACAATTTTAATACCATTTTTTTATTATTCTATTGTAAAATAATCGTGTGAGTATTGTTTGACCTTTTCTTACTTATTGTTTACACGGACAGACAAATTAATTTTTTTTATTACAAAATTTTCAGTAATTTATTATAATCTGCTTTAAATAAAATTTTGTCCGTGTAAAAGTGTTAAGAAAATTTATAAATATTAAATTAATATTATTCTCATTTAATTTATTATATAATTCCGCCGGGTTGTTTAAAAAAAATGGTAATTTAGTGATCGTAATTATTTTAAAAACACATTTATATTTTATACATATTTAATACATACCAGTTTTTTTCTATTCCCCTTTTGTGCTATATTCCGAATAAACATTGATTTTATTTTATACAAGCGGTAGTTACAGTATTTTTTAAAAGTAACTACCCATGTAAAAATCGAAATATATATGAACATACATGATGATACATGGTATTGTATATGATCATACATGGGCATACATGGTCATATACGTCCATACATGATTTCATATATGACCATATATCTTTGGATCCGAAATTTGAGGGTATATGGTGATATATGTGCATATATTATCATACATGCTCATATATTATTCATGTATGCTCGTTCATATACGAGCCATATACCCTCAAATTTCAGATCCGAAGATATATGATCATATATGAGATCATGTATGGTCATATATTGAACAATGTACCATGTATGCCCATGTGTATGATCATATCGTCGCGTTTTTTCCTTAACCACTTAAGCGCCATTTTTTCGAAATTGACTTTTTTGGTTTTTATGGTAGAAAATAACATTTGCTACCTGATTGCATTCTCATCTTGACTCCTTCGTATGAAAAAAAAAAAAAATAAAGCCATTTCGAAAACCTCGTAAGCGCCATACAAAATGACATTTGCGTGAAAATATAATGGTTTTTATATTTAAAGTTGAAAATGTAATAGTCTCACCCAGCAAATTTGTTGTGTTTGAGATGAAAAAAAAAATTGGAAAGTTTCAGGCCAATATTAGCATTTTTGGTGCGGTGCCAGGCTCTCAAAGTCAGTAACTTCTGTAAAAACGACAATTTTCGTCGAATAACTTAAAAACTATACATGAAGTACAGCTCAAATGTTCCTCTAGCCGAGTATAAGCCGAAATTCGAAATTAAGAAAATGCAAAAAGAAGAAAAAAAAGACATAAAGTAAATAGAAAGAAAAGAAACATTGAAAATGTGTTTTACTTATTGCGGTACCCATTCGTTAGCTAATGTTTGCTGTTGCTTCATTAATTATTTGTGCTCGCTGTGATCTAAGTGATATTAAAAAGAGTAAGTAAGAAATAACGGTGTTTGATAACAGACTACCATTAAGATAAAGGTAGGAATATATTATATTATTAAAAAAAATTAGGTGTTCATTGGTTGTTAATTGTTTTATTGGTTTCTAGTATGGAGGAAAAAATTCTAGACGAAGTAACTGGATTCTTTGGAAGTTCAGTAAAAGTCGCTGAAAGCGATTCGCAATACCATCATGAATTGGTCTTAGACGAACAAACAGGCCACTTTGTATCACCAACCAGCAATTCATCAACTCTTAACTTCGAAAGTGACTTTGAATACTCAGAAAGCTCTTACCATCTGTCTTCGGAATCATCGTTGTCAGGAACTAAATAAATATTTCGTAATATTACCGTAGATGAGCAGTCCGGAGTTGTAACAAGAAGTAAAAGAAGAAAAGGGCAAAGCAAACCAGAAATGTGGGCAAAAAATAAAAATAAAATATTTCGACTGAAGGGAAAAGCATATTTTAGCAACGAAACTGTGGACGGCAAGGTTCGCAACAAAATTATGCGTGAGAAGAGAAAATTAAAACCAGCATGTGATGGCCAAAATTGCAGAAAAAACTGCGGCAGTATTACCAAATACCAGAGGAAACAAATTTTTTATTCGTTTTGGCACCAAACTTCTTGGGCACAAAGGAAAGTGTTAATAAGCAGTTTAGTTAAAAAAAAAATGTGCGTCGTCGTCGAACCCATAGTGAAACACAAAGACGTTCTTGTACTCTTCATTATAGCCTCAAAATTGAAAACACAATAGTTCCTATTTGCAAGAAGATGTTTCTTAACACTTTTGGGCTTAAGGAATGGAGTGTTAGGAATTGGGTTCTTAATGTCAACAAATATAGTATACCTCTTGAGACAAGAAAACCAAAAAACAAGAATCTTTCGAAAAAACATTAAAGTGCTAAGTGCTTCATTTTGAGCCTGCCAAAAATGGAAAGCCATTACTGCAGAGCTTCTACAAACAAACAGTATTTCGGCTTGACGTACGCGTCAGTTAAAGAAATTTACAGGGTTTACGAAAATCACTTCAATAATGATGACGCTTCTGAAGCAAAAGCTTCTTATGCAACATTTTTAAAAGCTGTTCATTCACTAAATATTGGCCTTTTTAAACCAAAGAAAGACCAGTGTGATGTATGTTTTGCTCACAAAAAGGGAAATATTGAAAAAGAGCGTTACGAGAAACATATTTTTGAAAAAAAACAAGCTAGAGAAGAAATGTCTAAGGACAAAAAAAGAGCCAAGAATAATGAAATAAATATGTTCACACTTGACGTCCAAGCCGTCCAATTGTTACCGCAAATTCCTGCCGGAGCTATATACTTTAAACAAAAGCTAGCGGTACACCAGTTCACTATTTTCAATGTTGGAAGCTTGGAAGTGCATTGTTATGTGTGGCACGAAGGTGAAGGGGCTATGGACTCAAATATATTCGCTTCATGTATTTTTGATTTTTTTCAAAAATACGTAAATCTTTCTTTGCCTACAGTCTTATATAGTGATGGTTGTGGCGCCCAAAACAGAAACACCACGTTAGCTAATACCTTACAGCTCATCGCTTTAAGAAATCATGTCGAAATTTTTCAAAAGTATTTGTGCGTAGGCCATACACAAATGGAATGCGATTCGGTCCATTCACTGATCGAAAGAAAGAAAAAAAATAAAGAACTTTTTGTTCCAACAGATTTTGTTGAACTAATAAAAAACGCCAGAGTTAATCCGTCCCCTTACAAGGTTCATTATATAGAACATAATTTTTTCAAAGATTTTAAAAAAATTACATTTTATCGATCCATAAGACCTGGAATAAAAACAGGTGATCCGCAAGTGATTGATATTAAGTGTTTAAAATATAATAAACATGGCATGTACTACAAATTGAATTATGATAATGAATTTGTTTTATCTCCTCATAAAAAAAATTATGTTGATCTCAACATAACTTTGCCTCCACTTTATAAAAGCTCCATTGGCATTCAAAAGCAAAAATATGACGATTTAATCAGTTTGAAAAAAGTAATGCCGGCAAATAGTTGGCCCTTTTTCGAACAACTTGCTATTAACATCAAAAAGTAGTATTTGTTAATTTTTTAAGTTGAATTAGTTTAAGAAAACTTTTTTGTTTACCAATCACATGTTAATTTAAAATTTTTGAATTTTTGAATTTTAATTTTTTATTATTTTGAATTTTTTAAGAGCTTAAGAGTGAATTTCATAATAAGATTCTTTGTATACATTTTATATATAAGAATTTTCGTTACGTTTTTTAAGAGGATACATTTTTATTTTGAAAATTATAAGAATAAATGTTAATTAACACACAGAAATTTCAGTTTTTCAGTTTTACAAAAACCTCGTAAGCGACAAAATTTACAAATTGCTGTTTGCGCCAAAAACACGTAAGCGCCAAATTTCGCTACAGTTACTTGTAAGTTAAAAATTTTTTCAAAAAATTTTTCTATACTCTTCATAGAGTCGCAAAGCCATGATTTGTAGAAAAAATTTTTGTTTTAAAAGCAATATTTCTAAAGTTATTAAGTTTTTTTCGTTTTCTGAAAAATAAGTTGTTGGCGCTTACGTGGTTAAGGAAGAAACGCAACGATATACAGGCCCATGTATGATCATGTATGCTCAAATATATTTCGATTTTTACATGGGTAGGGCTTATATACATATTGCATTGTTGTTGTTGGTTTTTTTGCGCAATTTCATTTAGTACCCTACTGTCCGTTTTGGTCGCGACATATCGGGTGTGTGACTTGAATTGAAAATTATTTTGATATTATTTTTTGTCATTTTATGCAATTATATGGTAAATTTAAATAATAACTTTAATTTTTTTGCTTTTTTACGAAATTTTGTTTTTTATTTTTTTTGAAATTCATAAGAACAGGATGCCTTTATCGTCCCTTGATATTTTCATTAGAGCTTCTGATGCTCTTATTAAATTTGAAAATAGCTTGAATGCCCTTAAAGATGAGACCTTCATTCAGTGTTTTTAATCTGGAAATTGAAAGTAAGGAATTTCTAGGTATGTGGGAAAACGTCAAGGTCACCTATTAAGATTATATCACCGATTTGGAAAACGCTGAAAAATCAAAACTCAAGGATTAGGACGCAGGTTAAATATCGGTCCACTTATCGTGTTTATGTTTGTTGCTTCACATTGATTAGGGAAAAATTGCACGAGCACTTAAAACCAAGGCCAAAGAAGCCCGCTGATGATCTGGATGATACAATGGTCGATGATTTTCATCATAATTTGAATCTCCCGATTTCGACTATTCCGATTTATGAGGGAACTTATCTTTCTTGGCCTACCTTGAGAGATCTTTTTACCGCTATCGTTATAAATTGTTTGCGTCTTAGTCCGATTTTACGATAAGTTACTTGATTGAGAAAACAAGTGGCGTTGCGAGGGAAATAGTTTCTAAAGCCCCGTATACTAATAAAGGATTTGATGACGCTTGGAAACAATTAGGAGATAAACATGAGAATTTGCGCATGTTGGCTCACGATCGATCAGCTTGGAAAGCTTTTTGATCTTCCTTCTCTTAATAAGGAAACGAGTAATGGTTTAAAATTACTACAACGTGGGATTAACGGGTGTCTTTCGTTTTTGTCTGGTTTAGATATTGAATCTACTACAGAACTTAGTTCTCATATGATTGTTTTCATTTGTATTTGGCGATTACCTGTGGTTACGATTAATTTATGGGAGCAGAGCGTAAGTGATAAAAAAGCCTTATCCAATTGTGCGGATTTAGATCGATTTTTAACAGAAAGGATCTGTGGACTGAAAATACTTTATAATTTTAAAATTTTAGAATTTAAAAAACATCAACTTAGCTTAGATTTTTAGTTTCTAATTTTTAATAAGAAATAAAAATTAAATGATTAATAAAGAATCTTTTGAAATAAAAACAACAAAAATAAAAAATTATTTCAAACAAAACGTTTCAATTGGTGACCCGATACTGAATACTAATTTCCACGTTATAAATATGCCACATACTACAAACGAAACAGGCGGAGGTGCTGGTAATAATCTGAAGCCAACAATTACGATGAAAATTCCCCGTTTCTGGAAGGAAAGACCGATCCTTTGGTTTGCACAAATTGAAGCCCAATTCGAACTTCGTCATATTACTAACGAAATATTTCATCATCTTGGCCGATTTGAATACAGAAATTTTGAGCCAGTGGAGTGATATCGTTATGAATCCGCCCGATGATCCACACAATCAAATTAAAAAACGGCTAATTGAAAATTTTTCTGTTTCTGAGGAAAATCGTATCAAGACCCCGCTTACGAATTCGAAAACCCAGCGCTCTACTTCGGGAGATGAAAAATCTAGCAAATGGTGGTGTTACTGATGATTTTTTACGAACAATGTGGTTACAACGTTTGCCATCTCAAACACAAGCAATCTTGGCAACGTCTTCTAAGCCATTATACAATCTCGTAAAAATGGCTGATAAAATCGGTGATATTCAAGTTGCAAGATACCCAATCATCTCCGAAGTGAATTCCCCGTCTCCGAAATCAGAGCGCAGATCGAAAGCATTCACTCCGCTATACCTAATCTTCAAATATCTCGAAAAAAGAGTTCTCTGCTAGTGAACGGTTGTTTCTTTTTTAAAGGCTCCGCAAAGAAATTTTATTTCTAAATAACACATACATTTGTTTATATAATAAATAATATTTAAAATAACTTTAATAACATATACTGTTTAAAAAAATAAATAAAAGACTAAGACTATCACACAAACTTACAAAAATAAATAAACAAAAAATAAACAAACAAAGAAAAAATATATATAATAGGCAGAAAAATGCAAGATAACAATAATAATAAAACAACAACAGAAATAACAGCATCAACATCAATAAATACTCCCGCGCAAAAACGTTTAAGAGAATTGCAAAACTCTTTCATAGGCAATGTGTCTAAAACTACGCGTCTTATCAACGCAGAATCACCTCCTAAGTTTTTAACCATTATGGACAAATGTTTTGATAAACTTTCAGAGCAAATATTAAATATGATGCAAACAAAATTTAAGGAATATAAAGATGAACTCTTAAGTGAAATTGACAAGAGACTAAACTTAATCCGTAATGATATAAATTCAGTAAATGAAAGAGTATCATATTTAGAAACTGAAACAATTAGTGAAATTAAAGAGAATGTTAATAAACTGCAGACAGATAATGAGCTTAAAAGACAACAACTAAAACATGAAAACTCTGTCGTAGCCGGTAGTATACGAAAATCTTTTTAAAATCTTTTCTGAAATTTGTAAAAATTTAAATATTTCGTCGCCTCAAGTTAAAAATGTTTACAGATTAAAATATATATATAGGGAAAATAAACCTTACTCTCCAAGTGATGAAGTGGTTGTCGTGAAATTATATTCACCTTATGAAAAAAACTTCCTCTTAAAAACCATTGCCAAATAAAGACGTGATAATAAAAAACACTTTGCCTGCAACACGGCGGTTTTAATAGTCTGGAGCCAATTTATGTAAATGAAAATTTAACACCTCACAACCATAAAATTTTGCAATCTGCATTGAAAATAAAAAATTAACAAACGATTAAAACTGCCTATACACATCGCGGTCTGGTATATGTTAAGAAACTTAATTCTGATGACCCCAATACTTATTGAGTTTTTGGATGAGCTCAACCAGCTTTTTCACGGATAACACATAACACATCTAATCCAATTTTCGTTGTGTCATTTGTCAGAAATTATTTCTTTTTATTATTGTATCATCGAAATTATTTTTGATTTTTTTTTTTTATTATTATTTGTTTTATTATTAATATTATATTTTTTATATCATATTTTTTTTCATACGCAACTGTTTACTTTTATTTTAATTTTGACAAAAAATATCGTCTCACAATCTATATAATTAATTTCTACGGTGTTAACTTAATTTTATTTCTAATTTGTTGTTAGGTTTTTTTTTTATTCAGTTTTATTGTTCAGATTATGGCTTTGATAGAGGATGATAAAATATATTCTCAAGACGTAACGGCAAACATGATAAAAATTCTTTCTAAACAGAGAAGCGGTTTAAAAATTTGTCATATTAACGCACAAAGTCTAAAAAACAAAATTGACGGGTTCAGATTTATTTTTCAAAATTCGGGCGTTAATATCATATGTGTGTCTGAGACTTGGTTTAGCGAACACATCACAGATGATATGGTCTCGCTAGATGGTTTTAATTTGTTGAGAAATGATAGATCTGATAGCTATGGTGGAGTGGCAATTTATGTGAGAAAAGGGTTGGTCTGTACATTAAAAAGTAGAAGTGATGTAAAAATAAACCCTGACAACAAAGTAGAACATATTTTTCTTGAAGCATGTAGTAATGGAAGAAATTTTCTTATTGGTTGTGTCTATAGGCCTAGGAATAATATTGATTTCACACATTTTTATACAATTTTAGAAGATATCACAGCATTATATAGCGATGTTGTAATAGCTGGCGACTTTAACTCAAATCTGCTAATAGAATCGTGTTTAAGCATCAATATGAAATCATTTGATCTTGTTTCTGCAAATTCTCATATGCCAACACGTTTTACATCATCTAATAATACTTTGCTCGACCTATTTTTTTTTCTCCAGTGAAGAAAAAATCTTATTTTATGACCAGCTGTCTGCACCGTGTTTTTCTAGGCACGATCTTATATTCTTAATTTTTGATGTTCCAATTGAAACTTCTTCTAGTAGAATCCAATTTCGTAATTTGAAACGTATTAACTATCGCACTCTGGAAGAAGAGTTTGTCAAAATTGACTGAGATTGCATTTATTATATGCTATCGGTAAATGATCAATTAGCGTTCTTGGAACAAAGCGTAACAACTTTATTTAATACAATAGTACCAATTAAAACAAAAGAAGTAAGTTACCGGCAAAAACCTTGGTTTACGAATGAAATTAAGTCCCTCATAGCAGATCGTGATTATGCTTACTCTCGATGGAAACGCTTTAAAACTGATGATCTGAATAATGCTGTGCGGTAAGCATTATTTAGATCATCAAGAAAAATGGTAACTAAAACCATAAGAAATGCAAAGTCAACATACTATTCTAACAAATTCTTATATTCTATTTCCACAAAAAATAAGTGGAAAACTATTATGGAAATTGGAGTAGTGAAAAATGAAAATAAACGTGTAAATATTACATCAAATCCAGATGATATAAATAAAAAAATTGTTAATATATCCATGTCTCAAGCGGATCATAGCCATTATATTAACTATCATGCTGCCAATCTTCCACATAGCCTATTTAATTTCGATATGGTAAGTCAGTTAGATGTACTTAAAAGCTGTATCAGCCCTGCTTTTTAAAAATTATTCTCCCGTCACTTCTTCCAATAATTACAAATATATTTAACAAAATAATTTTGACAAGCAGGCAAAAATTCTTCCAATACCATAATCACATACTGACTATCGGCCTATAGCTATATTGCCATATCTGTCAAATCATTTGAAACACTTTTACATTTGCAGATAACTAATTACATTAACCACCATACTTTGTTGACCGATAAACAGCCTGATGAAGTCGAAGATCTCAGAAAGGAACATCCACCAAATTAATTGAATTATATCCAAAGGATCGAGTGCAGTATGTGGAAATAAAACCATTTACAGCCTTCCCGTTATCTGGGGTGTTCCTCAAGGCTCCATTCTCTCAATCTTGGAATTATATTCAATAACACTCCCACCTGGTCAGATCACGTAATAGCTGCTTGTGGCAATACCAATAAAAATAAGGTTATTGCTTGCTAAAACTTATTTGGTACCAACTTTAACCTACGGATGTGAGATTTTTGCAAGTTGTGATGGCACTAGCAAATCAAAACTGAACGTTGCATATAACAACATTGCAAGATACGTTTATGGCCTCAGAAATTATATAATTATATAACTCCTTACTTTAAGAGATTTTTTGGTGTGTTGTTCGCAGACTTGCTGAAAATCAGAACTCTGATATTTCTTCATAAAATTTTAATAACCCGTGAGCCATGTCATCTTTTTAATCGTTTGAGTTTTAGTCAACTCAGAAGATATAGAAATTTAGTTCAAATTAGACATCATACATTAATATTTTATTTTACTATTTCATTAAATACTGTTAGTTTTATCTTGTTTTTAGCAATTTTATATATAATTTTTTTTTTCATATTTTTTTGTAATCGTTATTTAACATTATAACTACATAAGAGTTCTACTTCTTTAAGACAAATGTTTTGTTGTAAAAGTTACAAATTAAATAAATAAAATAAAATAAATAAATCCCGAAGCAGATCTAAAGAATCAACCAGCAATTCTTTTCGAAAATCATATGCAGGTGGTATATGTTACTACCATCGCCGATTCAAAAACAGAGCTCGTAAGTGTCGTCCTCTATGCTCATTTGTTGCTACACAATCGGAAAACTTACAAACCGATCACTAGAGTGATCGGGAAAACGCAACAAATCGCCTCTTTATGTACGACAAATCAGTAGGTAAATATTTCTTCGTGGATACAGGCGCCGATATATCCATCTTGCCAGTCCATGATTCATTAAAAGAAAAGTGTCAAAAATGTAAGATTTTTGCCGCTAACGACTCATGTATTAATACATATGGAGAAGTAATTCTATCACCATCTTTTGGTCTTCGGCGAAATTTTTCATGGAAATTCGTGGTTGCTGACGTTTCTCACCCCATAATCGGAGCCCATTTCGGGAAGTATTTCGGTCGTCTTGTCGACATCAAAAACTTACAACTTATCGGCTCAATAGCAGGCCTATCTGCAAAAGGAAAAGCCGGACAACTACCGAATTACTTTGAGATTAAAACCATCCCAAATTCTACACCATACGTTCTAATCTTCTCTTGAAATATCCTGAAATAACCAACCCATCAACAGCCATTGGAAAAAAGTCACATAACATCCAGCACGTCAAAGAAACAACAGGAAAGCCAGTCACGACAAGACCTCGCCGCCTTCCTCCCGACAAGTTTGTGTAGGCCATCGAAAAGCTGCTGGTCAAGTCCATTGCATATCGCACCAAAAAAGAATGGGCAGTGGCGACCTTGCGGCGATTACCGTCGCCTGAATGCTCAAACAGTCCCCGACAAATAATCCATTCCGCACATCCATGACTTCACTCTCTCTTCACTCTCTAAGTCGCTTGACTTAGTACAAGCTTACAACCAAATACCCGTTGTAGAAAACGACGTCCCAAAAACAGCAATCATAACACCTTTCGGACTTTTTGAGTTCAATTATATGACGCTTGGGTTATGTAACACGGGACAAACTTTCTAGCGATTTATCCATTAGGGTCTTGGAGGACTTGATTTTTGTTTTGCTTACATAAACGATAAACGAAAATGAAGAAATGCATTGCAAGCAGCTCGAGCAAGTTTTTCAACGCCTTCAAGAATTAAGGATAGTAATCAATATTGACAAGTGCATTTTAGGCCAATCTTCTGTTAACTTTCTTGGACATCTTGTTGAGGAAAGTGGTATTAAACCGCTTCCTGAAAAGGTTTCAGCGATTGTCAACTTTCCGCAGCCTAAAACTGTCAAAGAAGTCCGTCATTTTGTCGCAATGATTATTTTTTACCGAAGATTTATTCCAAATGCCGCTACCACACAAATGCCACTTCTTGCGTATCAAAAAGGAAACAAGAAAAACGATAATACACCGATTACCTGGACTCCTGAAGCTTTATCTGCTTTTGAGAAATGCAAAACGAATTTGTCTAATGTTGTTAGCCCATCCATGTGATATTTACCCGTTATGCATTATGGTTGATGCATCCGACGGCGCTATTGGTGGTGTGTTGCAGCAGAAGACTCCTGAAGGTTGGCAACCCTTATCCTTTTCCTCAAAAAAGCTAAATGAAACACAAAAAAAGTACAGTACTTACGACAGGGAACTCCTGGCTGGTAAAATATTATCGTCACATGCTCGAAGGAAGAAAGGAAGGAAGACATATGCCACATCAAGGGTGCAGACAACCTTGTAGCAGATACATTGTCTCGTGTTACAGTTATATCTACAACTCAAAATATCAACTACAACAAATTATCCGCTGATCAAGAAAATGATTCAAAATTGCAATATTTTTTATCAAATCCCAATAGAACTTCCCTTATTTTGAAATCTATTACATTAACTCCAGATTCGAAACCTATTTTCTGTGATACCTCAACCAAACAAGTTCGACCATTTGTACCTAAAAACCATCGCGAAAACGTTTTCCCTTCATTTCATGATCTAGCTCATACTGGATTTACTCCAACTTATGATACCATACGAAAACGATTTGTGTGGCCTGAAATGGGAAAGGAGATCAAAGTTTGGACCAAATCAGTCATAACGATCAAAAATTTGTCGACATACACGTAGTAAATTTTCATCATACTCTTTACCTCAACTTATGATTCCATACGAAAACGAATGGGAAAGGAGATCAAAGTTTGGACCAAATCATGCATAACGTGCCAACGATAAAAAATTAGTCGACATACACGTAGTGAAATTTCATCATACTCTTTACCAGCGGAGCGATTTTGTCATATTAATATAGATCTTGTTGGGCCACTTTCCTACTCCAAAGGATTTACATACTTGTTAACATGCATTAATAGGTTCACACGTTGGGCTGAAGCCATGCCGTTGGAAGATTGTAAAGCTACAACCGTTGCTGACGCTTAATACAGAGGATGAATTTCAAGGAACTTACTTATTTACTCGGATCACAACGCATACGCACATCTCCATATCACCCATACTCAAATGGAATGATCGAAAGATGGCAGCGATGTTTAAAAACCGCTTTAATGTGCCATAACAACTCCAATTGGTATGAAGTCTTACCTACAGTTCTTTTGGGGCTTCGAACAAGTTTCTTGGAAAGTGTTGATTGCACTCCAGCAGAACTAGTTTATGGAGCGACTCTGCGTTTGTCTGGTGATATAGTAAAAAATTTAGATGATCATCCTACCAATGAATTTGTAAAATCTCTTAAGATGAAAATGAACTCGTTAAAGCCAGTTCCACCAATCCATAAAACCAACCATACAGTATTCGTTTTTAAGATCTGCAAAACTGCAAATTTGTTTTTGTACGAGAAGACTGCGTTAAGAAATCACTTCAACCCCCATACAAAGGACCGTTTCGTGTTGTCCAAAAATCTGAAAAAGTTTTTACCTTAGATATCAATGGATATGAGAAAGTTCTATCAATATTTAACCCAACCATCTAAAAATCGAAATATATATGAGCATACATGATCATACAAGGGCCTGTATATGATCATACATGGGCATACATGGTCATATACGTCCATACATTGTTCAATATATGACCATACATGATCTCATATAGGACCATATATCTTCGGATCCGAAATTTGAGGGTATATGGTGATATATGTGCATATATTATCATACATGCTCATATATTATTCATGTATGATCGTATATGATCATATACGTCCATATACCCTCAAATTTCGGAACCGAAGATATATGATCATATATGAGATCATGTATGGTCATATATTGAACAATGTATGGACGTATATGACCATGTATGCCCATGTATGATCGTATACAGGCCCATGTATGATCATGTATGCTCATATATATTTCGATTTTAAGATGGGTGGGCAGTTATATCAATATTTAACCCAGAAATAAGTGAAGAATCAAGACTACTACATATTACCGACACAAATTTAAGCTCCAGAAAGCCAAATAAAAGGATCAGTCTGATTCCCATTTAAGTTAAGAGAGTTGATTTTTGATAGAGATCCTGCTCTGCAACATCTCTAGGGGGAGCATATGTGGGCTGAAAATACTTCATAATTGAATAGTATAGTAGGATTTTAAGATCATATCATATTCTTTTTAATTATTTTTATTGTAAAGAAACATGAAAATTTTTATTAGTAAGTTATAGAGAATAAAAATTGAGAAATTCCACTGAGCCAGCAGGATAGAATACTTAGTATTTTCGGTTGGCGCTACCCAACCTTGTCAATATCCATGCTCTTCTTCTCCCTTTGCGGTCATTACCTGTTGATGATTGTCTATTTTATATTGAGTGTAGGGAAACAAATTAACAAACTTGTAAACAACAACACAATTAGACTAACATCAACGAAATTTAACAATTTATATTTATCCTCTATATTTTACAGTTTTTTGTTATGAACTTTAATTCTTAAAGTATCAAATAACACAGCTTATATGAAGCATTTAATATCAAATGTTTGTCTTAATCCATATTAAATCTACAACTTAATCTATGTTGATAGTTAATGAATAGACAATATTTTGAATTATATTTTGCACTGTGTCCTTGTGTGTAAAGTAATGGAATTTTATGAATTGTTGATCTGTTATTTTCGGTTGGCGCTACCCAAGGTTGGTTGATAAGGTTGGGTAGCGCCAACCGAAAATACTAAGTATTCTATCCTGCTGGCTCAGTGGAATTTCTCAATTTTTATTCTCTATAACTTACTAATAAAAATTTTCATGTTTCTTTACAATAAAAATAATTAAAAAGAATATATGATCTTAAAATCCTACTATATTATTCACTTACAAAATAACAGATTAACAATTCATAAAATTCCATTAATACTTCAAAATTTTAAAATTTTACAATTCAAAAAAACATCAACTTAGCTTAGATTTTTAGTTCCTAATTTTTAATAAGAAATAAAAATTAAATGATTACTATAGAAACTTTTGAAAAACAACAAAAATAAAAAAATATTTCAAACAAAACGTTTCAGATCGATACTTTTAAATGTGCTCGTCATCTTGGGAATTTAGATTTTTCTAAAAAGCCTTCTGAACAGAAAGTTAAGGTTCACCTCACGAAAACTACCGCTTCTGGAAATAAGTTTTGCGTTTTGTGAAAAATCAGGCTCATTTTATCAGGTCTTGTCGTTTTCAAAATTTATCAGTGGCTGATAGATATACTACGGTGAAATAATTCCACTACTGTGTCAATTGTCTTGCAAAGGGACATGAGGCAAGAAATTGTAAAAACAATTACAATTGCTCGAAATGTAATAAACGTCACCAAACTCTATTACATCGTGATTCGCTTTCAGATGATATTTTCAATAGGGGAAATACTTCTGCTATTACGGGTGGCGGTTCGGGTATGACTCCTCGTCTTCCCAACCAAAAACACACAGTCCACTTCTACATTTCCTCTGAATAGACAGGTATTTCATACAGCTCTAAATGGGAATGTGCTTTTAGGGACAACTATGATTGATATTGTTCACCAGGGTATTACATACCCAGTGCGTACATTAATTGATCCCGCCGCCGAAAGTTCTTTTATTTCGAAACATTTGGTCAATCGGTTGAAACTTCCGACTTTGTTCGGTGAAAGTTGGTTCACCTATTGATTCAACTTTTTCGTTGGAGGCCTTAGTCGTTGTTTTGACTAATGTGTCTGGGAATCTTCCATCGTTTAAAGTACATTCTGGTATAAGGGAAAATTCGCCAAATCTTTCTTTGGCAGACTGCAATTTCTATAACGGTAGACCTGTTGATCTTTTGCTTGGCGGTGAGGTTTATCCTAGAATTTGTTTAAGGGAAGTTCAAATAGATGTTTTTGGATCATTGTTGGCCCAAAATAAAGTTTTTGGTTAGATTATTACTGGTCCAGTTTTACAACCTCAAGTTCAGGTCTTGTCAACTCGCGTTGAATTTTCTGAGGAAGATTGTCTCAATAGAAATCTTCTTAGATTTTGGGAACTTGAAGAGACACTTAAAAGGAAAATTTCATCCATTTTTGATAAAATTTGTGAGGAAAATTATATGAAGACTCCACGTCGGGGTTCTGATGGTCGATACATTGTGAAACTTCTATTCAAACCTGAATTTCCTTAGCAGTTGCACTTGGGCATTTCTAGGACAAATGTCGAAAAACAATATCTCAGGACAGAATCCTCTCTTCTACGAAGACCTGAGATTAAGGATATACGATAACGTGGTTAGGAAATGTCTACAATTGAATCTTCTTCCAAATTCTCCGGCCGCTACTACGTTTTCTTGTTATTTGCCACATCATCCAGTGGTTAAACCTGATTGAAAGGCTACAATTTGCGTATAGTTTTCAACGCTTCGAATAAGACATCGAATGGGACGAGTATAAATGATCGTCTTTATGTTGGTCCTACGTTGCAAGCTGATTTGGTTCTCTTGATTCTAAGTTGGCGTCTTTTTAAATTTGTTTTCAATTGTGACATCACTTAATTGTATAGGCAGATTAGGGTTGATCCAGCTCATATTCCGTTTCAACGGATCTTTATCAGAGATTTTCTAAGAGAACGTTAGAGATTATGAGTTGTAAACAGTTACTTTTCGTAGTAATTGTGCTCTCTATCTGGCTATTCGCACATTGTTGCAATTGGCAGACGATTCTGATTCTGTTTCCTATTGCATCGCCCATTCTACGAAGGAGCATGTACGTTGACGACGTTTTAACGGGAACTCACGATATTTCGTCTGCACTGATCGCTCGAGATCAGCTTATATCGGCGTTGGCTTCGGCGAAATTTGAGCCTAGAAAATGGACTTCAAACGATCGCAGAATTTTAGAAAGTTTTCCTCCGGAACATTTGGTAGATGCCAAACTTTTGTGGAGTCTAGAAGTTCTAAAACTTTGGGTATTCAATGGAATACTCAATTGGACTCATTTTATTTTAGTGTAAATCCTATTACACATAAATCGAGTCACACTAAAAGGGAAGTTTTGTCAACAATTGCATAATTGTTTGACCCAGTTGTGGTTGTTGCGAAAATGGTCATGCAACGTGTATGGCTTGATAATATAGGTTGGGACGATTCACTTCCGCTCTCAACAGAAAATAGTTGGCAGAAATTTGTTATGTCATATCATGAGGTAAATAGTATTCGAATTCCGAGATGGGTTCATTATACTCCTGAGTCTTCAGTTGAATTAAATTTTTTTCTGATGCCTTGGTAAAAGCATACGCAGATTGAGTCCCCGAACGGCGAAATTCATACCCATTTACAGTTTTGAAAAACGAAAGTGACCCCTATAAAATCAATTTCAATTCCGCGTCTTGAACTTTGTGGTGCAGTTGTGGCCTCTGAGCTTTTAAAAACGGTACTTAGTGAAATTGATATTCAACTTAACCAAATTTATTGCTGGACTCATTCTACGATAGTCTTTTCTTGGTTGAAAAAAGAGCCTTGTTCTTGGACCACATTTGTTGCTAATAGGGTTTGCCGAATTCAGGAAAATGCTGGTCGACATAATTGGTCGCCGATTTAGGCAGTCGTGGTGTTTCTCCCTCGGAGCTAGCTGACAGTTCACTTTGGTTGCCTGGGCCACAGTGGCTTCATCATAAAAAATCTACATGGAATGTTATTGATCAATCCCGCCTTGGTACTAACATTGAGGGTCGAGCTGTTCCACTTTATACTTCATTTTTTAAGAACACGAAAGGGGAAGATTTATAGTGGATATACTCGTCTTGATAAGGCACTTCGTGTAATATCGTATATTTTGCGGGTTTTTAACAGCAGTCATCCTGCTCATCATCCTCGTCAATTTTGTACTAACAAAACTCTTTCTAGTTTTCAGTTGAAAAGGACAAAGTTGCATTTGTCAAAAGTGTTTTAGAAACTTCACTTTTCGGAATAATATGTCTTTTAGACCAAAAGCCTTTATCTCCAAACAGTTTTCTTATTACCTTGAACCCATTTTTGGATCAAGACGGCGTTATGAGATTAAATGGTGGTTTAGTGAAATCACCATCTCTAACGTATACTGAGCAGCATCCTATTATTTTGCCCTATTCGAGTAGATTTACGCTGCTTTTGATCAGTTGATACTTAGGATTCTTCGCATATAATTTTGGGTTCTCAGACTTAAGACCAAAATTCTTGTAGCCAAATAATGGCCGCTCTTCCGCCTGAAAGGCCTACTCTTAATAGGTCGTTTACTGCAACTGGCGTGGACAGTAAAAGTTTTACAGGCCGGGCTTGTAAAATAACCAAAGGCTACGTTTGTATATTTGTCTGTTTTTCTACGAAGACAATACAGCATCTGATCTGTTGACAGCTACTTTTTTATCCGCTTTTCAACGGTTTATTTCGCGACATGGGTGTCCAAAAACAATGTTTTCGGATAATGGCACAAATTTTGTAGGCGCGTCGCGTGAGTTGGAGAGATTTTCAATCCTTTCTTAAGCGTTATATATGGCAAAACCTGAATCGCGATTTAGAGTAAAATGATTTGGTTGTTATACGTCTTGAAAACTTACCTCCAACTTCGTGGAAATTAGGTCGAGTCGTTAATATATACCCGGATAGTGACGGTCGCCTTAGAGTAATGGATGTACGGACTGCAAATGGGATTGTAAGACGACACATCGCAAAGCAGGTCATTATACCACTTACTACTGTGGTTGCACCTACTTGTGGTGCTACTCAAACGGTTGCTACGTCCTCTTTGGTCGAAGCTAGAACAAAACTGTGGACCCCCAATACATTGTCGGGTATTATTGCTACCCCGGCCTCGAATACTTCACATTGAGAACGGTCGTTTAAAACTACAATGCAGAGTTTGTAGTAGACACCCGTTGAGGTCTTGCTCAACATTTCGTAAGGCTAATCATGCCCGGAAGCTACGCTACTGCTCTCGTTGTTTGGCACATACTCATGAGGGCAAAAATTGTCCGAGTTCGGCGAAATGTCGCACTGCAATGGAGATCGTAATTCCATTTTGCATAGTCCTCCGTCTGCGAAAATTGGTTCTAAAACATCCAAGGCTGCGAGACCTTCTTCGAGCTATGTATGCTTGTCATTAAAGAGCGGCCAGTCAATGTTCAGGTAAGGCGCAACTTCAACACGAAATTTGGAATAGCGAGTTTTATAAGTACGGCTATACAAGAAAGAGCTGACCCTATACCATCAAAGTCTGCAGCTGCTGATGGTCGGGAAAAGAAACCTAAGGTTGGAAGCTGCTACATATGTTATATTCACGACGAACGCTGAAGACGCACCCGCAGTGGCGTGCCCAGGGGACCCGGGACCTCCCCCCCCCGAAATTATTTCCAAAATACAATTTTTTTACTGTGTTTAGTATACATATATACAAAATAGCTTGTATTTTTTGTTTCCAATTGATTTTCTTTGCAAGACCAATTGATTTTTTTGCAAGTCCAATTGGGTGAATTTTGATGAATTCTTTCTGCAGATATGAGAAAAATTTGCTTCGAAATCTAGAAATTTTCTCAATTTTCTCTCAGTTACCGAACCTTATAATATGTACAAAATTTTATTTGGCTCTTCTTTCGATGAAATCTTTATACTAATCCTTCCTCTATTATTAGGTATATCCACACTCGTAATATTATTTGGGTAAAAACAACGAAAACTAACTTAAGTTTTTAAAAACCGATCAATTGCCCTTTTTATTTAATTTAACGCCTTTTATCTTTATACGAACTTTTTCTACAAAAGAATTAATTAAAGATTCCCTGCAAAAACATGGTATCAACTACTTACCAGCCTATTTACTCGCTTAATTACTTTTGTTCGCGATGTCCAAAAAGTAATGGGTGCTCACTATTTTTTGGCTGTTCGTAAGCGAAAAGGTAATGACCACCCATTACTTTGTGTTTTTTGTAAGTGAGAAGATAATTACAACTCATTTCTCTTGGGACATCGCGAACAAAAGTAATTAAGAGAGTAAATAGGCTGGTATGTAGTTGAAACCCTGTTTTTGCTGGGTTGATTTACACGTCGACTATCCTTATCTGATATTACTTAGTATTGGATTTGAAAATTAGCAAATCAACAAAATAATAAAAACTACAAAAATATATATGTAGTTTATTGTTTTTAAATGTTATATTTTGTGTGGGTGTGAGCTGGCTAAATAAAATCTAAACTCAGGTATCCAAATTTCTATGAACTTTTAAAAATTTGTCAAAGAAATTTTAAAATCTTTGGTCAATTTGTATTTGGCTTAGAATTTATTTAACTACCTCGCACAGGTCCTAAGTGGAATTATTTTATTTATATATTTTCTTTAAAAATAAAAAAATCGTGTTTCCAATTGTATTACTTTTTTAATTAAGTTTTAACTGGAATCCCCGAAATTTCAGATTTATGAGTTTACTTTTATATTGAAACCTATGTATTTAAAATTGAAAATATTTAATTAACAACACTTATATAGATAGACTTTCAAAGTAGTTATAGTAGTTAAAAAGAGAGATTTTATAAAAATGCTGCCAAGCCTTGGCAATTTTTGGCTTTGCTCTTTTAAATGTAAACAAAAATATTTGTCATAAAAATATTTGTCATAAAAATATTTGAAATTTTTCTATTTGTAATTTGATAATATATTAACAACAAACAAAAGCTAACAAATAAATTATGTGCTTGTTAGTAAATGTAGAGCACGGCATACAACATAACTCCTATATTTTGTATTCTGTTGAAGACTATATAATATGAAAACAAGTAGTTATAGATATAAAGACATAAAAATAAAGCTTTTTTATTAAAAAAAACAAAATTGCTCAAAAATGACAATTGAAATTAAAAAAAAAAATCCGAAATAAAAGAACACAATTTAAATTCAAAAAATTACAAATAAATTACAAAAATTCGCAATACTTAAAGAGATCAATTAAAATTAAAAAAATACCAAACGCAATTAAAAAAATTATTGAAATTCAACAAATATTTTTTTTATTAAATTTGTTGTTTTTGAATTTCAAAATTTGATGTAGTTCACGGTGACGTTGTGCAAAACGGCACCAAGAAATATGACCCCAATCTTAAAATGTAATTAAGCCCCATTTTTTGGGGCAAAATTTCATAATGAAAATTAACATTAAAATATAATGAAAAATTACCCCAACCAAATGAAAATTTGCCCCAAAATTAAGTTTGGGGCATATTTTGATTTATTGGATTAAGGCTTTTATTCATTATGCAAAATAAAAAATGACCCCAAATACGATGAAATAAAAAATGACCCGAAAATATGCAAAGCAAAGAAATGTTGATTATGCACAGCATTATACGCATTTATATTGCATGGAATCAATAAAATCCGAATGTACTCCTTTAAAGTTACTAGGGCGAACCTAAATTAAAATATTTTGAAGAATTAGAATGAAAATCATTTTAGGGCCTTTAAAAATAATTCAAAAATTAATTAAATTTCTGCTCTCCGTCCATGAGTGTGTCCTACCAGCCAGTTCTTATTAAGTTTTTTGGTAACAATTGAAGAGTCATTAATTTTCAATATGCGGTTTTTGCAGTATCCGACTCTTATACAATTTTAGAGCGAATGGTTTTCTATGACATTGAGTCTTAGAGCTTGGCGATTTTAAAACTTGTTGAATTATATTTGTTCTTATGTAAGAAAAACTAAATTTTCGCCTGCGGCGCAAACTTGTACAACTATTAATATACGAAAAACAAAATGAAATTTTTTTTACAAAAAAATTTTCGCCTGACAAATAGATTTTCCGGTCACGATAATGTGAATAATAGATTTTTATCAAAATGATCTAAAAGCGGAGAGAAGCTTTACAATACAAAAACAATTAAAATGCACTTAATATTAATCGTATATATTAGATCCCAGTCAATGTAATAAATAAGTTTTAATGAAAATTTGTTTAATGAATTTAAAAGCTGTAAATTTTGTTTTAAATGCTTCAAAAAGGTCAAAAAATTTAGGTTTAGAAATTGGGAGCTTTTGAAAAAAAATGTTTAGAAAATATATTTTGCATTTGTATTTTCAGCAACTTTAATAGTCCACATTTTCACACATTTATATTTCCATGATTGGCCTATGTTTTTCTTCCATCTGTATTTTCTTTATCCATTCCCCACTGCAAAGATCTGAGCTGCCTGTATTACGTCCTTGAACTTTAAGACGTTTTACAACCGACATATAATTATCGTCGGGATTACTACCGACTGAAAATTGGATTTTATTTATGCTAAAGGGTGTAATATAATTGTCATTTAAAAATTTTTTTAATTTTTTTCAAAATTTTCTTTAAATATATTTTTGTTGTCCATTATTGTTGTTTCTAGTTAAAAGCTTAATCCACAAAACAATTTATTTTTATTTATTATTTTTGAAATTTGTTTATTATTTTAAACGTAGACGATTTTAAGCGAACAAAGAATATTATATTTTTTAAGCATTTAATATAATATTAATTTGACCAGATGAAACAAAAAAGCATTCGAACTGTACGATGATTTATAAATTAAAAAAAACTATTACAGTTTTGTTTTTTAATTTTAAAATTTTTTTTTTTTATTTTATTTTTTTTCTCTATTTAAAAATGTCATATTTTAACCATTATAAGTTAGTATATTTGATAGTAATTTTAGGCATAATGTGTTTAATTGTAAATACATACAGCGGTATTCATAAAAAAATCTTAATTCAAGTTTCAAATGCATTTTAGTTAAAAAACATTTTAAGCCTAAAAAAGGTTTATTAAAAATTCGTATTCATTATCAGTATTTTAACTAATAAACGATTTAATGATTTTTTAACTTGAAGATGGCAACAATGTATTTTTTTATTTGTCATATTAATCGTAATGATGCAAATCAATGACTACTAAACCATACGGTACTCGTTTCTATGTATTTTTTTTGTCGTTTTTCAGAAAAATATTTTTTTATAAAACAAAAAACTTATGAAAACTTGTTTATTAACTAAAAAAAGAAAAAGAGTCAAAACAAAATGCCCAATAAAAGTGTTAAATAGATAATGATTTTATTGTAGAAAAAAAAGTATTCAAATAACCGGTTTTATTTTCTTTGTTTTGATTAAACAACACACCACTATAAAACACAATGAATAATATCCAAAAATATTATTATTTTTGCTAAAATTTTTTATCCAAAATTGAAAACGGGTCGCTCATCTTTTTGAAAATTTTCGACTGACGATTGTTTGAAATTTGGGCAATAGTTTCTATTATAAACAAAATACGACTAAAAATATCACAATTTCCATATAAAAATGGTCTTACTAATTCTTTTCATCAAATATTTATTAAACAAAAACAAATAACTTCTTTTGTTTAAATGCCAATTTTTTGCAAAAATGTTTAAAATGAAAATAAACACGAACCAATAATGTCATCTTAAAATAGGTTTAAAATAGGGTCGAACCAATTTTAAAATTCGTTTATTTGAACATGGTTTAAAAAAGGTATTTTAAGCTAAAATTCGTTTATGAATACAATTTTAGCAAATTTTGCTTAAAATTGATTTGAAACACTGTTTAAAATTTTTATGAATACCGCTGATAGTGTCTAAAAATACTTCGTGTGTGTATTAATGTATATGAAAGTGTGCGCCTAAAAACTTTACGTATTTGGTGTTTATATTTACAGAATTTTGTAATATTACATAAAACTTTACCTATTTTATAGTAGTAAATTTACAAAAAAATTTTAGAGTTTAGAGAAAGCTGACAAGTGCCAATATTTTTTATTTTTCAGTAGGGCCAACTGTTAGAAAAATGTTGGCAAAATTTCATGACATTTCATTAATTGGAAGAAAAGTTACCGTTAGAAAAATGATGCTGCTTTTACAGTTTGAGAAAAAATAAATTGCAGAGTTTCGTGTTTTGATTAAAGAGTATATTTATACACATGGTGAATCTTCGCCATCATATTCAATGGTTAAAAGGTGGTATTCCGAATTTAAAAGTGGTCGTACGAGCACAAATGATGCAGATCGTCCTGGTCATCCAAATGAGGCAGTTACCGAAGACAACATAAGAAAAGTGCATCAGATTGTATAAGATTGCTGGCATCATACAGATATCAACAGAGCGAGTTCTGCATATATTTCATGATCATTTAAATACGAAAAAGCTTTCTGCTCAATGACTGCCGTGATTTTTAACAGGTGAACAAATACTGAAACGTGCTCATGATTCAAAGTTGGAGATGTTTGTAGTAAATTCAACTGAACTTTTACGTCGATTTATAACAATGGATGAGACGTGGATTCATTATTATACACCGGAGACCAAAATACAGTCTGTGGAGTGGTTACAAGCGTGCGAAAACCGACCAAAGCTGTCAAAGGCTGAACAATCGGCTGGTAAAGTAATGACTTGTTTTTTGGGATGCACGTGGTATAATATTTATTGATTACTTTGGGAAAGGAAAAACAATAACTGCCAAGTACTATGTTGAGTTATAGAACAGATTGGAGTCTTGTACCATCATGACAATGCACCGAGGCATTCATCTGATTTGGCTTCAGAAAAATTGAAGTCTTTGCATTACAAATTGCTTCCCCACATTACATCTGGCCGCCATCGATTATTATTTGTTCCCAAACTTGAAAAGATAGCTCCAGGGAAAGAGATTTTCCACAAATGAAGAAGTCATATCAGAGACGGAAGCCTATTTTAAGAGTTTGACAAATCGTATTTTATCAAGGGTATTAAGATGCCAGAGGATCGTTAGAAGAAGTGCATTTCACTTAACGGAGATTAAGTTGAAGAATAAAATTGATTTTAAAACCAAAAAACTGGTTTTTATTGTTAGGCCTTGGAATTTTCACTCCATTTAGTTTATGGATTATCCGATATTGTTGTTGTAGCAGCATTGGCTGAAAAGTATGTAAAAATTTAATTATTAATTATATTCCTGTTCATCAGCTGACTCGTATATGTCCAGGTCCAAATAGCGCTGAGTCTTGAACGAGTCTGATTAGCCGTGCAGTCGAAGAGATGTATGGTGTTACGAAGACCCTCCACACATGCAGGTTTCTCAACTGCGTATAACATACATTTGGGGCCATACTGGCGCTGCATAATTCGCCTCTGACCGGCCAATCGTTTTGTACGTACATAGCTAACAAGGTTTCTTTATCCTTACCCCAAGTGCTGCCGGCTAGCTATTTGAGACCCTTATTTATACTTCGCAACTTATTGCATGTTGCAGTGGCATGCGCTGAGGACGAGACGGAATTTTATTATGAAAACCGAGATATTTTTGCATATTCAAAGTGTTATGACTAAAAAACTTATGTCCTGATAATCCCAATAAGCATATTTCGTGGGATATAAGAATTCAATAAACATTTTTCGTGAGACAAATTATCGTGGGCAAATTATCGATCAAAAGTGCTAAAATTTCATCGATGTTGTGAAATATATAATCAGCGTATGCACTCTGATATGTTTCGCTGTGGGACGGATTGTCCCAATAGTCCCGAAAGGGTTAATATCAACACACTTCCTTCGTCCACGTGGTGAAGAGCGTCACCGATGATTTAGGGGTGGATAACTGCACGTTCCTAGCAGTGAAGAATCTGTTGAGGTCAAGGAGATCACTTCACTTTCCGTGCCGAACGCTTTCGACAGGTCGAGCGCAACTAGGATGATACGCTCACATGGTTTAGTCTGGTTAAGATCATGCCAAATATGTGTGGTTATGGTAGTTAGAGCTGTTGTTGTGTTATGTTGTATTCGGAATCCTTGCTGATGTTCTGTTGCATGTAGGTGTATGAAGCACCCTAAATCGCCCTTTTCCCTGGTTTAAGTAAAGGTACCAGACTTCGGGTGTAATTAGAGTGGAAATGGACAAGTTGAGGATTTTTGTCACGTACTCGACTCCAGCTTTCGCTCATCGTGAAAGCGGGAGGACTGTAATTCTTCAGCTGATTTGCTTCGCTTATAATTGTTGACCAACTTGCTAATTTGCCGGTTTAGTTAGCTGATCCTAAGGGCTACGTTCAAAAATTATAGTGCATAGATTTTGACTAGTTTTTTAAAAATATTATAAAACACATTAGATTTGAAATTTTGCAAGTAAATGTGAATGTTAAATATCAAATGAATCGGTTAAATATTTCGTTTGGAAATGGCTTGCAAACAAAAACTGCCTGAAAGCATTATTGAAGTTTATAAAAAATTTCAGTCTTAAATTTAAAACCGTTACTTTTAAGAAAAAGTGGCATGAAACACTGTTTCATGGGTGACTAAAAAGTACAACGAAGGTTTAAAAATTACACAGGTATAGGTTTTGGATCAGAGCAACTAAAAGTATTTTCTGAGGCTATTTGGGGCACTAAATTCAAATATACACTCCGTTTTTTAAGATTGGTTCTAGTTTACAAGATATTTAATAAAATAATTTTTGACAATTAATGTAAATTTTACTCAATAAAAAGTGAAAATGTAGAAATGAAGAGCAGTCTGAGTCGTTTGTATTGTTTGGGATCTGTTTCACGCATTAGAGACCAACAGAGTCGCTCATCATGCCCTATCCTTGCTTGTCGCTAGTATCACCTGTTTTCAGGAAAAAAAATCCAGATGGGAATGAAGAAAATGTATTTTGAGCGACATTCGAGCTCCGATCTTGCAACAAACTGTCAATTATTTGCTTGAAATCCGGTGATATGCGGTTACCGTAAAAGTTGTGAAATGATGCCCATGCTGCTCCTTCATTGGACGTTAAACATTTTATGGCAATTCCCATCGAGAAAGTTTTTACAAGAAACGTGCGAATTGAAACATAAACGATATGAATTTATATAAAATATAATTTTTCTCGCACGACCGTTTCTACACCTATTTTTGTGAAAACTTTTTGTCACGTAGGGATTTTTCTCAGCATTATTGGAAAAATGTGAGAAAGTGTTTCTGTAAGCATTTTATGTGAAAAGTTTTTCAATTCAAGTGTCAAAATTACTTACAATTTAAAACGGTGCGAGATAAAACCTAAAAATAAAAATGTCTAAAGTGTAGTTTGGGGAAACCTCACCGATTAATTCAAAATGTTTACCACTATATGTGAGTACATGGGTATAGTTCTTTCGCGGAAGGTGTATATCAGCAGTTATTATGGTGCAAAGTTAAAAAATGCACCTGGCTTCTTCGTCATTGATGGTCGGATTGGAACAACATGTACATCATTAGAAAGGTAATTGAAATATATCTTAGATGGCAATATTGTTAACCCATTACTGCCCGGCGAAGGAATTTCAATTTTTTGGAGTTTTTTAAAGGTTATTTTCTTAAAAACGCCTGAATAAAAATAAAATATTTAAGATTTATTACATAAATTTTTTTATCATTTAAAACCCCCAAAATATTTGATGTCGAACTTAAATTTTTTAGATGCTACATGAGAAATACCTTTGACTCGTACTAACAATTATACTGAAAAACCAAACCATTGAAAAAAAATTCTAAAGCTATTATCGGTTTTAAGATTTTTTTATTTGTCAAAAATTTACCATTTTTGTAAAGAAAAAAAATCGCGCAATTTTTTTTTAAGTTTGACCACAAATACAAAAGTATCAACTATTTTCTTAATATTTTTTTTTGTTTTCAAAGCCAAAAAAGCAAATTTCACCTTAAACTAAAACTTTAGGTCTTAACTACAATTTTACGGTTTTTTGAAAAATTAAACAGCCCATCTAAAAATCTAAATATATATGAGCATACATGATCATTAGGGCGGGTCGATTTGTAGGGAGTGAAAAAATTCACCAATTTCCCTATGATTTCCGTATTCTATGGGTTATTCCATGAAAATTTGCCGAAGGAACCATACCTCTATCGTTAAAATCGAGTCCCCTACTTTTTGTTGGTAGATTTTTTCCCAAATTGACGTTCGTATGAAATATTACCTACACGTTAACATCCATAACTCAAAAACTATTGGAGTGAGCTCATTTTGATAAATTTACAAAAAAAATCTCCAACATTGGTCCAACGGTTCAAAAGTTACGGGCATTTTTGTCCAAATTTTGGAGCCTTTTTCCATTTTTTTCATGATTTTGTCCAAGAATATTACTTTCATGGCCATTTTTTTGGCTCAATCCATTATTTAATTCAATTTACAATTCAAAACGAAGAGTTTAAGCCCAAATTTATCGAATTCGGTTGATTAATTCATGCGATATTGCTAAAACAAAATAACACATAAAACCAACTTTTTGATTTTTTTTCCCTTTTTATTTTTGCTCTCTTTTTTGGGTTTGCATACGATTTATAAAGAATAATTCTTCGCTGACGTCATTTTGACAACAACAAATACACAGCAATTCTTATTGGACGAAACAATCAGCTGTAGTTGGCGGGGTGGGGATTCCAGTGTATGCTAGTTTTGTTTGAGCGTCATTTCAGTGAAGTGTTACTTGAAATAACTAACAAATAATCAAACTATTTTGAAATTTAGAAAAGATTTAAAGGTAAGTGTAAAAACATTGCTAACTATTATAGTTAATAGTTATATTATTATTCTATGAAAAACATATATAATTCTTTTAGTGACGGTTTAAAAAATGGATTTTTTTAAACCCGATGGATAGTTTTTGAGTTATAGATGTGAACGTGTAGGTAATATTTCATACGAACGTCAATTTGGGAAAAAATCTACCAACAAAAAGTAGGGGACTCGATTTTAACGATAGAGGTATGGTTCCTTCGGCAAATTTTAATGGAATAACCCATAGAATACGGAAATCATAGGGAAATTGTCGAAAAATAAATCGACCCGCCCTACTGATCATACATGGGCCTGTATATGATCCTACATGGTCATATACGACCATACATTGTTCAATATATGACCATACATGTTCTCATATATGATCATATATCTTCGGATCTGAAATTTGAAGTTATATGGACGTATATGATCATATACGAGCATACATGAATAATATATGAGCATGTATGATAATATATGCACATATATCACCATATTCCCTCAAATTTCGGATCCGAAGATATATGGTCATATATGAGATCATGTATGGACGTATATGACCATGTATGCCCATGTATGATCATATACAAGCCCATGTATGATCATGTATGTTCATATAAATTTCGTTTTTTACATGGGAGATGACAAAAATTCCTTTGCATTAAATACAAGTATCTAATACAATATAAGAACTCCACCGGTAAAACGCTTACATACATAACGTATAGTACAAACTACAATTATAGTTGTACTACCCGTATGACGCACAAGTTCAACTACGAACGTTTTAACCGCACAACTTTAATAAACGCTATTGGAGCTGGAGTTACCGCGGCTGCTGACACCAGACTTGCCCTCCAATAGGTCCTTGTTAAAGGATTTAAAGTGTACTCATTCCAATTACAGGGCCTCTAATATGAGTCCTGTATTGTTATTTTTCATCACTACCTCCCCGAGCTGGGAGTGGGTAATTTACGCGCCTGCTGCCTTCCTTAGATATGGTAGCCGTTTCTCAGGCTCCCTCTCCGGAATCGAACCCGTAATGTGTGAAAAAAAGTCGTAATGTGTTAAAAAAAGTCATTACAAATAACATATTGTGATTCTCTTTCCATTGATGTACATTCTGTTCCAATCGGATATGAATGACGAAGATATAGCTAAGTCCATTTTCGAACTCTGCACCGAAGTAACTCCCGGCATGGGCTTACCGCGGACATTTTTTTCGAATTGGTAAAACTTGTGTGCGGTGGAAGGGAGATTTGGGGAGATGCCACTAAAATATACTTGCTTTTAAGAAACGAAATGAACATTCAATCGTTCATTTCGTTTCAACGAAAAATGGTGAACTAGTTTAAATAGTTTAATTGTATAAATCTTTCAAATGAACTAGCTTTCAATAGAACTCGTCAGAAACTTTGAAATATTCCTATAAAAACGTACAACAATGCTGCCTCTTTTCGTATCGAAATACAGACAAAAATTTTACTCACAAACTGAGAAACAATGGATTTTTTTATTTTACACTTTTACAGGAATTGCCTACTGGGCCAACAAATATTCCCTCTTTGATTTTGGCGTAAGACAATTTGGGAAACAATTTGGTCAAGTACATAAAAGCCCGTCCTTCAGGGTTGAGCACATTGACAAAGTTTTTGATAAGGCCAAGTTTGGTGTGGAGAGGTGGCAGGAAAATGTTCTGTGGATCACAAGAGATGTAGAAGAGATATTTTGTTTTCCTAGTTCTTATCTAGTACGACTTTGCCAATATTTCTTCACATAATGTTGGTCAGTTACACGACTATCCCACAGGCATAGACTATCCACAGCAAAATTTCGTAAAAACTAATTGCATCCCCATTAAGAGATTTACTCTTAAAAATTTAATTAGAATTTATTTACAAACCTTTAAATCGCCACAAATTTTCCATTGATTCACGTTGTATTTGATCTTGTTTAAAATTTTACACTTTATATCGTAGCATTCCTTCGTTTGAACTGCATGAGCAACTAGAATGGATGGTTTTATATGTCCATTATGTGTTAGACCAGCCTTCAGGCTGTATTTTGAACCACAGGGTATACCAGTGTTGTCAGAAATCACAGCTATCGAACGAGTGAACAAAAACCGTATGGTGAGGGTTGTTGTTGTAATTCTCAACTACAGTGTGAAAGAGATTTAAAAACAATGTATACAAAAAATTATGTGTAAAAGTGAACAACTATACAGCATGTTTTAAAACCTATGATATCCAAAAGTATATAAAAGATACTATAGAAGTGCAACATGACTGCATTTACTAAAAGTTTAACTATCCTTCTGTTTCACAAACTTAGTACACGCTCACAACAAATTTTATATTTGTGTTACATATTGTAATATGTTTTTATAATATGTTTGCACAAAATTAATGTATTTTTAAATTCTATCTCAGTATTCAATAAAACAAAACAAACAACAAAATTTCACATTTATATGATCTGTGAAATGTAAAAGCAAACAAACACACTCACAAAACACATTAAATTAATCGTCAGCTTATTAATAGTTTACAAAAATATTTAAAAGAAAAACAAAAAAAATAGTTTTCATCCTTAATTTCATATCAAAGTCGATATTAGATATACATCCATTCGCCTCTATTATTACAAAAATTGTCAAACCAATAATAAGCTGGCGAAGTGGAAAATAAGGCGCAACGAAGAGAGACACAATTATTTGTCATGCAGTTGTTTCTCTCGCACTGTAGTTGAGAAATTAGTTGCTTCTTTAGGTAATTGTAGAGTTGCTGAAATAGTAGTTTACACGTAGTTTTCTAAAAGTCCGTAACAAAATAAGCGGCGCTAAAGATCGTGTCTCCACTGTGTATCCTGTGTTTTGAACTATCTATGAACATATTAATTCCCTCATTTTGCAAAACGCAACGCCTGACTTCAAATCATTTTTTTAAAAAATCGATTTTGTACATCACTTGAATAAAGTAGGTGATTGCTCGAGTTGAAACCGCTGTATGTATAAAATTTAAAATAACGTAACGATATTTTAAATTTTATCTGAAAAATTAATCACTTGAGATGTCAAAATCATCACTTGAATTGTTTGAGCGTTGGTTTGAAATTTTTTTCAAACTATTTAAAAAAAACACAATTTGTAATTTAATATCAATATTGTACCATAATTGACGTTTGGTAACACCAATACCCTGGTTGGATTCTTCATCATTTTTTCTTTTTTCTTTTTTTTTTTTTTGATTTTGATTGATTTATTTATTTATTTTGCAAAATTCTTTATACAAGACTATTAATAATTTTACACACAAAATACAACAAAAAATTTAAATTGTTAATTTTTTTATTTTTTTAATTTTCAATCAGCTGTTAACATTGGTGCCAATAGCAAAAAAGTAGGCATAAATGTAACAAATCAAAAACAATTTCTATATATGCATAAATGCAAGTAAAACTGAAACAATTTTAATTTGACACTTAAAGTGATAACATAAAAGTCAAACGCAATGACGTAGTGATTTATAAAATTCGATATTTTACACTCGCGTTGGCGTTAGAAAGTGAAGTGTATGTAGCTGAGGCGTTGAACGCAGTGGATTTACAAAATTTGGGCATAAATGTTTTTCTTCCATGTTAAAATTTTCGGTCGATGATGAACTCTTCATCGGTGATGAACACTTCATCGGTGATGAACACTTCATCAGTGATGAACACTTCATCGGTGATGAACTGAAAGTTCCCATGGAATTCGCACTCATAACTGGACAAATTGGCAAATGGTCATTGCTCGTACGGGTAACTGGTTTGGACACTGATGACACGCCAGGATAATTATACTTTGCTAGTTTTTATGCATTAAGCACCACATTTATAAAAAAAAATAACAATCATCTACACAATTTTTTTGCTCTCTTTATAACATTGGCATTAAAAATGGAAAGTATACTTATTGACCCATTGTACAGTTTTGTGCTACACGCGTTACAGAATAATTTCGGTATCCACGACTTGTGTTTGCTACCAAAATAATAAAAATATGCATCTCTCATCGCATTTGTAATATTTTTTCCACTTTTTCTTATCATATAACATCCGCAAACATAACATAAACACTTGGGATCGAATTTGCATTTGTTTCTATGCATTTTCACAGTTTTTTTTACACAAAAATACATTAAAAATAAAAATGAGAAGATATTTCTAGCGATCTCAGCAGCTGATTGTCGTTATGACAGTGCAGTGCTGGCAATATGCGAGAACTCGAAAACTAGAACCAATATTGGAAAACGAAGCCCGGATTCGATCCATAAAATGACCGGAATTTGAAAACTTGTGTTAATAGAAAGCCAGATAATGAGGAATAAAAAGAAACTGCTACCATACCATGATTAAAGAAATTGTGAGCCTATTTTAGAAAAATCAGAGTTTATCCGGCAGAAAAACGGCTGAGAAAAACAACTTCTCAGAGTTTTTTGTAAGAAATGTCAAGAGGACAACAGATCTTCAGATGAACAAATTTCAGAAGATGCCTGACCGAAATACGTGAAAAATAAAGAGGTAAAAACAGAGCCAAACTCCTTAACAGAAAATTTTTAACACTCGTATTGAGTATTATGAACGATGATACCTATGAGCGAGCTAGACGAATTAGCACAACTCTCAGGTAAGAAATTTTTTTGCGATGCTAGAGTTAATGTGGATGATATGTTTAGAACACAAAAAAGGACAAACTTTCGGAGAATATATCTTGTATGGCAAGCGATTTGCAGCGATAGAAAGAAAAGCTGTACTTTCACAGCGTCATTACAGTCGGGATCCAAAGGGCTCAAAGTCGTTCCAGTGCATAGAGCCGATTATCGTGGGAACGTAGTCAGTTCAAGCCGATGCTATCGGCGGGGTCGTCGGCTTACATCTCTGATGTGGACTGGTTTCTTTAAACGTTACAAGGTACAACACATTCCCCTATAATTGTATAAAACTTACTCCATAAGTGTATTCCTATAAAAACCTGTGTATTTTATTTCTATGCTATAAAAATTGTTTAATTGTGTACTTTAATGTGGTCAGTCTAATTAAATAAACCGCATAAGCTTTAATTTATGTGTATCATAAATTCTAAAAAACACATTAAATGTCCATTTTTCAGGTCGACTTTGTTAAGAATAGTTTATATAATTAACATGTTTTCGCAGCTAGTAAATACATTTTCTAAAATTCGATCACCATCAAAAAATATTAAAATAAGTAAGTTTTTATTAATATACCCAGTCAGAAAAATACGAACAAAGCGTTGACACAGTGATTCAGTAGATAGTACAAGCGTTGGCAGAGCATTCGCAATACTTATTTTAAAACGTTTTGATAACGAACATTTTTATTTATCATTTAATAAATACATTTAATAAATAAAAATGTAGGCCACCCGTCGTTATTTTAAAACGTTGGAAAAACAAAATTCAAATCGATTCGCCCAGTAGTTATGGATGTCAATTAGCGTTGTTTGTTAGTTAAACAATGGTTAACTCTAGAATTCAGATGTTATTTTGCTTCTAATTGAGGTTTAACCCAGCAGCATTGGTCGGTTAAACTCCAGTTAGACCTGCCAAATTAAAATAGCTGATATACGAGTTAATAAAGAAAAAGTGTTTCACGTATGAAGATAATATTATATTTTAATTTAAATAATAAAAAAAATTAAATTTAATCCACTTTTGCTACTTGATTTGCATCATTATTATCCATTTCGAACATATTTTACTTTTTTTCCTTCTTATAAATGAATGCAAATTTACTTACAAAAATATAAGGACGCGCTTAAGTTTTTTTTATTTATAACATTTGATAGTATTGCCATGTTAATATTAAGCATTTTTAATAATGCCATTTGTTTTTTTTTTTTCAAAAAAAGTATGGCAGTACTATCAAAATTGACAGCTCTTAAACCACCACTGAAAGTTAAAGACAAACTAAATTTGTTTCGAGATTGACCAAATTGTTCGTTAAGATCAGATTTCAGAAATTTGTTCATACAGGGTGATTCAGTCACGACCCGCCTAATTTCACCAGAGTATTCGTTGGCTCATTTAATGAAAATATGTCCATTGCGACCATCCCCGAAAATGCAAGTGCGCGAAATGGCAGCGGTTTGAAAATTTTCGGATTGATGGTCGGAGGGTAGTAGGGTAATATTGCTAACTTCTGAACCAGTGGTCGGAAGTTTTTGAGCTTGTTGGAAAGGTCTTTGGGACCCCTTTTAGAATCAATAAAGAAAAAATTTAAAAAAGTGAATCATTGCGCATACTTTGAAGACATCTGTATATACAGCCAAAAAAGTCCCTATAATATTCGCTGCATCCAGTAAAATGTCTTCAGTGTAAACAGTAGAATAACGAAAAGTTTAAGGACAGTCCCCAAAGCACCAAAATGTCTTCATAGTAACTTGTGAAACGAAAAACCGTCCCCGCAACATGCGCCGTGCACATATATATATATATATATATATATATATACTGTTATAAATATATACATATATACTGCGGGGACTTTTTTTCTATATATTCGGTTAATCGACTAAAATGGGTAGATTAACCCGTTAAATTTTTAATACAAATTTTTCTGTTACTTTTTCTTAAAACAATAATTTTCTTAACTTTGGCAATCTTTGACATCGTAGAAAACAACATTAACTAAAATACAATCAAATTATTTTCCAATCGACAGAAACAAAGCAATTGTTATATAGGCTTAGGGAAATATAGTAGACAATTTTTATTTTATATTCCTTTAAAAAATAAATTTTAAATAATATTAAACTATATTTTCATATCCAAAAAAATGGATTAGAGCTTTCAACTTCCGTATACATGCATTTCTAGCTGACAATAGATCTCATCAAGTCGCGAAGTCTTAGAAATGCTAGAGTCCCTAAGCAGAGCTTTAACAAAAAACCTATTAAAGTATACATTTTTCTCCTTAGCATGCAATTTTGTTTCTTATTTGATTTATCAACAAATTTTGATGACTTTAATAGAAATTAATTGTTTAGTCAAAAATACTTAATTGAATTCTTAATTGCACAAACACAGAAAAATTGGTTACTTGCCAGTAATATTACATATGTGTGATTTTTATATATTTTCTAATAGATAACCTCTTTAACCCTAAAGCTTTAACCAGGTAGTGAAAGAATCAGGGAACAGTGGCAGTTCTATCAAATCTTGTTTTTTGTGAATTTCGCAAAAACTATTCATACCATATTTTTAAGAATTTTTTATTGAATTTTTTTGAAGGCAGCTCTTGTTTATTCAGCCTTTTTTTCTGGACAGTGTGATACACTCACCAAAAAAAGTCTGTAATGGCAACTGAAAATTTTTCTGTTATTACGGGAAATTTTGCTTAGCAGTATTTTTTGCTAATCTTAGTAACACATCTGCTTACGTGTAGTACAATGAAATTAGTAGCCGCTACTAAATTTTAGTATACTTTTTGTAAAGTGGAATTTAAAATCTGTTTGCTAAAATCAGCAAATTACTAAATATTATAAGTATTAGTACTAAATTTAGCATCAAAATTCTTTTATTTTATTTTTTTTTCAAAAAATATTTTATACAAATTTAAAAAAAATCAAAGTATTAAAAATTGTTGAACGAATCAAGCATTTTGTTTTAATTTGGTAATTTCTGTTTTGAAAAATATTTTAGTAAATTTTTTTCTTTTAAGGTTAAATTTTAATTGTTTTAGGGCTGATTTTTAGAACTAAAAAAACTTTTTAGTGCTATTTTAAGTGGATGTCGTATTTTTAGACATGAGTTGGTATATTCACTACCGATACATTTTTTTAATCTATGTAACATTTTAAGGCAATTTAATTTTGAAGATGATGTTTTAATTAGAAATAACATTTCCTTTAATATCCACTTTTTAAAATTAGTATTTTTTTGCTAATTTTAGCAAATCGGTTTTCAAAAATTTGTAAAATGATTTCTGAAATTACCATCAAAAATTTGAAAATATTCTGTAAAAACACTGTAATTTGTAAAATGTAAATAGCAAAAAGATTTGCTAAATAATAATTTTTTTACTAAAAATCAGTACAAAAACCGAAAAGTACTTTTTACAACGCAAAAGTGGGAATCAATCCAAGACCACCTGCATACAAGAGAAATAAACACATGACTTCTTGGTATGGTACCATGAGCAAAAACACCATTGTAAATATTATCAGCTGAACATAAACTAATTTGTTTTTTATACCCTCCACCATATATGGTGAAGGTATATATCAGTTTGTCATTCCGTTTGTAATATGTCGAAATATAGGTCTAAGACCCTATAAAGTATATATATTCGTGGTCCTTATGCAATTTTAAGTCGATTTAGCGATGTCCGTCTGTCCGTATGTCTGTTGAAATGGCGATCACGACGCTAAGACGCAAGAGGGTGTGCCTATTTTTACCCAGTTTATTGGACATCCTCCCGAGCAGTTTTGTATTGAAAATGTGAAGGTACCTCAAATTTTACATACAAATTGGTGTATTTTAGTACAATTTTATTCTGTATTTAATTTTTTTTCTGTTATTTTCAATTGATAAGCTTTGTTGGTTTTTCGTTTCATTCCATAACATGTATTTTTGGTTTTGTAAAACTCATATTTTATATTTTGGTTATTGTTTTGTCAATAGTGCCACCTATTGAGATGTCTTGCCTGTGCTACAATCAGACATTAATTCCATCAAAGACATTCACCCTTATTCTAGTTGTCGTCATCGACCCAAGACAATGTCGTCTTGGGATTTTTTTTTTAAATTGGTATTCCCGTTGTCGTTATCGAAAATAATTGATAACTGTCGACAAGTATTTGATATTCTGTAAGAAAATGTGACGACGATATTGTCTTGAAACGACTCTAATTTTGTCGCCACAATTTTTAGTAACGACTTGAGGAAAAGTAATGACTGAAAAAAAACGGAAAAAATGGGAAGAAATATCAAATTTATTAAATGCACTTGGCCCACCGAGAATAATGTGAGATGGATGGCAGAAGGTAAAGAAAGCATGATCATATAAAGTGCATTATAAAAATATAACAAAATTTATTTATAGGTTTGGCGAGACTTAAAATTGAAAGTTAAAAATAAAATGGTAGCCAACAAAGCCGAGTGTAATGCTACAGGTGGCGGAAGATTCAAGCAATTTATATTGAGCCCGCTGGAGGAAGCTGTGGCAAATCTTCTACAGTTTCAGAAACAGCTGAACCCTAAGTTAAAGTCGTTTCCAACACTGAGCCGGTACCACCCCTGGGCTAAAAATCTTAATGTAGCTGCCAACTTTATTGTTTTGGAAATAAATGTGGACTTGATTCCGGTTTTCAAATTAGGTGCTATTGTTTCCAGCACATCTTTGAAGGATGTTTTATTCAGCCGAAAGTAACTTTCAAACCTTTTAAAAAAATTAAAAGATTAACATTCTTTAAAGTAACAGACTTTGATTTTGCTACTCACTTGTTATCCGGCAGATTAAAGATATTGGATTTCTGTATGAGAAGTCTTCTTTCCAATACTAGATTTTCTTTATTTTCTTCATCACTGGTATCAGAATTTAAATTACACATAAAAAACATCGCAAAAATCATAAACAAAATAAATCTGCCGACTTAATTTTTAGAGATGTGTTTTTGTTTAAATCGGTAAATTGTCGACGTCGTTACAACACTGTTTTAGAATACCAATTTGGTGTCGAAGTGATGTCGACGTCGAAGCAAAGTGATGTTGACTCAAAAACGACGACGACATTGATAACGACAACTAGAATAAGGGTGATTAATTTCTTGAGTTGTTCTTGCTACAGAGCTAGTATACTTAAAAGTTTTTACATTATTTGTATCAAAAACAGTAGAGAAAATTTTTTAGCACATAGGTGGAGGGTATTCAACGATTCGGCACAGCCGAATTTAAGCCTTTTTAACTTGTTTTCTATTAAATTTTATAAAAGTCCAAAATTAAAACGTGATGATGGATGATATTTACTTTCTTCGAATGTTTTGCTTGTGTTGTTTATTATTTTCATTTGTTTGAATATGTAAATCTAAAAAATAATATGTAGTACTCAAAACTAATAAAAAATATGATAAATTTAGGTAGTCCGTTTTTAATTTTAAAAAACGGTACGAATACGACATTCTGAAAACGGAGTCATTCCGTGTTTTACACAACACAACGGTCCGTAAAAGGTCCTTCAATGCCTGGCTTTCAACGCACTCAACTCCGTTTTTTACGCCACACAACGGTTCGCAGTAAACCTTCCGTCTTTGACGGACTTTCAACGGATTCGAAATCAGTTTCTATGTTCCTTTAAATCCATTTTTTGGTCCGTATACGGATCTAGAAAACGGTACGTAACCGGAGTTGGATTCCGTTTATGAAGTACTGAAAACGGTATGCAATCGAAACGTTTTTTCTTGTTGGATTTTAGGTTTTTATTAAAAAATACTGCAGTCAATGCAAATAGTTAATCCGGAGATATATCGTCTGAAAGCGACAATGAAAGCAGGCAATTTAATTTTTCATAAATTCTTGCTATAAAATAATATTTCCAATACAAATTTAAATAAATAATATTTTAATATATTTAAATAAAATCAAAAAACTTTAAATTTTGGTTATTTTTTTCCCATTTGGTAACTTTTTTTAAAAAAAAATTGGTTACAAAAAATTTTTGTCCGTGGCAACACTGGTTAGAATATATTTTAAAAGCTAAAGCCTCCAAAATAAACAGAGATTAAACAAACAACCGTTTAAAATGTATATTTTGTTCCAATCAATCAATTCGAAAATATTATTTTTTAAAAATAGTTTCGTTAAAAACTACATACAAAACTGCTTACTAAAAACTACATACAAAGAAAGTTGATTTATCCAAAACTTTTGAAAAAGTACAATAACTTAAGTAGAACCCAAAAAAGAAATCGTTGCAACTTGCAAGGTAAGGACTAGGAATATGCGTATTAAAAAAAATTTATAGACTACAAAATTTGGAAAATTTCCTTAAGTGGGTTTAAGTGCTTTTGTCAAAAACATACAGATATTTATTATTTCATTTTGCATATTATGAAATTACAATCACAGACCAGAAATTTCGCAAAAACAACACAATATTTGTAAGAATTTCCTAATGAATAGTGTTTGAAGACAGCTCTTGTTTTTTTATAAAATTTTCTAATTTCTCGAAAATAAAAATCCGGCCTTATCAACAAAATGTATACAGTGCGTTTATTTGTTTAAGGCTTTAGGATTTACTTTCAATGAACATGTGTGTACACACTTTCTTTAAAGTCCTCAGATTCCTCCTAAAAACCCCATGATTCTTAGGTCTGATTCTTTAAAAGTTTCAGATTGCTTTGAATTTCACTGAACAAACACTTTATACCACCAACGCAATATACTTAACTTGATATTTTAAAGCAGCACTGATGAAAGACATACATTTATTTTACATTAAGCGATTAATCGCCAATTTTGCCGGTTAATCGACCCGAACACCCTAACCGGTTAACCGGCAGGGTAGAATAATTGGAAACACTAGAAATAACATACATTTTTACTTTTATTTAACAGATTATTATGTATAACAGTACTTAATTATGTTATTATCGAAAAACTGTTAAGTTTGCGGAAATTGATACCATACATCATAATCACACCAAATAAACTTTCAATTTTGACGACAGCTTATTATGTCGTGACAAGCTAACTTAAATTAATTTAAAAATTTGCATTAATTGTAATTACTATAATAATTAATATTTATCACAATCACAATGATAATTTATTTATTTATTAATCCATATTGCAATACAAAGCTATCGTGGCCAAAAAACGTATTGCATAGCAATTTACAATCCCAAGAAAGGCACTAACTTAAAAATATAATAAAAGTTATGTAAGAACAAAAAACTGCACTCATAACGCCACTTTTAGACGACATGACTTGACACTTTTTACAATGTAAAATTTATACATATCGTATGAACCCTTTCAAACATTGCAAATGTAAAACCCATATGAAAAAGTCATCTGACAATATTTCAATTAGAGCCGGTTCTATTTTGACGTGACAAACCAAATGTAAATCAGCTGTTTTTTGGTAAAAAGAAATTGGCCGCAAAAAATTAAATTTAAAATTAAAAAAATTTAAAATCGATTGTTTGTTGTAAAAAACATGGACAAAGAACAGAAAAAAGTATTTTATTTTAAGTTAATGAATTAATTAGTGTTTTGTAATAATATTTCAGTTTGATTGTCCAAAAGAAGCAGTGCTCCAAATGATAAGTTTGTGGCAAACATAAATTTTACCACTGCAATTGAAGTTGTTGTTGAATCCGTTTTACAAAAATTATTACTTTTTATTTTATTAACAAATAAATTTACAAAAACTTATGCGCAAAAAAAAAATCAGCTGTTAAAAACTTCCAAGAGGTTATGTCAGAGGTAATTAAACATGTACGTTTGAACGCAAAAATTATAAATCTTATGTATGCGCTCATTTTGACAGACAGACATACAGAATTACATATGGGTCGTTAAAGTGACAAGTCAGATGACAAATACATGTCGTATAAAAGTGGCTTTAATAAACATTAAAAAGTTAAAAATTCAAGTGCTTTATAATTTGCTTCTATTGTGCTTATTTAAAGTGTTTTTTATACAGTCAAAATCAAGTTCATACAAATAAAAATAATTTATTTCATATTTTTCAATATTTTAAAATAAAATATTACGACATGAATTTGAAAAATCATCTGTCATCTCTTCAGATGAAGCTCATTTTGATCTTGGCGGGTATGTAAACAAGCAAAATTGTCGCATTTGGGGCACAGAAAACCCGCACGCATACATTGAAAAGCCGATGCACCCAAAACGAGTCACTGTTTGGTGCGGATTTCGGTCCAAAGGCATAATTGGGCCATTTTTCTTCGAAAATGAGCAAGGAGTTGCCGTTACAGTCAATGGCGATCGTTATCGGGCCAAGTTGAACAAATTTTTGTTCGCAAAAATTGAAGAGGAGGATATTGGCAACATTTGGTTTCAACAGGACGGCGCTACGTGCCACACAGCCGAAGCTACACTTGATGTTTTGCGCCCTGTTTTTGAAGATGGCATTATCAGCCGCAGAGCTGATGTCGTTTGGCCACCTCGGAGCTGCGATTTGACACCGTTGGACTATTATTTGTGGGGTGTCGTCAAAGATAAGTGTTACGCCGATAAGCCAGAGACAATTGACGCCTTAAAGGACAATATTCGTGAAGCCATTGATGAAATACAACTGCACATAATCGATAATGTGCTTATAAATTGGACCGATCGTGTAGGCTACTGCATGGCCAGCCGAGGCAGCCATTTGAATGAAATTATTTTCCATTATTAACCGGAAGGATTGTACTTTGAAATAAAAAAAGAAATTTGAAAAAATATTCAGTAGTTTTTTTATATCATTTTCAAAAAAAAAAAGTTATTTGGCGTGTAATGACTGGAGGTCATTTAAACAAATAAAAATTCCGTTCCCTATTTTTAATTTATTAATTTTTGTTGGCCGGCGTTTGAAACGCCACTGGCACTACTATTAATGCCGGCACTAACAAGCGCCAAGGCAAAGCACTACTTGGAGTGCTGGTGGTTCTAATTAGAGGAAAACAAAGAGCCAATTGCTCGGCTAAGTTTCGTATTTAGAATGATCCTTTATTACAAAATTTGTCTCCTTATAAACTAAAATAACGGTACTTAAATCTAATCCTTATTCTATCTATTTACATGCAATTATATGCTTACACATACATACATAATATATTGTTTATTTACTAATAAAAAAATAAAATAACACAGCTGATTCTAAAAACATCTGATTCAACGATAAATTATTAGAGATGTGTAATCAACGATCAGAGATGTGTAATAAATACATTACAGGCGGACCCTATATATGTCCCCTCATCTAATAATATACTATCATAACTATATTTACATATTTCAGTATGCATTACCATATATAATTATATATTATATTGTTTTTTTTTTTTTAATTACCATATATTAGGTTTGTTTTTTCGAATTTTATATAAATATTCCATACAAATTTAAGTAGATATAGACTTGCTAAGTAGTTATAAATATAGCTACTTAAAAATTAAAAATGTATAAAAATGCTGCCTAGTCTTGGAAATTTTTTGCTTTTCTCTTTTAAATGTAAACAAAAATATTTGTCATAAAAATATTTGAAATTTTTGTGTTTTTAATTTGATAAAATATTAAAAACTACAAAAGCTAACAAATGAATTATGTGTTTGTAAGTTAAGGTAGAGCAAGGCAAATAATACAATTACTTTATTTCGAGTTGCCGCGCAGTCTATATACGAAAACAGCTTCCGTACATATTTACATATATATAACTTATATAGAACCATATATAATAATGTATGCTATCTAATATTTGAGATATTGTTATATATAGCTTAACATCTAGAGTGTTTTTGAAATGATATAAGATATAAGTTATTTTAAACTATTAATATATTTAGTTAAGTAATCATTATCCAGTGAAGCAAGATCAACTGAAGGAAAAGACATACCAAAAAGTATAGAACCATCAATTTTAAGAATTAAGTTTAAGACGAAACACATTAATAAATTGAGAAAAATACGTAATTTATAAGGTAAACTATTCCAGCAGCGAGCAACTCTCACAACAAAAGACCTCTCATTTTATTCTAGGTATTATAATTTGTTTCTTTCTGCCAGAGCGTGAAAAGGAAAATTATCTCGCAACGAGGCTGGTATACTGCGAAACTTTACAAATTTATCAAAATAGCATCCTTAATTTTTTTTTACAAAATTAGAAATATGTTCACGGATATTAAAAACATATCGCGTTACCGTATTAACAATTCGCTCTAACATCTTTAAGTTTGTAGCAATAGTGCCTGATACCACCTCCAGACCATTCGAAATTTGTGGTATTAGAAGTGCATGAGCTAATCTGCATTTTACTCTAAAATGCAAGAAAATATTTAAGGAATATTTTCTTCGCAAGATACAAGAAATTTCCCGATGTACAGATTCGAAATGAGACACAAAACTAAGCCGATTTTTAATAATAATAATACCGAGACATCTATGTTGACTAACAAACTTAATTCTGGAATCACAAATAGTTATATAAAAATCAGTTACCAAATTATCAGAGGGTCGAAAAAGGGCTTTCGACTGAGATGGATATATTGTTACCGAATTCCTAACAGACCAGAAAGAAATTTTATCAAGGCTGTAATATATTTTACATTTTATACAAATTTTGGCACTAAAAAAATTACAGAATATTAAATTTTAATTTTTCCCATTTTTCGCAAATTTCCAATTATACGAAAAATGTAGTATAATAATGTCAGACACACACTGCTGAGTGCTTAACCCATTACAACTCTGATAGACCTAGTTCAAATCTTGGCGAATATTGTATGTTAGAATTTTAATATTTTTTTAATTTAAAATTTTTTTATACGTTTTTAATAAACTAGATTCCGTATATATTATAATGTTGGATATAATCTGATCCAGCAAATATATTGCTGGATCTAATTAGGTCTGCCATTTTTGGGATCAATTTATATCCTTCTGAATCCTCAAATATATTGCTAGATCTAATTTTATCAGCCATTTTTCGGATCAATTTAGATGCTCTAAGTCCCCAATTATATTGTTGGATCGAATTTGATATGGCGTTTTTTGGATAAATCTCCAAATATATTGCTGGATCTTATTAGATCTGCCATTTTTCGGATTAATTTAGAGCGTCCTAAATCCCCAAATATATTGCTAGATCTAATTTGATCTGCCATTTTTTGGATCAATGACGATACTTCTAAATCGCCTAATATACTGCTGAATCTAATTTTATCAGTAATTTTTCGGATCAATTTATAGCGTCCTAAATCCCCAAATATATTGCTAGATCTAATTTGATCTGCCATTTTTCGGATCAATCCCCAAATATACTGCTGGATCTAAATAATCTGCCATTTTTCGGATCAATTTAGATCCTCATAAATCCCCAAATATAATGCTGGATCTAATATGATTTGGCATTTTTTGGATCAAATAAGATCAGCTAGATATTACAGAATATATAAAAGAATATCAAATTGGATATGATTAAATATTGCGCCATATAATTTTTTTTACTCGGCTGTTCAGCCGCCAAAGTTTCTTCCAAACAGTGAAATTAAAATCGCATCAAATTGGCTCAACAAACATTTTTTATAAGCAAACATTACAGACCAAATATATTTTTTTAACAACTGTTCGGACGGACGCTAAATGTGTTTAAAAACTGCTAGATTTGATGATAAAATAACTTTATTAGCAACAGTGACTTCATTGGCTTCTAATAAAACTTGATCGATTTATGCCCGTAAATTTAAGCAATAGATACCCACCAGTCCTTAGATACCTACCGTGTAGACGAACAAAAACCAGTGGGTATCTATGCACCGGTAGGTATCTATTGCTTGAAATTACGGGCATAAATGCAAAACTCCATTAATAATATGAATGTTATTCTCTCGGTGTACAAAATAGATCGAAATCATTGTGCAACGGGAAATGAATGTAGACTATCAGTAAACCAAAACACCCAAAATGTTTATAAAGTTAGCTAGTATTTTTTATTTGTAGCCCTTCGAAGTTGGGCTATTTTGAAGCAAATTTTCCGATATACATATATTTCATATGTAGTTCAATACATAAATTAAACTATTAGAATTAGGCCTATTATATTTAAATTTATAAATTTTTATAATTTTTGTGGTTTTTATTTCACTTTGTGACAATTTTTTGGTACATTTTCTGTGCGTTTCATGTATTTTGGTATAATTTTCACAATGCAATTCCTGTATTTTGTTTAATTTTTCATTAAAAGGAAATAAAAAGCTTCGTTTTTTTAATTAGGATTAAAATTGCGTCATCTATCCTAAACGAGGTTGAGCAATTGTTTGAAGAAAAATGCAATTAAAAATGTAAAAGAGCAAAAAAAAAATATACAAAACTACAATGTTTTGAATAAGCGAAATATGCTAAAAATATTTGCAAATTTTTCAGAAAAATATGTGATTTCCTAATTCAATCTGCCAAATCTAGCGAAAAATAACGTTTCATTTTGACTTCCAACCCTGGTTATGGTAACAAATTTTTTTCTGTGTTCAAAATTGTCACAAAAAAAACAACTTGTTTTAATGGTACCATAGTAAAACAATGCTCTGCCAACGTTCTGTTTTTTGTATCATCGGCAATTTCTTAATTTTTTATATTATTTAATTAAATTATATTATTTTTTTCATATTTAGAAAAACAACTTCAAGCCACCAAAAATAAGATATGTAAGTGTAAACCAAAAACCTGTCAGTGTAAAAGGAAATCCAACAAGTTAATTGTGCAAAAAAAACAATCGGTCCAAGCATTTTTAAGCGGAGTGTCATTTTAGTTATATTTTTAATAACCATAAATTTATTTTTGTTGTAATTTAATCTACTGCGTTTTATTTCTCTAAAAAAGGTTATATGAACTAATTTCGAATAAAATTGTATACTCGTTCCGTGAATTTTAACTACGTCTAATACATACACGCAATAAGAAATTTTTATTCTTAATTATATTTTACTTCAGTGATTGTTTCCTATAAAAAATAATTTAAAAAAATAAACAATTCGATTGTAATTAGTTTTGTAAAGAAAAAAAGTGTTGTATTTAAAAAAGTGGTATAATTTTTTGTTAAAGGCTTTATAGAACATCGTCATTTATGATTCGATTTTGATATTAGGTTTTAATTGACATTAGATTATTATATTAACCCATTACAGCCAAATTTAGGTTAAAGTATAAGGTTTTTATTAAAAACTACAAATTCAAAATAAAACAGAATATAAAAAACATGTAGATATGCGTTTCATCCAGAACTACAAACTTTTTGAAGTTAGTGATATCCAATAGTGGGTGGTCTTCTTTGATTGAATAATGCTGGAGATAAGTTTTATCCCTAATCGTCTGTAAGGTTCGTTCTTCGTAATTAATTTCTTTAAATGCTCGTGTGTTATTGTTTCGAATTTTACAGTACACCTTTCACAAGAAAATAACCTTTCGTAGTATGACTTTGGCAGCATTAAATAAATGAACAAAATGCAAATATTTAAAATTTGAAGTTTTTCGCTTTTACTTCAATGCCTTCATTAATAAAAACTGTATTTATTAAGCTTGAGACTAATAAAAATAGTTATACCTTTATTTGTTAAAATGTTGGCTTCCAAAGCAAGATCTTCCAGAAATTACTTTGTTTTTTGATATTTAGGCCCATTATTATAACTTGCCGATAGCTAAAGTGAGGATGTTAACGGACAGATTATTAGTTTTTCGTTATTATAAGTATACTTTAACCTAAAAGTGACCGATAAGCTAAAGGTAAGTTCATCTTATCTTTAACTTTTAACGTAAGGTTTAAGTATTTGAAGTTGCCACATTTTCTGCTTGCAGTGTAGTTGCCGTGAAGTTTTTTGGCCGTATCTTTGCTGTTTGGTTTATTTCTGTGTTCGGCGTCGACAATGTAAATTTTTTACAACAAACATTTTTATTTTTTACAAAAATCGAAGAAATTTTGTTTTTCGTTTGTATTTTTTGTTTGTTGTAAGTAAATAAATAAAAGTACATTGTTGCCACTACGTATTTTTAAGAACCATTTTAATTTGTCAAAAGTAATCGGTTTTTGCTCTGGTAATGCCATATTTTCAAAAAACTTAATTTTATTTTATAAGGAAGTTGTAATAACTAAAAAAAAGTTAAAGGTCACTTTATTCCTCACTTTAGCTAAAGTTACCTTTAACTAACACGCATCTTAAAGGCAAGTTATAATATTGGGCCTTAGAGTACTGGAAAATTATCCCACATTTTGTATTTAAAATTTGTTTGTATTAAATACACTTTAAAATCATTAGACTTTTGGGGTTTCAAATGTTTTGGAAATGTTTTAAAAACAAAAGACATGACGCTTTAAAACTACTTTTTTTTTGGTTTTTAACGTTTTAAAAATTCTATAAAAACGTCATGGCCGTCCCAATATGCACATTTTCGAAGCGATTTATTTTTTCGAAATTTTAACGAAGCTTTTTTGTTTGTTTGAAACTTTGGTTCATTTTCGATACTCAGCGGAATCTATTTTAGAACTATTTGTATTTATGTACTTTGTTTGACATACATAAATACGTCAATTTTTGTTTATTCAAATGAAAGCATATATCACAAAAAATTATTAACACAAAAATAAAATAAGATACAAGATGTATCGCAGAACACTAAAACGTAAAGCTAACGAAATTTTTATTGCTATATATGGTGAATAATTAAGTTGTGAAAGTGATGTTATTGAAGCTGCAAATTGCGATCAGGAAATTTTTGAATGTGAACCAATATGCTGCCAAAATGGAGAAAATAACAGTGGCTTGTTTTTTGAAGATCCTGGCCATGAAACATATGAATCAATATCAGATGAGCTTGCTCGATGGTCAGTTAAGCACAAAATTACCAATGCGGAAGCTAATGATTTGCTAAGTATTTTAAACAAATATTTTCGCACGGAAAAGCTTTCTAAAGACATACGCACCAGAGAACTGCAAAATCAACTTTTTTCTTGATTTAATCATACACAAAAATTCTTGTTCACATTTAAAAAAATTCTTGTTCATCAAAATAATTATTGTTGGCTCGAATGAACAGAATAAAATCAATGGTTTAACAACGACCAAAGATTATAAATCAGTGACAAAACAATTTGCACGTCGTTTGATTGATTTAAAATCATCAACAAATATGTGTGTTGGAGTATATTCAGCGTTTGAACGCAAACACATATTTATTCTTGTGTTGATTGCGTGTGAACGTTTTGCAATCAGCAAATGCAGTTCTCTGATACGCACTCTAAGAAACACACCTAGAAAAGTACCTAATATTAATATGGGGGATGGGGAGTTCTTGTATTACGGAGTTGAAAGATGTTTGAGGGAGTTTTTAACACATAACCATACTAACATCAAGGAAATATCTTTCAATGTTATTATTGATGGTTTACCGGTGTCCGATTGCTCTAAAAGCCAACTTTGACCAATTCTTATTCATATACATAATACTAATTATGTTTCACTAGTTTCAGTTTGTGAAGGAGATGGTAAACCGACTAATAGAGATATTTTTATACCCTCCACCATATATGGTGAGGGTATATATCAGTTTGTCATTCCGTTTGTAATATGTCGAAATATAGGTTTAAGACCCCATAAAGTATATATATTCGTGATCCTTATGCAATTTTAAGTCGATTTAGCGATGTCCGTCTGTTAAAATGGCGATCACGACGCGAAGACGCAAGAGGGGTTACCTATTTTTACCCAGATTATTAAACATCCTCCCGAGCAGTTTGGTATTTAAAATGAGCAAAATCGGTCAAGCGGTTCAAAAGTTATGAGTGAAAATGTGAAGATACTCTAAATTTTCGATACAAATTGGTAAAATTTTTCTGTATCTATTTTTTTTCTGTTAAGACAGTAGATATGTTAGAGTCACTAACAGAGCAGACCTCTGTAAATAACATTACTAAAACTAAATAACAAAAGTTCTTTTACATAAATCAAAGACATTAATTTGTTAAAGAAAGAACATTAGTTGAAAATATTTCCCAATAGGTGGCGCATCTGAAAATTAATTCTCCCTATTAGGCATATTCTGCTACAATATGCAAGAGGGTATTATTGATTTTCTATTTTGTTTGTAACATAAAAGAATGTTTGCCAAAAACTATGCAAAAATATATGTTTTATGTGTATATTATACTTAAATTTTCTAAATCAATATTCATTTAGATGTTTGAGAGCACAGTATTGCAGTTTATCGTATGTGCATATATTTATTTTGAAAGAAAGATTTAACATAAATATGCATTTTCCAATGCCTCAATACTTTAAAATTTTGTAAATCACCGAAAAAATATAATTTTGAACTATGAAAATTTGTTTTTAAAATAAAAATGTAAAACAAATTCTTTTACCACGTCGAAAATTTCAAAAATTGACGTTAGTATTATGTAATAACTCTGCTAGTAGCAAAATATATAATTGCTTTAGTGCCGCTACTTTTCAATAGGTGGCGCTGAATTAACTAAAACAATACCCTGCTCCATAACAAGGTCCAAATAAATTTATATATAGGGAAAGAGCAAAATGCATAATTGCTTAAGTGCCGCTACTTTTGAATAGGTGGCGCAGAATCACATTAAAACTATATCCTGGCCCATAGCGATATAGCCTTGGATTAGGCTCTCAATTAATTTATTTACCAAAAATATTAAATTAACTACATACTTTAAATTATAATGCATTCAGATGTTGCTAGTAGACTTATTACATAATTTTAAAGTAAATTTTTCAAATGTTTGACGTAATAAAATCATTTGTTTCACATTTTTATGCCAAAAGAGAAATTTTCATAGAGGAAAATAGTATTTTTTTTATTCCATTTGTATTTTTGAGAATTGAGGGATTGGCAAATGTATATTTAGGTTAATTTTTTCTTTTATAGAAAAATACACATAAATAAAGTGCAATATTGCGCTCTTAAACATCTAAATGAATATTTATTTAAAAAATTAAGGTATAATTTGCACATAAAACATATATTTTTTATAGTTTTTGGCAAATATTCATTTATGTTACGAAGAAAATATAAAATCAATAATACTCTACTGCATATTGTAGCACAATATGGCTAATGGAGACTAGCTCTGCAGCAAAATATTCCTAATGGAGAATGCACCTTCTGATGGGCCATCTATTGACAAATAGTTTCAACTCATGTTCTTTCTTTAATAAATTAATTTCTTTGCTGTATTCTCTCTATTAGACAAACACACTTGAATTTTTTAAAGAAAGAACATTGGTTGCAACTATTTATCAATACGTGGCATCAGAAAGTGCATTCTCTCCATTAGGCATATTCAGATGCAGAGCTAGTCCCCATTAGCCGGAACAAAATTCAGTATTTACAAAAACTATGCTTTAAATTGTGTTGTTTGTGCAAAAAATTTTTTCACCTACATAATTTTACTTCAAACGTTTTTTTTTTATATTATTTGTATCAAAAACCGAAGAGAACATCTTTTTAGGATATTGGTTAAGGGTATCCAAAGATTCGGCACAGCCGAATTTAGCCCTTTTTTACTTGTTTAAAATGATTTTGTGACAGAAGTAAATTACACTGTCCAACAGCATTTTTGTAGAACAAACTTATGGTCCAGCACGTCTGAGTATTTTTTTACAGTGGGTCAAAGTTTTCATTTTTCGGTCGAAGGGAGCATTATACTATATGAAAAAAAATGCTGTAAGTTAATGTCTGAGAGAACTCTTATGGTCAGAGTTGTATTGTGGAATTGTATGAGGATTATTTTTGTGGAAGATCTTAACCCTCTAACTGGTCTCTTTATGGGTCAATTTGACCCTTTTTTCGAGAAAATCAAAAAATATCCTTTAAAAAAGGACATTTAAGGATTAAAATATTCTACGAAAATGTTTGCCGGAAAATTTCAGTGGGGGTCACCAAAGACACCATTGTTGTAAATAAAGCTCTACGCTTAATTAGTAAAATTATACACCAACATATACAAAACAGGTAAAAACGGCGTCATGTTTGGCCGGGCCAAACACTGAGTTTTCGCGTCTGGTCAGCTGTGACTTACAAATCGGGTGTGATATTTATTAAAATTAATAATAAAAAATAAAATAAAAAATTCAAGCATAATTGAGCTACTAAGCAGTACATATCGGGTGTGATTTTTACTAAAATTAATATAAAAAAAAAGAAAAATAAAGCTTAAATAAGCATGGCGGATTCTGTTTGCAAATTAAGAGATTGGTTTTGTTTTATTTGTGGACATTTTACGCACCATCAAAGCAGAAGAAAGATATTCCCTACAATTGAAGAACCATATTTTCTTTTCTTTGGAATACGATTTTTATCTGAAGCTTGGATACCAAAAACCGTATGTACTACTTGTGAAAGTGGTCTTTTGACCTGGTACAAAGGCGGTACTAAGGCGCTGCCATTTTCTGCGCCTATTACATGGATTGAACCTGAAGATCACAAATCAGATACATGCTATTTCTGCGTAAATTACAAATTTGGTAGAAGCCAAAGGCACTACGCGATAATAACATAGTATAGTATAGACAAAACATATGTCATTTCAGAGTAAAATTAATCCTAATATCCTATATATTGATGCATAAAAGAAGTTTTTTGTTAACAAGAATGGTGTTTATTTAGTCAATTTAATTTTTATTTCCTGCAGGAAAAAAAATTTTTCAATCCAGTGATAGGAGCACAAAAGAATTTATTCGCCGAAATTGGCGTAAGGTTTTCAAGGATCAAGTAGCCTCTAACTTTGAATGGACTGGAACATCAACTAAGTTGTGTTTAAGAACTACAATGACAGCTATTGCACTTAAAAGTATGTCCGGTTTTTGGATAAAAATTTTATTTTTTTTTTTTTTTTTGAAATACTATATTGCTTTGCAGACAGCTTCAGATCAAGATTCAATGAGTCTTCAAAATACGAGTTTGATCAGATTTGTATGAATCACAAAATATGTTGCTTTGGTAACGTTATGCATTCAGAATACGTAACGTATGCTTTCAGAATACTTTTTTGTATTCAGAGTCATAGAAATTATGAATAGTATACCTTTTGTAAAATATGAAAATATCATTGTTGAAAATCGAAGTTTAAACTTTAAATTTGATATCATTAAGATTAATACTTTAAAAAAATATTATGAAAACAATGAATCATAAATCATCATGAATTGTTCCAATTCAGAAAGTTAAAAATACTAAAGATCCTCAGGAAGTTAGACCAGTAAATATGTTGAGTACAGTAAACAAAGTTGGAAAACGGAAGTAGAAAATCGATTGATCGATCAATGTGGGAATAATTGTTGGAAAAGCTGCTTAAGATCTGGAATTAAAATTTTTTTAATAATAGAACACAAAGAATAAAATATGGAGATTTTTCATCAACGATTGGTAATGCAAATATAGTTGTGCCACAGAAGGCGGTTTGGATTTGGAAGAGAGTTTAAGGAAAGCAAGAGTGTGCATATTTGCGATTGATGCTCTTAAATATGTATGTATAAGCGGCAAAAGTTCTGATTAGTGTATACTAGAGGTGTCCAATAAAATGAAAATGCGATTTTAAAGAATGTCGGGGTCCAATTTGTTTTCTTTCTATATAAAACTAATAAATCGGATAAAGGAAAGTCGAGGCGGAAATCGATTGAAAATTTCAAGAGTGTTTATATGGGGAAAATATGCCTTTTTCAGTTTTCAGGAAAATTTCGTTCTATGAATCGATTTCAGTAAAAAATGATCTTTTCAAAAAGCTACATCAACTTCAAAATCGATTAAGAACTCACCATGAAATAGCAAATGCCTCATACAAATATTGTGCCAAAAAACACTAGGTCATGAAATTTAATGGCAATTTTTTAAACTTTCAGAAATTGATTAAAGCCATAATTGTTTTTGCTCTCCATACTTATAAATACTCAGATATGAAATATTGTTCTATTACCTGTTTGTTAACCTGTTGCGCAATAAGGCAAAAAACGCATACATTTTTTAGCATAATTCTCAAAACTCCATTTTCGATTTAAAAAAAATTTTCTTAAACAAATTAAAAAAACGGATTTTGCACTTCAAAAGCTTGTTAAATACATCCTAGAGATGAATTATGCCAATTTAAGGAAAATCCCTCCATGGACCTGTTGGTGACGAGCTCTTATTTTTTGTGGGTTTCAAGAAGTGTGATTTTTATAAAAAATTATGTAAATTTACCTTTTTTACTTTTAAATGTTATATTTCATCTTAATAGCTTAGCGATTTGAAAAAAATAATATGACCACATTAATCCTTTTGGACATGGGGTCACATATGACCCCAAGCTAATAGAGGACAATTTACTCAAAAAACGCAAATATTTTGTAAATACTGTAGAATTTTTAGAAGTGATACTTAAAATACGGGTTGGTTGAAAAGTTCCTGCGCTCACCAAGAGATGGCACTGCTAGCTCCAAACTTTTTTTTTCTCAAGTTGGTATAACTGTGCTGAGAACACATGCAAAGTTTCAAGTCATTCTGTCCATTCTTTCTTTGTTTACAAGCCATTTGAAGTTGACGTGTCATTGATTTTTTTTAATATGGAAAAAATTTAATATCGTGCAGTCATTAGATTCTTTGTTTTGAAGGGTTTAAAAGCAAAGGAAATTTATGAACAATTGTTAGAAGTGTATAAGGATTCCTCACCTTCAAAACGCACCGTTGAATTTGGGCTGGTGAATTTAAACGTGGTCGTACCAGTCTTAAAGACGATCCACGCGAAGGACGACCAAAAACTGCAACCACAGCAGAAATCATTGAGCAGGTACATAATATGGTTAGTGAAGATCCAAGTTTGACTAAGCATGAAATTGCTAATGCCATAGGCATCTCAGACGAACGAGTACTGCATATTTTACCGCACACATTAACAATTCAACAAAAACTGGATCGAAAACAAATTTCTCAGCGTAATTTGGAGCGTTTTAAGCCGAATAAAACCGACTTCTTGCGTCGTTTTATAACTATGGATGAGACTTGGATCTACCACCATGATCCTAAATTGAAACAAGAACGTTTACAGTGCACTGAAGCTGGTTGTTCAGCTCCAAAGAAGGTGAAGTCACAACGATCAGCAAAGGAGGTTATGGCATCAGTTTTTTGGGATGCAAAAGGAATTTTGTTGCTTGATTATCTTCAGAAAGGTAAAACAATCAACTCTGAATATTATTGCTGCCTTTTGGATCAGCTGGATCAAAAATTTCGTGAGAAAAGACCTGGTTTAAAGAAGAAAAAAATCATTTTTCATCAAGACAATGCACCTGCTCACAAAAGTGTTTTGACGATGGCTAAATTCAAAGAATTAAAGACGAATTGCTTGAACATTCACCGTATTTACTAGATTTGGCTCCCAGTGACTACTATCTCTTCAGAAATCTCAAACAATTTCTTCGTGGAAAGCATTTTTCGTCGAATGAAGAGGCCATAGCAGCCGTAGACGGTTATTTTGCAGAGCTTCCGGAAAACCATTATAAGGATGGGATAAAATTATTGGAAGATCATTGGAACAAGTGTATTGAGCTTCTAGGAGATTATATTGAATAAAAAAATATATTTCGTAACAAAAACAGTATTCTTTCATTTCGAGCGCAGGAACTTTTCAACCAACCTGTATAATAGCTAAATGTGCGGATCTGCAATGCTAAAAATTTGGAATAAATCAAACAACGTTAACCCATTCCTTGCCAAGGCCAAGCCTTAAATTTTTGCATATTTAAAAAAATTAATTAATAAATAAAATGACTTATTCTAGATACCATTAAAAAATTCTGCTGTTTTTCGAAAATTAACCCTTTTGTGCCTTTGGGGTCGAATTGATCTATAGTCAAATATCGTAAAAGTACCTATATTTAATAGCGCAGATGTGTCACCATTTGCTAGAAAATACATTAAAAATATAAATATTTTAATTTTTTTTTTGAATTTAGTATATATAATATTTATTCTTCCAGTAATAAAATGAAGTGTTTCTTATTACAAAAATAGATCACTCTGATCAATTATGAACATGATTTTTATTTCATTTTAAATTAAAACAACAACAACAAAAATGTTACTAAAAAATGATTTTATTAAAAAACTATTCTATTATTAAAATTTATATTATGTTTAAACTATAACTCATCTTTGTTAAATTAAACTGTACTTTGTATATGAAGGATATCGTTTCTAATATTATTCCACTATCTGGAGTAAAAACTGTTTCTCTTCTTCATTATTTGTTAAAACTTTGTTGTAATCTTTTATGAATTAAACGCCTCTTTCGGCAGTTATCGTTTACTACAAGTAATTCCTTGCAGAAATTGAAACTCTTCTTAAAGCCTTCATCAGATTCCCATGTCGATGGTTTATTTTTGGTTTATTTTTACCATGGTATCATTTTAACCCTTAGGAGCACATGAAGGTTAGTTTTCGAAAAATATTGCTGGATTTTATAATGGTTTAATCTTGTTTACTAGAACAATACATTATTTTAAGGTACCCAGGTGAAAATGTATTATATACCGTCATATATGGTGTCATGTATGATCATATATGGTTTCATGTATGAGCATATATAAACATGTCATGTATGTAAGAATATATAGGCAAATACATTCAAAGAAAAAGTTCATATATGGTAATATATGATTCCATATATGGCAATATATGATAATATATTGTATATATTGATTCGTATATGCCATATATGGGCAGTTGCATGCCCAGGGTGGGAGGGGGCAGGGGGCCGGGCCCCCACCCCGAAATTATTTCCAAAGTACAATTTTTTTTACCATGTTTAGTATACATACAGTCACACAAAGAACTGTCCCAGTGTTTTTCTGTTTATAACAAATATGAGTGTAATAAAGCTATTGTGTCAATCGTTCTCATATTTGCATTGTATCTTTATTGCACTCTTATCTACAACTGCAATACCATAAATTTGTTGTAATAAGTAACGGTTACAAAAATTATTAAAACATGTGTTAATTAGTTATTGGGACAGTTTATTGTGGTTAATTTAATTAATAATTTTTATAATATTTTCAATGCTTAATATTTTGTATAGCCTCCTTTGGCAGTAATTACAGCCTCTATACGACGCGGCATACTGTCCACTAAATTTTGGCAGTCGCTTATATTAATACCATACCACGCTGTTCGTACATTACTCCACAATTCATCCAAATTTCCAACAACACCTTTTTTGAGAACTCCCAAGAGGTGTTCAATGGGGTTAAGATCTGGTGACTGAGGCGGCCAATCAAGAACTTTGCAGCCGTTATCATTAAGCCATTTTTGCGTAAGTTCGGCGGTGTGTTTGGGGTCATTATCATGGTAAAACACGATATCCGCCGACTGAAATTCGAGTTTTTCTGCTGTGGCGGGGAGATGGTGTTGGCTTTCGCCAACACCACTCCCTGCCATCCGATCCAGACGATTAATTTTGGTCTCATCTGACAATATCACCTTTTTTTGCAAAGTTCAAACGGTTTTTTTGGTGTCTTTTGGTAAGTAATGTCTTTTTTACTTTGGCATGTCCTTTCAAGCCAGCAGACCGCAGCGTATTTCCTACCGTTTCGGCAGAAACTTTAATATTTTCAGTTTCTGCAAGCTGTTTCTGAATTTGAACTGCGTTTTCAACTTTTTGCAGCCGAAGATCTCTTAAAATTCGTCGTTCTGTGGCCTCAGATAATATTTTTTTTCTGCCTCCACGGGAAGGATGTGGTAAATTTGGCAAGGACTTTCGCACTCTCCCCACGCTGGTTTTGGAAATGTTGAAAAGTAGTGAAATCTCACGACAACTTTTACCTAGGAGTAAAAATTTGTGAATTTGCTTAACTTTTGACGACGCCAGTTTGCGAACCATTTTAAACTAAAAACAACGATAAAAAGTTATTAAACAAATAAAACAACAAACTAAAGTTAGTCTTACTTTTTAAAAAATGTTATTTAACCAAGAATAATAAACTTGCGAAAACTTTTATACTATTGTTTTTATAACAAAACACGTGAAGCTTCAACAAGTAATTAAACACAAAAAACTGTCCCAATGACTAATTACCCAGATTTTGGTTATTTTTGATAACGGTACATATTACAACAAAGTTATTAATTTGTAGTTGTAAATAAATACACAATAAACAAACAATGCAAAAATGAGAATATTTAGGACAATAGCTTTGTTGTTGTACTCTTATTTTTTAGCATTCAAAAACACTGGAACAGTTCTTTGAGTCACTGTATATACAAAATATCTTGTATTTTTATACCTTCCACCATATATGGTGAGGGTATATCACCCAGCAAAAACAGACATTACCAAGTAATTAAGAAAGTAAGTAGCACACAAAGGATTATACTAGTTACCAGGCTATTGACTCGCTAAATTACTTTTGTTCGCGATGTCCCAAAATTCATGAGTGGTCATTACCCTCTCGCTTATAAAAAAAGTGAGAATAAGAATTACCAGTATGGTTACTCATAGTGAAGAAATAAGTTGTTACCTACAATAGCAAAGTAAGTAGTTGTTCTTAATAAAACAATAGTGTATCTTAATCAAGTAAAATTTTCTTACTTAAAGAAATCGACAAAAATAATTTGTATTTAAATTATAAAAATCTTTAACATATCTACTTTTTGAACTCAAAAATTTGAGTTCATAATTTAATGCTATTTCTCGTAGAGACTTTAAAATATTAAAATTTTTAAAAGTCATTAAATAGACATTAAATAGCAGACAATTTTCTAATTTGTTGTAGTTTTTCAAAACAAATAAATAAACATAATAGTAAAAAAACAACTAACAGTAAATCATTATTTTTCGTGTACATATAAGTACTCCTTTCGCACATTATCAGTAGGTCATTACTTTGTTGTTTAAAGTAATGAAAAAGGTAACGACCTATCATTACATGGTAATCCACACAGTAGCGACCTGTCATTACCATGTTTTTGCTGGGATTTCTATTATTTTTTGTTATAACGCTTCAGATGAAAAATATATAAAGTTTTTGAGTTCGGACGCTTTTAAAGAAAAAACATTATTATTTAATTTCTGTATTTCAGTTTTAGAAAAATAACGGTTTTGCTATTTGCTTGGCATCAATTATCAAATACAATCAAATTTAAATTTTAAGCCATTTAATAATTTTGTTACTATAAAAAGAGATTTTTTACTTTAGACGATTTTTCGTTGTTAAACTAAGGCCATGTCGCAAAACGAAACTTATTCATCTGTTCTTACCGCAGAATATAAGATGAGGATTGCAAGACATACAGCAAACAGTTACTGTCCATCAAATCAATCTGATTATAGGATTGAGGACCCATTTCAAGCAAGCTCTGGTGATAAATATATTTTAAATTGTGAAGAGTTTTCATCTAGTTCTTCAAATTCAAGTAGTACTATTGATGATGAGGAGCAAGACGATAACAGAAATAAAAAAAGAGGTCGTAAGCCACGTAATTGGAGTGTTAAGAAAGCGAATTGTTAAGAAATTCCGGAAAATCCTATGTATCACAAGCTAAATCAAGAAGATCATTTGAAAAAAGAAAAATGGGACAACCCTGCGGAGAAAAATGCCGATTTCGATGTACTGGTCAAATAAGTGAAGCTGATCGACAACAATTATTTGATAATTATTGGAGCTTAGGTGATTTGCAAAGGCAAAGAGAATATATAGCAGGTAATATGAAACCTATACTACCGAAATACCGATACTCATGTAAAGGAAACTGCCGCAAGCATAACAACGCATTTTATTTAACTCAACCCAGAGTTGAGTCACATTACTTGCCAAACCCATCCTCACGCGAGTTTATTGAAGGCAGTAAATGCATTGCAGACTTATAATATCGCAACTTCAAGGAGCTTCGAATAAACGATAATTTACCTTTTGCACATTCGCATATATTTAAAAAAATATTTAATACTGAGTTTAATATTTAATTTTTTAAACCTAAAAAGGATCAGTGCGACTTTTGCGAAACATACAAAAATACAAATGACCAGCAAAAGTTAGAATTGTATGAAGCTCACACATCACACCAGGAAGAGAAGGAGGAGGAGGAGAAAAAGAAGAGGACAAGAAAAAATCTCACGTAGCTGTGTACGATCTACAAGCAGTACTGCCAAAAGGCTTGACATCTTGTTTTTATTATAAAAACAAAATTAACTGCTATAATTTTACCATAAGTAACCTTTACGCAAGAAACGTTAAATGTTTTTTATTGGAGCGAGATAGAAGGAAATCGAGGATCATTTGAAATCGGAAGCTGTGTCCTGCGGTATATTGAAAGTGAAATGCAAAAAGCCAGAAATCCTGAAGATGTGGAGTTCATTTTTTATTCAGATAACTGTGCTGGTCAACAAAAAAACAAATACTTGATTTTCACGTATTGCTATGCAGTTCAAAAATATCATATGAAAAGCATAACCCATAAGATTTTAATAACAGGACACTTGCAAATCGAAGGAGATAACGTGCATAGTGTAATCGAAAAACATTAAAAGGCATGTTACTTGCATTCCCATTTACATACCAGAGCTGTATATTGGCTTAATAGCAACTGCTAAGAAAACTGGACGATTTAAAAACCCTGCAGGAGGAATGGGGTCACAATTTTACGACTAACGTTCAAAAAGAAAAATTCTTATGGAGGGACATTTAAGTTCTTCGAGTTGAAAAAAACATCCCCGAGTCCTTTTATTACAAAACATCTTACAAAGACTCAAGTTTCAACAAAGTTAAGGTGCGAAATATAAATACAAAATCTTTATTGTTATTTGTCTTTGCATGTTGTTCACTTGTTGTATACATTTCTTGTCAATTCCCAGTCCAGGTTTTGTTTCCTGGATGGAGTTTTACCTTAGATTACATTGGGACTAATATTTAATCATTCTTTTTTCAGTTTAAAAAAAAGGTAAAAATACCTTACACACACAAAAGGAAAAAAGAGACCTAATGTACTTAATCAAAAAGAATAACATTCCAAATCAATATTATGAAGCCTACTATAAGCACGTTATTAATTAATATTAAATAAATCTGTTTTTTTATATATTATAAGTTCTTGAAGTATACATTTTAAGTTCCTAATGTATTTTCGAATAAAATTATTAATTTTCTTTGTATATAAAGTATATAATTTCAGTCATATGTTCATGTTTAATACACAAATTAGCACGATACAAATAGACAAGGTAGTTTCACTTCTCTCTCACAATTTTTTTTTCGAAGTTTATCGAAATTATTTGAAGCTTCCCATGTAAAAATCGAAATATATATGAGCATACATGATCATACATGGGCCTGTATATGATCATACATGGGCATACATGGTCATATACGTCCATAGATTGTTCAATATATGACCATATATATATGATCATATATCTTCGGATCTGAAATTTGAGGGTATATGGACGTATATGATCATATACGAGCATATATGAATAATATACATATGAGCATGTATGATAATATATGCACATATATCAATATATACCCTCAAATTTCGGATCCGAAGATATATGGTCATATATGAGACATGTATGATCATATACAAGCCCATGTATGATCATGTATGTTCATATATAATTCGATTTTTACATGGGTTGCTACAAATAAAAACATAAAATAATTCCAAATTCCAGGTAATAAGTATTCAAGCTCAAGGTCTATTTTATACAAAATTATTTATTTTTCATCCAATATTTCGCTATTTCAATGGATAGCTTCTTCAGGGATTTTTTGTTTTTTAATTTTAAACAAATTTTTAAAAAAAAATCAAAATTAATGAGTTTTAAATCCTATGTGCGGACGTGTTTATATTTGCTCCGTAATTACCGGCCTTTTTAATATATCAAAGGGCATACGAAAAATAAATAAATTGCGAAAAGACGCTTAAAACAATTAACAATAAACAAATGTTCACGGGCGACTGTTTTCTTTTTGTTTTCATTTGAAATTCATAAACAAAATAAAAAAAATAAAAAAACATACATAACAACAATATAAAAATAATGCCTGTTGGGCACTCCCCCCTCAGGAGAATACACTCCCGCAAAACCATACGCAAAATCTAAACTCTAGTTGTCCTAAAACAGTAAATAAGATAAGTAGTGCAAGTGTAAACGAACAAGATATAGAATCAAGATCAAGTCTTTTCCCCGCCAAAAATAATAACACAAATTCTCTCATGGCGCATGCGCAGTTGACTCCGCTCTCATGGAGTTCACAGTGTGCTACTCCTAATCTAAATACAACGGCAAATAATATCTATCAATTTCAACCTGCAGCTACATCCTCAACTATAACAACTCAAATTAATAATCTCTCACATACATACACATCAGTCAGTTCATTCGCTCCCACAACAACAACAAGTACTACTTCATACTCCGCTATTACAACTACAACCATGTCTACATCGACAAAATCTTCTCTTATGCCGATTATGTCTACATATACATACTTACCAAGCCAAGTAAAAACTCCCGTAAATTAAGAGAAAATCAACACACAAAATAATAGTAGCTCAAAAAGGTCCCGCAATTCACCTAACAATACAAATAGTACCAAAAAACAAAAAACTAAAGAGCAATCTCAAAAAACGTTAAAATCTTACTGGTTAGGCCAACCTTCAACAGCAAACAGATTTGAAATTCTGTCCCAGATAGAAAATGATGAAAAATCGCATGTAGAAAATGAACATGAAAACCATAATGCACCCCCAAATCCACAAATAGCAAAGCCAAAAAAACGTTCTATTTATTGATAATCTGATCGAAGCACTAAGCACCCTACCCAACTGCAATTACGAACTAAAAGTTCTTAAAGATAATGAAGTCAAAATCCAACCTCTAGAATCTTTTTACTATACAGAAATTTTTAAACTTTTAAAAAACAAAGAAACTCAATACTATACATACAAACCGCAAGACCAAAAAGGATTTAAAGTAATGCTAAGAAATATGCATTATTCAACAGACAAAGAGCAAATAAAAAAAGAACTTTGGGAACTTGGTCACGAAGTTACACACGTGCAAAATGTACTACAAACAGGTACAAAAAAACCCTTATCATTGTTCGCAATTGAACTCAAAACTAATAAAAACAATAAAGATATATATTCCATCACTCACCTTTTACATTGTAAAATAAACTTTGAACCTCCACACCAAAAAAGATCCTTACCACAATAAACAAACTGTCAGAAATATGGACATACAAAAAACTTTTGCACAAAAAGTCCTGTTTGCGTCAAATGTGCCGGAAGTCATAAAACTATTCAGTGCCTAATAAAACAAAGGAGTGATCATATTAAATGTGCCCTATGTGGCGAAAAACATACAGCAAACTATAAAGGTTGTATAGTTTACAAAGAACTAAGAGTAAAAAAATTTCCCCCTCTTAGAAAGAAAGAAAATGAGCCTTCAACTAGTGAAGCTCAAAAACGAAATGAAACACATCAAACAAATCTACATAATAACGAACAAGCAAGATCTGAAGATAATTCTGGTCATATTATCACATACGACCAAGCAATAAAAGCTAACAATACAGCTAATACAACAAATATTTCCACAACAAGTTCCACCTTAAATTGTAATAAAAACACAACGAATAACTCCACAACTAGTTCCGTACTAACCCCTAGATTTCAACAATCAAATAATGATATGCAAGATACCAAAGATATGATGAAACAGCTTATAACACAAGTATCTAATATGATGAATATAATCACAGTTCTACTTTCAAAAATTGATGGACAGACAAAATGATTTAAAGATTATCCTTTGGAATTCGAATGGGCTAGGTCAACACGTCCTTGAACTAAAGACTTTTATATATAGGAACTCTATAGATATCTTATTAATATCTGAGACACACTTCACACAAAAAAGTTACTTAAGTATACCTAACTTTACAATATTTAACACAAATCATCCTGACAATACCGCCCATGGGGGTACAGCAATAATTATCAAAAACTCAATTAAATGTACTGAACTTGAAAGTTTCAGAAAAGATTACCTCCAAGCTACCTCAATATTAATTGAAGACTTGTTCGGCCCACACGTGTTGTCTGCTGTGTATTGTCCTCCTAAACACAATAACACTAAAATTGAATACATTAATTTCTTAAAGTCAATTGGTATTCTTTTTATTGCTGGAGGAGACTTCAACTCCAAAACCACTTTCTGGGGCTCGAGAATAACTCTTACAAAGGGCCGACACTTACTTGAAGCAATAAGAGAAACAAATAGCAAATTTTTAAGCACTGGAGAGCCTACTTACTGGCCAACTAACTTAAACAAAAAACCTGATTTAATTGACTTCTTTATCACGAAAAATATAAAACATGAACATTTAAAGATAGAATCGTGCTTCGAACTATCCTCCGATCACTCACCCATAATACTCAAATTCGAAAGTAATGTTATTCTTGCGACCCATAACAAATTTTCTTACAACAAGAAAACAGACTGGGAGTGCTTTAGAGAAATAGTTGAAAATAAACTTGATATACAGATATCACTAAAAACCAAAGATGAAGTGGACAGTTCAATAGCATATTTTAATGACACACTTTTGTATGCTGCAATTGATTCTACACCCATAATAACTCATAAAGCAAACAAATATAGTATATCACCATTCATCAAAGAAAAGATTAAGGCAAAGAGAAAACAAAGAAAAAAATGGCAATCAACAAGATCACCCTTTGATAAAACAATCCTTAACAAACTAATCAAGGAATTAAAGGATCTTTTGAAAAAGTACAAACAGGATAAACTAAAAAGTTATCTTGAAAACCTTGATTCAACCAAGACAACAAACTACTCATTATGGAAAGCCACAAGAAAAATTAACAATGCTATTATTCATCAACCGCCAAACCAAAAACCTGACTTAACGTGGGCCAGAAATCAAAACGAAAAGGCTCAAGTATTAGCTGATCATTTTTACAGAACTTTCTCTAATGAAATGGACAAACAAAATATTACTCTGCCAAATATCATTTCATCCACAAACTGCCACATCAAAAACGTTTCTCTACATGAAGTTAAAACTACTATTAAAACAAGAATTGATGCTAAAAAATCCCCTGGCTATGACAGAGTAACGGGCAAACTATTAAAAGAACTACCAATGAAGGGACTTATCTACATAAGAAATATCTTTAACGTTATAATAGCAATGAAATATTTTCCTAAAGTATGGAAAGTTGCAGAAATAATCGCTATTGCAAAGCCCAACAAGGACGCCACAAGGGCTACTTCATACAGGCCAATAAGTCTATTACCACTTTTATCTAAATTATTTGAAAAACTTATTTTTGATCGACTAGAACCAATACTTATAGAAAGAAATCTTATACCAGCGCATCAGTTTGGTTTTAGACCCATGCACTCTACGATCCAACAAATACATAGAGTAACTAACAAAATCTCATCTGATATTGATAAGAAAAATTTTTGCGTGGCCACATATCTTGATGTAGCGAAAGCGTTTGACAGTGTGTGGCAAACCACGTCAACCATGTGCTGGCCTACTTTATAAATTGGAAAAAAATCTACCAATGGACTTTTTTCTTATTCTACAAAGTTATTTAACTGACAGGCACTTTTATGTTAAATATAAAGATGAATGCTCAAGCATAATTAAAATGGAAGCTGGAGTTCCGCAAGGTAGTGTTCTTGGCCCTATCCTATACCTTCTGTACAAAGCAGACATCCCTACTCCAACAAGAAACACAGATATGATTGCAACATTTGCAGACGACACTATCCTTTTGTCATCAAATAAAGATATAACTTTGGCCATATCAAACCTTCAACAATTGCTGGACAATACTCTAAACTGGTTTAAAACCTGGGGTTTTAGAAAGATAAGTGATCATCAAGCAATTACGATAAACAACACTCCGATTCAAAATGATAATAAAGCTAAATATCTTGGCATGATAATCGACTCTAAATTAATCTGGAAAGATCATATCATCCGTAAAAAAAACGAAGTAAAGTACAAATTTGGACAACTTTACTGGCTCTTAGGAAAGGAATTAACTTTATCCTTACAAACAAATTGCTTATATACAAAACAATAATAGCTCCTATTTGGAAATATGGCGCAGAGCTCTGGGGTACTGCAAGCAACTCTAATATAAAAATCATCCAACGAGTTCAATCAAAAATAGTGATAACTATTATAAACGCTGAATGGTACATATCCAATGAAAATATACATCGTGATCTTAACGTCAGCACAGTCCAAGAAGTTATAAGGAATTCCAGCTTAAAACATACATTTAAACTTACAACTCATTCTAACAATGAAATTAGACAACTACCCTATAACGAGCTCTCAGGTTCAAGAAGACTTAAGCGATGCATTCCATCGGAGCTATTTGTCCGATTCTTATAATTGATAATTTGGCAAAATATATTTTATATAATTTAATATAAATGTTTACTTACACTAAATATAAGTTATCTTAAGTGTTGATTTAAGTTAATTAATACCCAAACCTCAAAACTAATTACTAATTGTCATATAAAGACAGGTGTAAATAAAATGGGATGTTAAAAAAAAAATAAATAATGAAACAACAAAATTGTCAATTTTAAAAAAATATTAAAAATTATACACAGGAAACAAAAATTATTCTATTACATTTTTATAAACTTATTTAATTTCCTATCTTATTCTTATAAATTAAATTTCTTTAATTCTGAGCTTCATTGTCTGTATCTGTTTTAAAATTAATTCTTTGTTCTATTGGTGTGTTGATAATTTGTAACATTTCTAACATGAAGCGTCTTTTGTATTGTGTTTCTGTATTTAAAACTGTTGTATTTTCAGAATCTGATGTATGATTAAGAGTGGCACAATGTGATGATAATGCAGTTTTCTGAGAAGCTGTATTCCTGTATTTCTGATCAGATCTATGTCCTGCTAATCTAGTATTAAATTTGTTCTTTGTGATACCTATATATACTTTACTACATATTTCATTATCCTTAACCCTGCAAGGTATCTTGTAAATAATATTAGATTTATCTAATTTCTCTGTCGTATCTTTCATTTTACTAAATAATCTATCTAATGTATTATATGTTCTATAAGCCATCCTATAATTATTGATATCATAAATATTAGAATTTTTTAATCGTTCAGAAATCATTGGTACATAAGTCAAAGACTTGTAAATCTTAGGTTCAGTAACTACTATATTCACACTACCTTCCCTATGTCCATTGTACTGACCAATCAATAAAATAATTCCAATAAACTTCAAAAAAAAATTTTTGAGAGAGAAGTGGAATTACCTTGTGTATTTGTATCATGCAAATTAGATTTTTTTATATTTAAAGTTCTTGAATTTTATAATTTAAGTTTCCATGTATTTTCGAATAAATAAATTTGATATTTTCAGAATTTTACTTTGATTTTTTAAATTTAACAAAAGTATCACAACTTGAAAAGAACAGCTAAAGTGACATAATTTGGCAACTTGTGCAAATAATACATCATCAAAAATGACGCAACTAAAAATTGTTCATTTTCTAGTGTATAAATATTTAAAATAAAAAAAAAAACTTTTTAGATCATAATCTGTATGGATTTTCTACTAAATGGTCTAAAGTTTTTGTTTTTAACTATTTTTATTTAGGTCAAAAACAGTTTTTTTCGATTTCTGAAAAATAAAGTTTTTTGAGTTGAGTCACTTTTGAACACCCAGTTCATATGTCTTTTAGTAAAAAAAAAATAAAAATATGTAATATATCGATGGCTTAATATCCCTGCGGGAAAAGGAGCTATCCCAGGACACGTCACATGACCAGTTCATTGTGATTGGGACCGGTTCACGGGACCGATCATTTTAACATGGGCTTGTCCTAGGAGGGGGTCAATTGCCCTCTGTGACATGTCACAGCACTGGTCTAAAAGGACATGTCGAGACTTTTAAACCGGTCACGTGATAGGTACTTTAGGAACCGGTGCTCTTTTCATCTATCTCGTGATATGTTTTTTCGGAACCGGTTCAGTTTTCACCTATCCCGGGACAGATTCCAATTCCCAACTGACCCCTTTTTTCCAGCAGGGATAGAAAGAAAAGGCGTATCTCGATTTTGCGATACTTAACGGGGCAAGGAAAAAACTAAATAAAATTAAAAAACTTATGATACAAAAACCGTTTTAATGCAATTTTTATTCAAAACAAGAACCAATTTTATCATTTCTACTTGCAAAATTTGTTGAGGCAGATGTGTTTAAGAGTTGTCTACAAGAAAAATTTAAAAGCACGGTATTTGCAGTCAAATATTTTTTATAGAAATGTTAGTTTTTTAGTAATTGCAAAATGTAAATCATTAATTTTTTTTTGTGATTTGTAACAGAGTTGGGGGAGTTATCTCCCCCCCCCCCTCCCCTGAATCCGCGCCTGCTGTAGGTGTTTGAGTCATATTGATGAGCACCTCAGTTTTGCCCCCCACATTGAGTCAGTGCATTGTAGGATTTCTGGCATTTTACGTAGAATATATTCTACACTATACATATTTACCTTTTAAAGTAAGATATAGGATTAATAATGCTATATTAATGCCTCAGATCTTGTATGACCTTAAAAGTCTATATAAGTGTTGTTAATTAAATATTTTCAATTTTAAATACAAAGGTTTTGACAAAAATGTAAACTCATAAACCTGAAATTTTGGGAATTCCAGTTAAAACATAATGTGGTATTGGAAACACGAATTTTTTGTTTTAAAATAAAATATACAAATTAAATAATTCCACTTAGGACCTGTGCGAGGTAGCTTAATAAATTCTAAACTAAATACAAGTTTACAATTGATTTTAAAATTTCTTTGACAAAATATTTAAATATTAAATTTCATAGAAATTTGTATACCTGAATTTTGTTTAGATTTTATTTAGCCAGCTCACACTCACACAAAATACAACATTTAAAAACAATAAACTACATAATTTTGTTGCTTTGCTAATTTTTAAACCCAATGCTGAGTAATAGCAGATACGGATAGTCGACGTAAATCAACCTTTCATTACTCCTTTTTTTTAAAACGTTCGAAAAAAGATAAAAGGCGTTAAATTAAATAAAAAGGCAATTAATCGTCTTTTTAAAACTTAAGTGTATTTTTGGTTGTTTTACCCAAATAATATAACGAGTATGGAAATAATTTATAAAGGGCTAATTAAGACGTTCGTCCATATAACCCAAGGGCATACCTCCCATAGGGGACCCATAAATCAATTTTCGAGATAAGCCGCACTCAAAAGGTATTCCTTGGAAAAGTGTGGTCATTTGTGGACCAAGCCGGGAGTTATAGGGGTCAATCGATAGGTCTTCGGAGCCGAAACTTTCCCTAGAACATTCCAAGGGAAAGATATTGGGTACCTGTATGGGACCCTTTTTGGGGGAAGTACCCTAATTATTACCCGATTAGGGTGGGGTCAAATGAAAGGGCTAATTAAGACGATTATTTCGTCCATTTAAACCAAGGACATACCTCCCATAGGGGACCCATAAATCAATTTCCGAGATAAGACGTACTCAAAAGGTTGTAACTACGTGTTTTCCACCTTTCGCTAGGGTAAGACTCACGGTCGTCCAGGGTTCGTTACAATTATTTATTTAAAACCACCATCAAAGAAACTGGATAAAAGACAGTAAAACCACCATCAACACTATTTGATGAAAGACAATGAAGGCAGTAAAACCACCAATTATGTCTTACCTCTACGGTGTCTGTCGACTGACTCACTCTTCTAAATCAAAATGATCGTATATACCACCAAAACAAGGGTGTCCCAAGAAGAACGCAATTTTTAAATTTTAAATAAAACACAGATATTTAAAAAAAAAATCTTGAAACTTTATTATATCGTAAAGTAGACAGAATGAGGTTATGTATGGAACAATATATCGTGCAGATGGCCGTCGCGGCTTTGCTGGCATGCACGCGATTTTTTAATGAAATTTTCAATGACCGTTTTGCATGAATGCTGCGGTATTTCATTAATGCAGCGTCCAATTTCCTCTTTTAAGGCTTGAGTCGTTGTCGGCTTATTCGCGTAAACCATCGACTTCAAAAAACCCCAAAGAAAAAAATCTAATGGTGTTAAATCGCACGATCTAGGCGGCCAATTCTGATCTCCAAAACGCAAAATAACACGACCGGGAAATGACTGATGCCGCCGTCTTGTTGGAACCACATGCCCTCCACATTCATTTCTTCAATTCTAGGCAAGAAAAAACTGGTTATCATTTCACGATACCGAACACCATTGACTGTTTGCGCTTGACCTGCCTCATTTTCATAAAAAAAAGTTCCAATGATTCCTCCAGCCCAAAAACCACACCACACAGTGACACGTTGAGGATGCATTTGCTTCTCGTGAATCACTCGAGGATTTTCCTCACCCCAAATGCGACAATTCTGCCTATTGACGAAGCCATCAAGATGAAAATGGGCCTCGTCACTGAAGATGATTTTATCGGCAAAATCAGCATTTTCATGTTGTCTCTCCAATACCCAATTAACGAACTCCCTTCGCTGTCCATGGTCAGCTGGCTTCAGTTCCTGAGTCAATTGAACTTTGTATGCATGAAGATGCAAATCTTTCGTCAAAATTCGCTGCAAAGTGCATTTGGAGACACCAATTTGCTGAGCTCGGTGTCGAATTGAGGTGGATGGAGTTTGAGCGACATCATCACGTACAGCTGCGACATTTTCGGTCGATCGACCTGGTCGATGGCGCGTTGTTGTCTTTACATCACTAACAGACCCAGTTTCGGCAAATTTATCCATTAATCTCTTTACAGTTGACTCTTTTGGAGCATTATTGTGACCCCAAATTGATCGCAATTTGCGAACTGTAGCCGCAAAACTTTCACCATTTTGGTAAAACAATTTCACAATGAGAATGCGTTGTTCATTCGTGTAGCGCTCCATTTTTACTAACCTCGTACCTTCTACTAGCAAACAATAACAATTGTACAAATGTCAAACAATGACACTTCGAATGTTGCCAGATTTAAAAATTGCGTTCTTCTTGGGACACCCTTTACATCGTTGTCGTCTACTACTATACATTGTTGCTTTAATTATACTTATATTAGTACCCGCTAGAGGCGTTTGTTGTTCAATAAGCCGTTAACTTTGAATTTCAACTTATAGTAAAGAAAGAAAATATATAATTATTACAATTCAATTCAATGCAATTTCATATCACTTAAAAGGGTATATAAACAAAAAAATAATATAGGGTCCGCCAAATAACTTTTTTTTTTAAATGCTATAAAAAAACTACTGAATATTTTTCAAATTTCTTTTTTTATTTAAAAGTAAAATCCTTCCGGTTAATAATGGAAAATAATTTCATTCAAATGGCTGCCTCGGCTGTGCATGGCCAGCCTACACGATCGGTCCAATTTTTAAGCACATTATCGATTGTGTGCAGCTGTATTTCACCAATGGCTTCACGAATATTGTCCTTTAAGGCGTCAATTGTCTCTGGCTTATCGGCGTAACACTTATCTTTGACGACACCCCACAAATAATAGTCCAACGGTGTCAAATAGCAGCTCCGAGGTGGCCAAACGACATCAGCTCTGCGGCTGATAATGCGATCTTCAAAAACAGGGCGCAAAACATCGAGTGAAGCTTCGGCTGTGTGGCACGTAGCGCCGTCCTGTTGAAACCAAATGTTGCCAATATCCTCCTCTTCAATTTTGTGAACAAAAATTCGTTCAACATGGCCCGATAACGATCGTCATTGACTGTAACGGCCACTCCTTGCTCATTTTCGAAGAAAAATGGTCCAATTATGCCTCTGGACCAAAATCTGCACCAAACAGTGACTCGTTTTGGGTGCATCGGCTTTTCAATGTATGCGTGCGGATTTTCAGTGCCCCAAATGCTACAATTTTGCTTGTTTACATACCCGCCAAGATCAAAATGAGCTTCATCTGAAAAGATGACATTGAAAAGATGACATTCTGCAACATTACCATGATTTTCAAAGTAATGTCGCAATATTTCCCAGCGTTGTTCAAGCGTATACACAACCATATTCGTTCAGCGGAAGGATAAAACTAATTATCTGTCAAATCAGACATGAGCTAAGTGTTACCATTCACGAAATAAGCACTAGTTGAAAAAAAACGTTAGATGGCGTACCATATATACCATATATATAAATTAATGGAGTTCACGGTATTTATTTACATTTAATAAAGAATGAAAAGAATTTAAAAAAAATAAATAAAATTTAGGCAAAATGAGATTACGACTTTTGCCGTCACATTACCCCCCTTCCTCGGTGGGGCCCAATGGAACTACTCTGAAGTTGCCACTTTTATTAATGATGCCTTGGTATTTCAGCTTATCAACTGTGCCGGTGGATTGTGGCAAGAGCATGTTTGATGACGGGTTATCGGGGTGTTGCCTTCTAGGTTCTGTTAAATGTTGTTTAGGTTATATACTAGACGATGCTGATGAATATGACGACGATGATGAGAATGACGATTTTGTAGAAATTTTCGGAATTGGTGATGATTGATTGTGGGGATGAATGTTGTGAGTGGTAACCTTGGAGATACTGTTGTGGTGTTTTGTTGTGGTTGTGTTTCCGATGATAATGATGAAGATGACGGGGCTGGTGATGATGACGATGATGATGAGGATGATGATGATAATGATGATTTTTTAAAGCCAGGTATTTTGTTCTTAATTTTGCGAAAAAAAACTGTCAAACTCCTTATAAAATAAAAATTATTTCTCACTTGCGTGGAATTGATGCGGTGGAATTATTTGCATCAATTTAATAAAAAAGACAATTTGAAAATGTATCAAAAAATTACATTTGGCTTTGTTATAACTATGGTTTTCTAATAATTTTAAAAATTGTAGAATTTTTACGATGTAATTATAGTTTTTTTTTTCTTCAAACATTGCGTAATATTTTTATTGGAGTTGTGAACAAAATATTGAAATAAAATATTTTTTTTTTTTTTTTAATTTTAGTTGATATAAGGTTTGATTTCGCTAAGGTGTGCAGTACGATTCCCGTTATCTTTACCCCCTTGGAGTCTAACAATTATAGGAGAAATGAACTCCCGAACGGAATAAGGACCTCAGTATTTTGGTGCGAGTTTTGCGGCGTAATTTTCACAAGCTTTTGAAAGTGGGTGTTGTCGAATCAGTACTTGATACCCGATTTTTGGTTTCCAGGTTCTTCGTCGTAAATTGTAGTATCGTTGTTATGTGATGATTTAACCAAGTTTCTTTTTACGATTTGATATACTTCGTTTATCTCTTTTTCACGTTCATCTGGGCTTGGGTTACAAGCTCCGGTGCCGATTGTAACTTCATCATAAAGCGCTCCTGGTAATCGAGGTTCTCGTCCTTGGGTAAGATAAGCTGGAGAATACCCTGTTGATTCCGAAACACTAGTGTTCAAAGCTAATATAATTTCAGGTAGCAAATCGTCCCACTTGGTGTGTTGGTGACTGGAAAACTGTGCGATAATCGTCTTAACCGTACGATTTGCTCGTTCTGTAGGATTTTCCTAGGGGGTATACAGTGCAGTCAACTGTTGACGGATCCCCATTATCTTTAAGAAGTTTTTAAAAATACGTGATGTGAATTGTGTGCCGTTATCTGTGATAATGACTTTTGGCGCACCATATCGGACAATAATTCGTTCGCGTAAAGCTTTAATTAGGCCATAGCTTTCCTCAGCGGCACTAGTTCTGTCCATTTAGAAAATCGATCAAAGAATACTAGGAGCATTGTACATCCATGCTTAGACCTCGGTAATGGGCCCACGAAATCGGCACAAATGGTTGCCCATGGTTCTTCGGGTATTCGAGTTAGCATTTCCCCGGCTGGTTGTTGTTGGCTAACTTTGAATCGTTGACATGACTCACAATGACGAACAAATCGGCTCACATCCCTAAACATTCCAGGCCAATAGTAGCGATTTGCGATTTTATTGATCATTTTTCGGATACCAAGGTGTCCGGCTGCAACGCTAGTATGGTTTTCCTCCAGTACGCGACTTTTCAGGGGTCCGGCTACACATAACTTCCAGGGAGTATAATCCTCATCATTTAGAAAATGTCGATAGAGTTGATTACCGATGATTGTAAAATCGGAATATTTTCTTGGATATTCTCGTATTTCTTTCATTTTCTTCTTTAACCACGAACAATTTGGTATTGTTGTAATAGTGGACCGTACGTTGGCGAGATTTAGAACTTCTAGGGGTTGGCGGGATAAGGCATCCGCGAAGACGTTCTGTTTTCCTTTTCTATATTGAACGGTAAAGTTAAATTGTTGTAATTCTAACGCCCATCTTGCTAATCTTCCAGTAGGGTAGGGTTATCGATGGAATTGAGTCATTTTAAAGATAAAGGGTCTGTCAATACGATGAATTGATAATCCTCTAAGGAGGGCCTCATTTTCCGAATACCCCAAATGATTGCTAGGCATTCCTTTTCGGTGGTTGAATAATTTTTGTCGGCTTGATTAAGATGACGACTAGCATAGGCTATGACTCGTTCCGCTCTATCGAGTTCCTGGGTTGAAACGGCACCAAGGCCATAATTACTTGCATCCGTCTGTAGAGTAAAAGTTTTCGTGAAGTCAGGGCAGGCTAACACTGGCGCTTCAGTTAACCTAGTCTTTAAAGTTTCGAAAGCAGACTGTTGTTCGTTTCCCCATTTCCAATGTTAACCCTTTTTCAGAAGTTGGGTAAGTGGTTGTGAAATGGTGGCAAAGTCGTGGACAAAACATCTAAACCATGACGCGATCCCAAGAAATCATCTGATCTCCTTTATATTTTCTGGTGGTGGTATCTGTGAAATTGCGGTTATTTTGTCGGGGTCCGTTTTTATACCCTCACCGCTCTCTTCATGTCCCAAGTATTTTGTTTCACGTTTGAGGAATTCGCATTTTTCGGGTTTATCCTTAGGTTTGCTGCACGTAACCTACGAAAGACTTCCTTTAAATTAGTTAAATGTTCATCTAATGTTTTCCCAATCACTATTATATCATCTAGGTATGCAAAAGCATGAGGTTCCAGTTCTAGTCCTATCACGCTATCTAAGGCCCGTTGGAAGGTGGCAGGTGCCGAATGTAATCCAAATGGCATTACGCGCCATTGGTACGACCAGTTACGGCAAAGGTGGTGTATTTCTTGCTATCTTCATACAATGGGATTTGCCAATATCCGTCTTTAAGATCTAGGCTACTGACATATTTAGCATTACGAAGTCTATTTAAAATTGTATCAATACGGGGTAATGGGTACGCATCGGGTACTGACCTGATATTTAGTTGGCGAAAATCCACACATGTCCTCCAAGTCCAATTCTTCTTTTTTACTAGAGTGATAGGGAAACTGTAGGGACTGCAAGATGGTTCAATGCATCCTCGGGCAATTAGTTTGTTTATTTCGGCATCGATTATAGCCTGCATCGCGAGGTTTCTTTGGGCATAGCGTATCTTAATCGGACGATTGTCTTTCATGATAATTTTATGAGTAGCAATATTGGAAAATCCGTAGATATTCTGAAATTTCGGCAATTCGTTTTCCAAAAATTTTTTAATTTGTAGATCGTCGGTCACGTTCAGCGGTACCTTCATGGCCAGGTTCTCTTTCGGATCCGACTGAAAATTCACTAGTATCTGACGTTAATTCATTTTCACTCACCCTTTCAGTAATATCATTGAAAGGTTTGATAATAGACATACATTTTTCCTTCCTTAGGTGGTTAGGTTCACATGCTAAAGATAGTCCGGCGCATTTAATGGTAGTATTGAATTTTCGGTAAAAGTCTAATCCCAGGATCATATTTTCAGTTGATTCGGGCATAATAAGAAATGTACATCTTGCTGTAATGTTTCCAAGAGTAACATTATACTGTGCACCTGTTGTAACTTCTTTCGTGGTTCCATCGGCTAAAACCACGTCCACCTCTTCATGAACATATGTAGGTTTAGTCTTCAACTGTTTGACAAAATCTTGTTGTATAAAGTTTCTGGTAGCTCCTGTATCGATAGTGGCAGTGACCATTTTATCTTCAATTCTAAAAGTTGCAGTTAATCTTAATTCTTCACACTGTAGGGAGGTTTGGCTTAGTGAGGGTCTTTCTTAGGATGATCGTTATCCCTCCGACGGGCTCTGATGGTGTTTTCTGATGGGTTTAAGCAGCAATCTTCACCACGGACTTCCCGACGTCCACATTTTACACAAAGGATATTATTTTTATTATCAATATTATTATTATCAGATCCGGTAAGTATTCGGTGATATTCCCCCCGGAATTGTTGGGAATTTGTTGGTATACTTTCCAAATCATCGACCAAGGAAATTAGTTCTCCCAAAGAGGAAAAATCCCTTCTACGGATAAACCATTGATAGTCTGCTTGAGCAATACGAAAAATTCTCTCAAGCTTCTGGACCTCTGTAAGGTTAGCATGACGCATGAGATTTTGCAGGGCCAGTACATATTCCTTGAAAGGTTCCTTTGGACGTTGACGTTTTCGAATTTCATCTTCTCACCTTTCAAAATAGCGTGGGGGAAGAAAAAATGCACAAAAATCATATTTAAATAATTTCAATACTTGCCAGTGTTGATTATTATTTCTAAACCAGGTAAGTGCCTTATCACGGAAGAATTCCGGCATAATTCGAGGTAGTTGGTTAAGGTCGATAATAATTCTTCGAGTCTTTCAATGAATCCCAGGGGATCCCGTCCGTCGTCGTATTTAAGACCCTATTTTCTTACCTGGTCTATCACAATCATCTTAGTTTCCGATGGGATGGTTTTTTCCTCTGTAAGACCTTCTGAATGTTTTGGTTGGTTTGTAATTTCAGGTTTCACAGGTGATGTAGGTTGATGACTTGCTCCTTCCATAGGCAAATGCAATGTTATTCTTGGGGAGGTTTGCACTGTTGTGTTAGAAACATCGTGTTTCGATTTTATTTCAACCAATTTTTGAAGTCAAGCCGGATCGTGCTCCGCTACCAGAAATTAAGCAAATCGTTTTCGGGGTTCTTCTACGTTTCCTGTTGAGTTTAATTCGAATTCCGTTAAATATGTCACTAATGCATGGTTTTCACTATGTCATTTTTAATGTCAATTTGTCCAAATTATTGGCAATTGTATGAAAACGGGTTGTCATATGGTGTCATCTGAGTTTGCAGCCAGTTATGCACACGAACTGCCGTCTAAAATGACAGACAAGTGAAAACGTCAAATTTCAGTTTGTCAACAGATATGGCAGCATTTATTATCTAAAATAAAATTGACAACAAGTTTTCAATTCTTTTTTTTTTTGTTTGACGACCGCAAAGCTGTTTTTTTTTTTTTTTTTTGCTGGAAAAATTAATTGCAATGGAAATTTTTTAAATAAAGAATGAAATGGTAATGTAATAACACAAAACGCCGCACTAGCTATAGCCATTTGTATCTTTTTCATCATTTTTAATTTTTTTCCACTTTTTATTTAACACAAATTAATATTTTATAATCAGCTGTTCGCTCGCCTCATCATATTTGACCTTTGTAATGAAAACGGCGTGTCAGTCAACTGACACCAAAATTTTTAAGATGTAATGAAAACGCATATGACACAAAATGACGAGAATTCATTTGAGTCAGTTTTTGTTGTCAGTTCATATGACATAATGAAAACCAGGCATAATTCGTCCCGCTTTATTAAGTAGGCCCATGAAGATTTCAACATTGTTTTATTTTTTATTAATTTTTTTTTTTAATTGATTTATTCCGTTTTAAAATTGTTTATTTTTATTATTTTTTTCTCAAGTTACTTTTTCAACAAATTAAAATTTTATTAAATTTGTTGTTAACACATATATTTCATAGCCCGAAAAATATTTTATAACGGTTTTATCGCCATCTTAGTTTTTTTTCTATTTTTTTTTTATTAAGTTCCGTTGTTGATTTTATATAATTTTTTTTTTTTAATGTCACATCTCCATTTTGTTATTAAACTTTTTTTCTCTTGGTTGGAACAGTTTACGACTGTCCCTGCTCGGGCGCCATTGTAATGACGTGTTTTTCACCTTTCGCTAGGGTAAGACTCACGGTCGTCCAGGTTTCGTTACAATTATTTATTTTTTCCCAAGAGAGATAACAAATGTTTTGTATTTTTTTATAAAGAAACGTTATAATTTATTAATGTTTGTAATTTCCTTATTTTGACGACTGCGACACGTATTCACGACAATTGCCAACGAGTTGACGACAGCAGACACCAAGAGTAAGACAGGGAGAAGAAACTCCAAAAGAAACACGACGAACTATGACTGTGGTATAATACTCACCACCTGTTCACATATTTGGTATAGCTATAATGTGTCGATGGTTTGTGCGACAAAGAGAGACCGCAATAAAATCACGATGACCCAATTGTCCCCAACAAAAAATTTAAACTTAGGGTGACAGTAAAACCATCCACTCACGGTTTCGACACTACTCTCTTCTTAGAAGTGAGTATTATGAGACGGAGCAGTATACCATAATATCTCACAATTATACCAGTTCGAATGAAGACAGTAAAACCATCATCAAAGAAAATGGATGAAAGACAGTGAGGCAGTAAAACCACCATCAACACTATTTGATGAAAGACAATGAAGGCAGTAAAACCACCAATTATGTCTTACCTCTACGGTGTCTGTCGACTGACTCACTCTTCTAAATCAAAATAATCGTATATACCACCAAAACATACTACATCGTTGTCGTCATCACAATGAGGTAACCTTAAGTAGTCTACTACTATACATTGTTGCTTTAATGGTACTTGACAATTATACTTATATTAGTACCCGCTAGGGGCGTTTGTTGTTCAATAAGCCGTTAACTTTGAATTTCAACTTAAAGTAAAGAAAGAAAATATATAATTATTACAATTCAATGCAATTTCATATTACTAAAAAGGGTATATAAACAAAAAAAATAATATATATAAATTAATGGAGTTCACTGTATTTATTTACATTTAATAAAGAATAAAAAGAATTTAAAAAAATAATAAAATTTAGATGTCGGCAAAAACGAGATTACGACTTTTGCCGTTACAAGGTATTGCTTGGAAAAGTATAGAGATTTCATCGAAAGAAGCAGCCAAAAAAAAATTTTTACATATTACAAGGTTGGGTAACTGCGATGAAATTGAGCGAGTTTTCCTGATTTCAAAGCAAATTCTTCTCATTTTTGCACAAATTTCAGCAAAACCTGGTAAAACCTAATTGGACTTGCAAAAAAATCAATTGGTCTTGCAAAGAAAAAAAGTTGTATTTTAGAAATAATTTCCAGGGGCCACGGCCTCTGGGCACGCCAATGTTGACCGTTATCGGTAGTAGTCAATATTGCCATGGGAATGCCGATTAAAGCCCAAATTACTCTAACGTAAACGTGCGGAATCAGCTGATCCGTTAGTTTTATGAACGTTTCGTAACTTTGCGAACTATTCTGTTAAAACAGATTTTCTTTCCGTTTTTACGTGACAATATAAAACAGCTGATTAGTTTTTGTTTATGTGAAAAAAAGTCAAAAAGCAAATAGAAAAGAAATAAAAAAGTTTAACATATTTAAAAACACTTTCTAAAAAACATATCCCAGGCAAGTAAAAATAATTAAAAACTGTATATAACAAATTAGTTTGATAGAGGAAATATGTTCCAAAAGGTGGACATCCTTTCGCGACCGATATGTAATGGGAAAAACGTCAGGAAAATCTTCCCTCAGGCAGTGGTGCTACTTTTAAATATAGGTGGCCACTAATGAACAGTTTAGAATTATTAGCAACACATATAGATTCTCGTACGAAAGTATGAAAAATAAGAACTTTTTAACGAAATAAAACACAATTTTTAATTTTTTACTTTTTAGTCACTAGAAATATTTTAGAAGAATTTACTTCATCATCATCGTCATTCTCTGAAAGAATCCTTAACAACAGACTATAAAAACCACGTCGTCTTGTATTGACGACGATAAATGGAATAAGTGCGATTGTTAGTTGTAAGCTTGTGAACATTAAGTGAATAAAATAATAAAAAAAAATGAATAATAACTCCGATGTTGCATCAGATTCTGATTTTTCGGATGTGAACTTGTAGCAGTTTTTTAAATTTGTGTAAAATGTACAAAGAATAAAATCTTTCAAAAATCATCGTAAACGAATGTGGTACGCCCGACCAATCAACAGGGATTGGTCATCATCGATGTAGTATCAAAAAGTTTTCCAAAAAATTAAAGATCTGGATGACGAACATTTCTTCCTACATACAAGAATGACGAAAGATGTTTACGAGCTTTTGTAGACATTAATTATGAGCTCGCTAAGAAAGCCTAGACAACGTATATCACCCGAGGAGAGACTCTCAATAACACTTCTGTAAGCATGTATTTGTATTAAATTCTTTATATGGTTAATATTTATTTATATATCTTTGTATATATAGCAACTTCGCACATGGAAGTTCCATTCAATCCATTGATTGGAGCTATAAATTAGGAAAAACCACAATTCGGAACATTATTTTAGAGACGTGTAGCGTATTGTGACGCATGCTGTCTCCAGTTCATCTAAGCGAAACCTGCGATTTCTTAATATAAAAACATAATTACTTTTCTATCAAATATTTATAAATTTTTATTTTCCATTTTAAGGCATTTTTCGCACATGTCCTTTTAGACAATCTGTTTTAAACAACACAGTTCCTGTGCCACATTTCATGTAAACCACTATCGTCATCTTCCACGCCATTTCCTCACTATTTTAAAATTTAATGCGTCCCTACCCAGGAACTAATCTTGATAGAGAAAAACACTGTTTTTAACTATCGCTGGTCTCGGGCACGAAGAGTAATTGAAAACTCTTTTGGAATCTTAGCAGCTCGCTGGAGAATACTTCTCACTACTTTAAGAGTCTTCACCTGACAACTGTGGAATTATTATTTTAGCATGCATTGCGCCACATAATTTTATAATGCTGAATGACTAACAACGTTGGTATTGTCCAAGCAACTTCGTAGATCGTGACTTTTTTTAAAAATGAAATTCTAAAATGTTTTTGTTCTATTTTTATTAACCATTCTTTCATTTGAGTATAATCATGTGCGTATAAAATCAAGGATCCTTGAAATATTTTTAAATCTTTCAGGTTTTTGATATCTCCTGTAACACATACAATTTTACGTAAATTATATTGGAGAGTAGGCAGGCGGGCAGAAAGACGGGCATCGCTAATTCGTCTGAAAATTGAATAGGGATTACGAAAACATACACTATATGGGGTCTTAGACCGATATTGACATGGTACAAACGGAATAAGAAAATGATATATACCCTCATTACTATGATGGAGCGTAAAGCGCGTTAAATAACTAATTTTAAAATTTTTTATATATCATATATATTGTCTAGATCTAGATCTTTAGCTCGATGAGAAATATTACACAAATCAAGAAGATCGAAGAAAACTAAAAGAATTATCATATATATTATTAACCCTCCGATGAGTGAGAAGGTCCCTAGGGACCTTTTTGCCTTTTCAAACTGAAATTACTCCTACTTCGGCCACTACAAACAAAAAATTCTAAGAAAAATTCGAAGACATGAACTTTATTGCTTTCAAGGAAAGGCACAATATTCTAATTTTATACTACTAGCAATAAACCAGTTCATAGAATTTTTTGTTTTTATCATCATCCCTAATGTCTTTGTGTTCAGAACAAGTAAATTATTTGTTGAAACAATAAAAAAATTATAATGATGATGAAGTAATCAAAGTTTAGACAGCGAAGAGTAAAATCGTGTTTGATAGAAACAAAAATATGAATATGGCAGATGCAAGTAATTTAGACGTTGCTCAAATGGTTGTACGCCGTAGTACACGTTACCAGCAAATGACTGCGGATGAAAGGCGTGCAGCTGATAGTAGATTTGCTGATTTTATGGACGAAGACATGGATGAAGAAATTGATATTGCTGCAATTGATAATTACAGCGGTCAAAAAAAGTATTAGACAAACTGCTTGTTTTTCATAATCATGAAAAATATGTTAAAAAAATCCTGCAAAATGAAAAATATAAAAATGCAAATTATTAGCTTAAAGTGTTATCTCTTTATTTATGAAACAAAAAATACAACAACAAGTAAAAAAGGGCTAAATTCGGCTGTGCCGAATCTTTGAATACCCTCCACCAAAGGGAATGAAGATGATATACGTATATACTAAATTTTGCATGAACTGTAATATGAATATGTTTTGTCAATTTATGTAACGAACTTTTGTTATTTAGTTTTAGCAATGTTATTTACAGAGGTCTGCTCTGTTAGCGACTTTAACATTGTTCATTTTTACGTTAACTTAGTTATCATAGTATGTAAAAAAATAAATGTAATCGAACAATAAGAAGACTTAATAACATTTTTACTTACTTAACAGAAAAAAATAGATACAGAAAAATTGTACAAATTTGTATGGAAAATTTAGAGGTACCTTCACATTTTCACTCATAACTTTTGAACCGCTTGACCGATTTTGCTCATTTTAAATACCAAACTGCTCGGGAGGATGTTCAATAATCTGGGTAAAAATAGACACCCCCGCTTGCGTCTTCGCGTCGTGATCGTGATTTCAACAGACAGACAGACATCGCTAAATCGACTTAAAATTGCATAAGGATCACGAATATATATACTTTATGGGGTCTTAAACCTATATTTCGACATATTACAAACGGAATGACAAACTGATATATACCCTCACCATATATGGTGGAGGGTATAAAAAACAATATTCTGGAAAAAAAATACAAAAACAAAAACATGTAATATATCAACGCAAAAAAAGTATTCGACAACGTTGCTGTGGTTGTGATTAACGGGAAAAGCACCGTTTCTTTGAAATTTATATTGATGTCTTTCATTATTACTAATATTTTTTAAAGTCTTAATTTCATTTATTGAATTATTTGTTAACATGGGTCGAAAGGGTGTAGAGATTTCTTGAGATGTTAAAAAAATAATAATTACACATTTTAAAAATGGAATAACGGAAGAAATAGCAGAAATTGTTGGAAGACCTAGAACAACTATTCACTACATCATAGATAAATATAAAAAAACTAAAAGTATTGAAAATGTGCAAAGAAGTGGGCGTCCAAAAAAACTTAATGAAGTAAACGAAAGGTGGATCTTGCGTGAAATAAAAAAAATCCTAAGATCAACGCTACAGTTCTAACAAAACAGCTAGAAAATTATCTTAATATCAATGTTACACCTCAGACCGTGCGTAATGTTATACACAGTAACGATTATCACGCAAGATCAGCTAGGAAAATGCCGCATATCTCAAAAAAGAACAGAAAAGCTCGAGTTGACTTCGCAAAAGCGCATGTGAATAAGCCTATGGAGTTTTGGATGAAGACTATTTTTGCTGATGAGTCTAAATTCAACCTATTTGGATGTGATGGTAAAGTTCTGGTGTATAGAAAGCCTAATACCGAGTTGAAGGAGCGAAATATGGTGCCTACTGTAAAGCACGGTGGTGGCGGTGTTATGGTCTGGGGATGTATGGGGGCTTCAGGCGTGGGTAATTTAGTTTTCATTGATGGAATAATGGACCATCAGTACTACATAAACCAACTCAAGGAAAATCTTAAGCCAAGTGCCGAAATTTTGGGTGTTGCAAGTGATTTTCAATATTATCAGGATAATGATCCAAAACATATGGCCCTAAATACAAGGTTGTGGATGTTGTATAAATGTGATTAAACCACCTGCACAGTCCCCAGACTTAAACCCCATCGAACACCTATGGGCCTGCTTAGAGCAAAATATAAGGAAAAGAAATTTCAGGAACAAAAACCAGCTTAAAGCAATCCTTCTAGAAGAGTGGCAAAAAATTGACCAAAACTACATTTTAGATCTTGTTAAATCAATATCAAAGCGTTTAAAAGCCGTTATAAAACAAAAAGGAAGGGCAGCTAAATATTAATTATTTATTTTGAATCAATATTTTCCCGTTAATCACAACCAGAGCAACATTGTCGAATACTTTTTTTGCGTTGAAATATTACATGTTTTTGTATTTTTTTTTTTTTCAGAATATTGTTTTTTGTTGTATTTTTGTTTCATAAATAAAGAGAACACTTTAAGCTAATAATCTGCATTTTTATATTATTCATTTTGTAGATTTTTTTTAACATATTTTGCATGATTATGAAAAACAAGCAGTTTGTCAAATACTTTTTTTGACCGCTGTATGAAGTTGAGGATGATGAAGATCGCACATACCAACCTGCTGAAGAGTCAGATGCCGAAACTGAAGGATACGTCGAGCTAAATGAAGATACTGATGACGACGATGCTGAAGAGGAAGAAAATGATGGACAGGAAACGAATGAAAGTTACTATATTGGTAAAGATGGCACCCAATGGAGTAAAAAAGCACCACCAACATCACGCATTCGTAATCATAACGTGGTCGACTTCACAAGAAAGAAACCAGGACCAACAGGAAATATACACGACCCCTATACAATAATCCGTTCAATCATGACACAGGAAATAATACACTTAGTGCTACGTGAAACAAATCATAAAGGCAGGGAGGTTACAGCTGCATGGGATTTGGCGAATCCCACGAAGAAAAAGGAGTGGAAGCCAGTGACAGTGAAAGAGTTTGACGCCTTTGTAGCTATTCTTTTGTATGCTGGACTCACAAGATCAAATCATGAACCAGCTATGGAATTATGGGGCGCGACGCGTTGTCCAATATACAAAGCTGCGTTGTCGTACGATCGCTTCATGTGTATAAAGCAATTTATTCGATTCGACAATGGAAATACTCGACAACAGCGACTCATCAACAGCAAAACTGCGGCTATTGACGATATTTAGCAAATGTTACAACATAACTTGGCAGCAGCTTACACTCCTCATGAAGCACTAACAGTTGATGAGCAGTTGTTCCCTTACAGAGGCCGCACCCGCTTCACGAAATATATTCCGTCAAAGCCAGCTAAGTATGGTTTGAAAGTATGGTGGTTATGCGACTCACAGAGTTATTATCCTGTGAAGGGAATGATATATTCTGGAAAACTGCCAAACCAACAACGGGAGATAAACCAAGGGCAGAACGTAGTGCTGGATCTTGTGGAAAAATATTTAGATGCTGGCCGTACTATATACGCGGATAATTTCTTTACCACTCTTGACTTGGCGCGTATTTTGATGAGGAGGAAGACCGCATATGTTGGTACAGTGCGCTACAACAAAACATTCATTCCACAGGATCAAATGGATCAAATGCTAGGCACTTACAGCTGCAAAAGAGCAACACAACGATGGCCGTTGGTCATGTTTTAAAATATGCTGGACGTCGCTGCATTGGCTGCTTTTACGATTTACAACGAAATGAAGCCTATAAAAAGCTAACGAAACAATTGGCCACACCAACCAAGGATACGCAATGCGATGGAAACATTCGATGTCAGGGTAAGAAAAACATCTTCAAATTCAAGAATAGAATATATATTTATTTGTTTTTTATTTTTCTTTTCATTTCAAGTATTACCAAGACCGATGGAAGGCAATGCACCGTCGTTTGCGGCTAGGTCAAGTAGACCGTCATGTCGCCTTTGCCGTTCTGAGTACGGGCGGCAGCGGAAAACGCGGACATACTGCTTCGGCTGCGGCAACGCTGTTTGCGGAGAACATAGCACACTTTTACATCGCTGCACCACTTGCGCACAGGGCGGGGGACAAGAAGTACACGCTCAACAACAATAATTCTTAAACTTTTTTATAAGTCTTAAGAAAATTCAAGCAAAAAAAAAATTTTAAAATTGAAAAAATTATTTTTGTATGTAGAATTTAGTTATAAACAATAAAAACAAAAAAAAATTTTTTATATGAAAAAAACATGATTTACAAAAAAGGTCCGTAGGGACCTTTTCACACGGCCGTGAAGTTCAGAACTGTCACTCATCGGAGGGTTAATTTACTTTTTTGAAAAAAAAATTTTATGTATATGAAAAAATATATTTTTATAAGCAATATATAATTTTTATATCAACCATTTCAAATTACATATCCAATATTTTGATATTAATTTGAGAAATTATTAACTGTAACATTAAAATTGTACTTTGAAAATTATGAATTGTATTTTAGAAATTATTAATTGCCTTTTAGATACTGTGAATTGAATTCCAGAAATTAACAATGTAATTGTAGTAATTATTAAGAGCATTACAGAAAATATCACTTGTATGTTTTTCTGAAATACAATTCTTTATTTATGACATAAATTTGTTTATTTACGAAATACAATGGAAAAAGCAGCAAAGACAAGGCTTGAATAAAACCATTATTTTTTGTAAATAATTTCTAAAATACAATTCACAATTTCCAACATAAAATTGAAAATTTGTATAATACAAAATTCACAATTTCTGATATACAATTATGTGGACTTTCTGCAAAACAAATTATGTAAAATTTCAATATGAAACTTATAAAGTCGATATTTAATTTAAAAACTCGGTTTTTAAGGCACACATTTTACAATATTTCTACACTTAATATAAAAATAACAGAAGTACAGGTTGGTTGAAAAGTTCCTGCGCTCGAAATGAAAGAATACTGTTTTTGTTACGAAATATATTTTTTTATTCAATATAATCTCCTAGAAGCTCAATACACTTGTTCCAATGATCTTCAAATAATTTTATCCCATCCTTATAATGGTTTTCCGGAAGCTCTGCAAAAAAACGTCTACGGCTGCTATGGCCTCTTCATTCTTTAAACCAGGTCTTTTCTCACGAATTTTTTCATCCAGCTGATCCAAAAGGCTACAATAATATTCAGAGTTTATTGCTTTACCTTTCTGAAGATAAGCAATCAACAAAATTCCTTTTGCATCCCAAAAAACTGATGCCATAACCTTCTTTGCTGATCGATGTGACTTCACCTGCTTTGGAGCTTAACAACCAGCTTTAGTCCACTGTAAACGTTCTTGTTTCAATTTAGGATCATGGTGGTAGATCCAAGTCTCATCCATAGTTATAAAACGATGCAAGAAGTCGGTTTCATTCGGCTTAAAACGCTCCAAATTACGCTGAGAAATTTGTTTTCGATCCAGTTTTTGTTGAATTGTTAACTTTCCAAACAGTTTTTTCATACGTAATTCTTCATGTAAAATATGGAGTACTCGTTCGTCTGAGATGCCTATGGCATTAGCAATTTCACGCTTAGTCAAACTTGGATCTTCACTAACCATATTATGTACCTGCTCAATGATTTCTGCTGTGGTTGCAGTTTTTGGTCGTCCTTCGCGTGGATCGTCTTCAAGACTGGTACGACCACGTTTAAATTCACCAGCCCAAAATTGAACAGTGCGTTTTGAAGGTGAGGACTCCTTATACACTTCTAACAATTGTTCATGAATTTCCTTTGCTTTTAAACCCTTCAAAACAAAGAATCTAATGACTGCACGATATTCAATTTTTTCCATATTAAAAAAAATCAATGACACGTCAACTTCAAATGGCTTGTAAACAAAGAAAGAATTGACAGAATGACTTGCGACTTTGCATGTGTTCTCAGGACAGTTATACCAACTTGAGAAAAAAAGTTTGGAGCTAGCAGTGCCATCTCTTGGTGAGCGCAGGAACTTTTCAACCAACCTGTAATCAATTGAATTTCAGAAGCTTTCAATTGTTTTTCAGAAATTGTCAATGCTATTGAAGAAAATATTAATTGTATTTAGTTATGAGTAGTTTTTTAAACAATTCACATTTTCACAAGTACATATGCAATTTTTGAAATATGGTTAATGATTTCGAAAATACAATTCACAATTTCTGAAATACAATCAATATTTTCTAAAATGCAATTCACAATTTCTGAAAATCATTTTATAATTTTTACAATTTCTGAAACACAATTGGAAATGGTGGTGTTTAACATAAATTACAAAAATTATTTCAATAGTTTATAATTATAAATTAAAATAAAAAATCAGTTCCATACATTATGTTTTAATAAGCACAACATTATGTTTTAATAAATCAATAAAAAAAGTATATACTGTTTAGCCTTTGAATATTTCTTTACAAGTTAAATCAAAAACAAGTAAAAAAGGGGTAAATTCGGCTGTGCCGAATCTTTGAATACCCTCCACCAATATCCTAAAAAGATGTTCTCTACTGTTTTTGATACAAATAATATAAGAAAACTTTTGAAGTAAAATGTATGTAGGTGAAAAAATTTTTTGAGGTGAAAAACTTTTTAAATGTGAAAAGAACTTTTTTGGAAGAAAAAAAATATAGAGGTGAAAAAAAATTTTTGAGGTGAAAAAATTTTTTGTTGTGAAAAAAATTTTAGTGGTGAAAAAATGTTTGAGGTGAATACAAAATATTTACTGCTAAGCGACTGGTGAAAAAAATATGAGAAAATATGTTATGTACCAGTCGCTACTATGAAATTGTACTAAATTTGTATGGGCAACTTAGAGGCACCTTTACATTTTCACTAGTTTTTTTAACCATGGACTGCAAAAAAAAAAAAACATTTTAAATCATAGTTTTTGTCAAATACTCAATTTTGTTCCGGCTAGTCCCCAGCTCTGCAGCTGAATATGCCTGATGGAGAGAATGTAATTTCTGATGCGCCACGCATTGATAAATAATTGCAACGAATATTCTTTCTTTAAAAAATTGAAGTGTGTTTGTTTAATTGAGAGAATACAGCAAAGAAATAAATTTGTTAAAGAAAGAACAATAGATGGCCCATCAGAAGGTGCATTCTCTCCATTAGGCATATTTTGCTGCAGAGCTAGTCTCCATTAGCCATATTGTGCTACAATATGCAGTAGAGTATTATTGATTTTCTATTTTCTTCGAAACAAATGAATATTTGCCAAAAACTATGAAAAATATATGTTTTATGTGCATATTATACCTTAATTTTTTTAAAAAATATTCATTTAGATGTTTAAGAGCACAATATTGCACTTTATTCATGTGTATGAAAGAAAACATTAACATAAATATACATTTTCCAATCCCTCAATTCTCAAAAATACAAATGGAATAAAAAAATTACTTTTTTATTACGTCAAACATTTGAAAATTTGACTTTTTAATTATGTAATAAGTCTACTAGTAACATCTTAATGCATTAGAATTTGACGTTTGTAGTTAATTTAATATTTTTGGTAAATAAATCAATTGAAAACCTAATCCAAGGCTATATCGCCATGAGGTGCTACCTATTCAAAAATAGCGGCACTAAAGCAATTATGTATTTTGCTCTTTCTTTAGATATAGATGTCTTTGGTTACAAAAACAAAAAAAACATTTTATGGAATGAAACGAAAAACCAACAAAGCTTAACAGAAAAACCCAATCAGTTTTACTATATCTCCTATAGTAGCCAAAGAATTGGAGATATTTTAAATGGAAAATCCTAAGAAAATGCATCGTAAAAAATTATGAAAATTTTATAACACGATTTTTAAATAGTTACGTCTATGAAAATTCCGATGTTCTACCCTTCTGTAGGTACGCCATGTCGTTGCAAGCCAGATTTTTTGAGAAACTTGCGCTACACGATAATTTGCTTGTCAGCCAAATACACTAAAGCGAGAAAAACACCATCAAAGAATGTATTGACGACGATCCAGCTCCTCTGGACCTTACCTTATTCTATATGAGCCCAGCCTCCGGTAATCATAGGTACTAAATATGATATACGTATATACTAAATTTTGCATGAACTGTAATATGAATATGTTTTGCCAATTTATGTAACAGAACTTTTGTTATTTAGTTTCAGTAATGTTATTTATTTAGTTTTAGTAATGTTATTTACAGAGGTCTGCTCTGTTAGCGACTTTAACAATGTTGCTTTTTACGTTAACTTAGTTATTAGAGTAACACACATATAGCTCTAAGAATGTTATTATTCTCATAGTATGTAAGACACAGAAAAATTGTACCAATTTGTATGGAAAATTTAGAGGTACCTTCACATTTTCACTCATAACTTTTGAACCGCTTGACCGATTTTGCTCATTTTAAATACCAAACTGCTCGGGAGGATGTTAAATAATCTGGGTAAAAATAGGCACCCCGCTTGTGTCTTCGCGTCGTGATTTCCATTTCAACAGACAGACAGACGGACATCGCTAAATCGACTTAAAATTGCATAAGGATCACGTATATATATACTTTATGGGGAATGACAAACTGATATATAGCCTCACCATATATGGTGGAGGGTGTAATCAGGACAATAGTTCATTAATCACTTCTATAACACTATATTATAATATAATATAAATTAATTTTAATTTATAAATTAATTATAATATATATTAATATAAAGAATTGAAATGTTAAGAACATTAAAATTTATTTCGCTCTGGCTCTAGTTTTAATTGCATGAGCACCTCCGTAATTAAATTCATACCTCTTGATTCCTTGATTTCGCTCTTCGAATTTAATGTTGCAGTTATTATTTTGCCAAAGGCATAAATGGGATCGCTTTCTTTTTGTTTCGTTTGTTTTTCTTTAGATTTGGAAAATTTTTTGAAAGTATCTACTGCTTTCGCAAAAATTTGTTCAGAATCATCAAACTGCTCAGTTCGTTTTTTGTTCTTCCGTTGTTTTAACGGCTCAGAATCTTTTTCCAGAGCTGGATCAGGTGGTGTTGTTGTTAAAAAAGACTGTTGAGTTTGTGATTCCAGAAATGGGGAAATTAGCCTTTGTGTATCCGAAAATTTTAAATTAAGATTTGGCGATTCTAGGATTAAATTTTGTGCCGATTCAAAGCTTTTATTGAAGAAAGATGTATTTTGTTTAAACTTAATCATAACTATTAAATACATACGGACGTGGAACTTTATGAGGTGCCAAAAATTATAATTGGTTTATATAATGCCACCGATGATTAAAAGTGGCCCCACTATCTGACGCAAGCTTTTCGCTTTTCTTCTCCTTCGCAAACCTATGTCGTAGTGATGTCCATCTCTTAATACAATTTTCCTCTATTAAAATAAATATTATTAATAAGTTTTATTTTATTTTTTACGACTTACCTAGTGTTCTCATCTCTTTTAAAATTTGCGAGCAAACGGCGCGTTTTTTGTCTGGTAGTCTGTAGTTTTTGTTGAACTTTTTGTACAAAATATCATTTTCTTTGAACTAAACTTATCAGTTTGTCGTCGTCCATTGTATTATTAATCAAAAAATAGTTGATGCAAATTACAATGCTTGTTTAATATTTTTTGGTGAAAATTATATCAGCTGTTTCTAGCTGTCACTTAACGTAGTTGCAAAAATATTGTTTTTAACAGGTTCGTTACGGAACGGAACGAAACAGAAAAACTAACGCCAAATATACATTTTCCGTTAAGCAAAAACAAATCAGCTGATTCGTAACGGAACGAAACGTAAAGACTAATCCTGCCTTTAGTCTGTAGGGGCCAACACGCACGAGCACAAATGTGCTGGCATAACATGCCAGCTTGAGTGGCGAAGAGAATGGTTTTTTGGTGGCGTAAAGTTTCCCGATAGTGTACTTTATTAAAACAAAAATCAAATGGAATAAAAAAAATTATTCCACTTTTTCTTGTTTTTTGAGCAACGCCCAATAAAGTGCACTTCAGTCAAGTTTAATAATTTATCAAGCAAAATAAATATAAACGTTTGTTTTTCTCCATATCGACTGCTTGGCTTATGGGTCAAACCAATAATAAGCTGCCGATGACGACTCTACTTCAAGAACTGACATATTCAGATCGGTAATTGATATAACCACAAATAAAAATAAATTGTCATTCTAGTGTTGCTACATATTAAATATGTTCGTTTACCCAATAATTTGTACAAATTTTTACTGGATGTCGTTCGTTTACACAATTACTCAGTAAACATAAAGAAAAAAAAAGAGAGAATAAAGTGACAGTTTGATGTTGAGAGTTCTTCTTCTTTCTGCAAATTTTTACTGGACAAATTATTGCCAGCATGAATTTACAAGCAGAAAAAACATGTGATTGAAAAAAATGTGTTTAAATTTTTGTAAATACAAAAAAAAAATGTTTTACAACTACGTTATTTATGCAAATGCAAAACAACAAATATTGTTAAATGAATTATAGAGAAGATAAGAAAACCTTCTAAAATGTTTGTGCTTAAGATTTTACAACAATAATACTTTTTTTCATAATGACCAGTTATATTTATTTTTGCATTTGGTTTTACAATCAGCTATTTAACAAACTTGTAAATTATTGAAAATTTCCTGTTCGCGTACTTTTTTAGAAAATTTTTATTTTGAGAGTAAATTTGTCTTACTCTGTAAATTTGTTACTGAGTAATTCTTACTGGACTTGATTGAGAAAAGTAAACGAATTAACCTACTAAGTGTGTTTGGGAACTCAAAAATTTGTACATATTTGTAAAAGTTTTTACTGGAAGGTGTTTTTTTACACAAATACTCAGTAAGGAGAGAGCAAAAATAGAGAATAAAGTGACAGTTCAATGTAAGAGAACTTACTGTTCTTTGCTGGATAAATGTTTGCCTGTAAGAATTTGTAAGAAAAAAAAAGCTGTTTGAAATAAATATAATTAAAAACAAAGAATTTATACAAACACATTAAATATTTTTTCATAAAAGTAAAAAAAAAATGTGTAAATATCAGCTTATTTACGATGGACTTCCATCTTAAGTCCGGAATGTTCCTGGAGAACACTACATCTAATTTCCGTTTTTATTCATATTTTCCATATTGACCGGTTGCATTTTTTTTTGTTTGGTATTTACAATCAGCTGTTTTAACTATCTTACTAATTCTTAAAATTTATGTTGGCCTACTTTTTATTAATATATTTCTTTTTGGGAGTAAATTTTGTTCACTCTCTGTATATTTGTTACTCAATAATTTTTACTAAGCTTAAAATTTTTTAAAAAGCTTAAAAAAATAATAACTAAATATAAATATTTCAGCAAATCGATATTTATTTAAAAAAAATCTTGATTGTTCATGTTCATTGGAATTTAAACAAAAAATTAAGTGTCATTTGAAGGATATCAATCTTTCAACTTTGTTTTTAAATAAATCCGCTAGATGGCGTGGTAGGTAAGGAAACGTTCACAAATACCTTTTTATTTGGACTCAGGTCTTTATGCATACCAATTTGCGTTGAAAAATACGCACTATTTCTTATTTAAGGAATTTATGTGTGAAGTAAATTCACTTTTGGAAATATTGACTGATTTTCGCGGAGGTGTGTTCTTTTGTTTTATAACAACTTACCCGAAGTAGCCATGTAAGCACACTCTCTCTATATGGCACAAATGTAGAGACACCAGAAGCATTCAGTTTTTCTTCAGACAGCGCTGATATAACTTTACCCAAGGTCAGAAGACTCTTATTAATGTGGACACCTTCTCGAATGCGTTCATCATTTGAACCGGTAATTCGTTCACTACCAGCCAAATCAACTAGACTAATTTTACTTCGACGGGATTGATGTGAACCAGAAGTTTGAACAGATGCTGTAGAGGAAGACTCAGCCATATGGGTTATTTTAAGCATAATGTTAAAAATAGAATGTGATCGTGAACTTTTTTCATTCAAACCCGTAGCAGCAGTGGCGCGTTGCGAATTTCCAACAATAAGCCAATTTTGTAAAGCTTCAAAAGTATCTACAGGATGGACGCTGAGATCCACTACATATGGACCCCATATTGGGTGTTCTCGTACTTTCAGAGCTCTGCGATTCATCTTAATTGGAGTTCCATACAAAATTTGTCTGCTGCCGCTGCTGGTTTCCACATCTTGACCAACACAAAGTAAATCGTGAATTTTCTCGTTGTAGATTTCAAAATAGCTGACTTCAATTTCAGCTTGAAATTTGTTTTTACCATTTTGTATATATTGAAATAGCTCATGACAAAATCTAGGAATTATTCCGGCATCTATATTCAAAGCACATTTGTCAGAAAATAATTTGGAATGAAAGTTATCATCTTCCATTATGTCTATGCCCATCATACTGTAAGACTTTCCCGATCCGGTTTGACCATATGCAAACAAACATGCATTGTAGCCTTCAAATGCCCTAACAATGAGAGGATGAGCCGTTTTTAAAAACACATTCTGTTGAGTGGCATAAGCTTCCGACTCCGGATCACAACTAGAGAATACATGATCGTAAACAAACGAATGACTGACACCCGACGATGTGTCAGCACTAGCTCCTACTAACACCGTCAACTCATTGTCATTAACTCGAATTACATTTGTAACCGAAGAACGCATGCATTCTTTGGCATTTAAAGGCCTAATACGTACGGCTACTGTCAAACGATCCTCAGCATCGTTAGCGGGACTTGTTGATTGAAAATGTCTCATATCCTTTAATGCCCGTTTGCCAACAGGAGTTGATGCAGCATTTGCACTACGAAACAATGATGACGGAGTATAACAAGCATTTAAAACTGGCGGTTTCGATTTGTAGCGCGGTGTAACCACAGGGGTACCTGGTGAAGATAATGGAGACGCTGATGAAGAATCTTTTATTAAAGTTCTGGTGTTCTTATATGCCATATTGCCATTATTGGTTTTAAGTTCCTTATGTGCCGAATATTTTAAGACATTTCGTATTAAATTTGTTTTACTATTGCTTTTAAGATCAGCTCTTTTAGGCGAATTATAATTTGTGGAATTCATTATCAGTTGAATAGAATTTCTTGCGTAGAAAATATATTTTCAAAGCGCGTTGTTTAAATTTTTGATTTGAATACATTCAGTATAGAGTTGTCGTTCCTAAACGAACTAGCTCAATTAAACTAGAGTTGTGTCGTTCATGAACGAACTAGTTCAATTGAACGGGTCGTCATATTGAAAGATGAGACCCTGCGTTCAACGCCTCACCAACACTTCACTTTCTAACGGCAACGCGAGTGAAAAAAAATTGAATTTTATAAATCACTTTAATCGTCAAATTAAAATAATTTCAGTGTTACCTGCATTTATGCATACATGGAATTTATGTTTGATTTGTTACATTTATCCCTACCTTTTTGCTATTGGCAACACCAATGCTAACAGCTGATTGAAAATTAAATAAATAAATAAATAAAAAAAAATATCACTTTTAAATGTTTTTTGTGTTTTGTATATAAAATTATAAAAAGTTGTATAAATTACAATAGTTGTATAAAGAAGTGTACAAAAAAATAAATAAGAAAGTCAATAAAAAAGAAAAAATGTACTTGTTACTTCTTGATACCTCGTCTTCCTCGGATGATGAAGAACCCAACCGGGGTATTGGAGTTATCGAACGTCAATTACGGTATAATATTGATGTCATGGATTTACCAGGTACAGAGTAAGTTGTTTATCTTATATTGAGTTAACGTTAATTTAAAAAACAATAAAAATTCTTCATTAGATTTAAAAACAATTTTGGAATAAGCAAGAAAACCTTTTCTTACATTCTTAATGAAATTTCCCCTTTCATCAGACAAACACGTCGTGGTTCCGCAATACCAAGGTCCACAAAACTTGCAACAACACTACGCTTCTTGGCAACCAAGCAAAAAGGATTGTTAATGTGTGCTTTGCTTTGTACAATATCTGCATTTATTTTAAAAATGATTGGCCTGAAATTGAGCAAATTCAAGAAGATCAAGAAAATTAGAACGTGCCTCCCGAAAGTGACATGGCGATTTCAGCCGTTGGTCGACATATGAGAGATATGGTTGCAGATAGCTTGTTGTAATATTATCATCACTACTCAACAAATTTAAAAAAAAAATTTTACAATACATGCGGCTAGTTATTATATTCAGTTGTAATCTTATTTTTTTGAAATGTTAAGAAACTTTATCTTGTGCCAATTATGGCATTCGATTATGGCACCACTCTAATCCTCATCCGCCTTTGGGACCTTTCTCCAAGCTGAGTCAATATTTACCCTACACCATAATTGCATTATACATCAAATGTATGTTATATAAACAAGTGATAACATATTCGGTTCGGCTTAAGGTTACAGTTTTTCGTTTTTAATAAGTTTCAGAAATATTTCTATAAATTTTTCCCTAATATGAATATATACTTTTCCTTGCATGTCATCATCAAATAGTTTTTTAAATTTTTATTAAAATTAAGTTTTTACTATTTCAATGTTTTTTTATTTTTAAATAACAAATAATTATTAGTAAAGATGATTATTTTTAATTCAAATTAATTTAGATGCTTAATAAATATTTGGATCAAATCCTTAAAAATCGAAATTTTGTTAATTAATTGCATTATAGTACGAAATAACAAAATTGGATATAATTTTTAAATAACTTAACAATTTAACGAACTTTTTATTGACCTTTAAAACTTTACGAACTAAAAAATTCGCAATTTAAATTTGTAAACCGATTTTAAGTTCGTTGACAGTTTTGGAAAGTGCTATGTTTAATACAAATTTTGTTTTTTTAAATAGTTTGAAAAAAAATTTCAAATCAACGCTCAAACAATTCAAGTGATGATTTTGACATCTCAAGTGATTAATTTTTCAGCGCCGTGATTTATGAAATTTAAATTTGTATGTATAAAATTTCAAATAACGTAACGAACAGCTGTTGCAACGCGAGCAATCACCTACTTTATTCAAAATCGTTTTTTTTTAATTATGTGAAGTGAGGCGTTGCGTTTTACAAAATGAGGGCACTAATCATTCATCGTTCTTATCGTTCATTTTGTTCTTTTCCTTCATTTCAAGCGTGTAAAATTAGCAAAATCACTCAATATTTTCAGCAAAATCACTCACAAGTTGAGGCGTATAAAGTTAGCAAAATCACTCAATATTTTAAGCAAAATCACTCACAAGTTCATCAAAATCACTCAAAGTACGAAAAAAAATACTCAAACTACAGCAATATACTTGTTCTATCTAGCTACAACAAAATTCTTGTTCTAGTTACAGCAAAATTCGTGAGCCAAAAAATTAATTTTTTATAAAAAAAGTTTCCTGAACAAAAGCTATTATAATTTTTTTTAACAGTAAAAAATTTATTTTAACACAAATTTAAATAAATAAAAATAACACGAAAACATAATTATAAAAAAACAGATATTCTCATAAAAAAGAAAATAAAACACTTCACTTATTAAATTAAATAAAAGTAATTTTTAAATTTAGTATAAATCTTATTAAAACAAATATAATTCTCGTTAAAATAAACTTGTTCGTATTCCAACTAATATGTCTACATTTTAGATTGTGCATTCGTATATTAAAATTAAGTAGAAACATATTTAAATTTAAAAGAAAACAAACATTGTTTGATTTTAAAGTTGTTTCTATTTAATTTACATTTATTTAATTTAATTTACTTTTATTTAATTTACTTTTATTTAAATTACTTTTATTTAGTTTAATAAGTGAAGTGTTTTATTTTATTTTTTTATTAGAATATCTGTTTTTTTATAATTATGTTTTCGTGTTATTTTTATTTATTTAAATTTAGGTTTAAATAAATTTTTTACTATTAAAAAAAATTATAATAGAGTTTGTTCGGGAAACTTTTTTTAAAAACACTAGGGCAGCATTTCACTTACTAGAGACTATTATCTGACCCCTTACCTACTGATTCATGTTAAAACTTTTTTCTCACAAATCCCGCAAATTTGGTCCAGACACCAAAAGGTGACTTGACCAAAATGGGTGAAAAAGTTTTTGTTTGGGAAACTATTTTCAAAAACAATAGGGCAGCATTTCACTAACTAGAGATTATTTTCTAATCCTTTACCTACTGATTCATGCAAAACTTTTTTCTCACAAATACCGCAAACTTGGTCCAGACACCAAAAGGTAGCTAGGTTCCCAAAGTAATTTGAGTCGTCACATGTAATCAAAGCACCCACTTACGCCACTAATAGGCAGGTGCCTGCCGTTAAAAGGCAGGTGCCAACACCAGAATCAACCCAAAATAACCTGGATCCTGATGTAATGTTAATAAGTGATCAACCAGCTCTCAGATCCAAATACAACAAACACAGCAGCCAAGTATAACCCAATTCATTCGTCGGCCTCGCCCTATTCGGAAAGTTGAACAAATCGATATGCAGGTTCTAAAGATGGTAGCTAAAGGTCACCATGCCTTGCGCATTGTGGATGAACCAGAATTTAAAAAATTAATTTAAGTTGTCTCTCATTGCCCGGGGTACACCTTACCCACAATAAAAACATTATTGAATAATTTTATTCCGAGCGTGCATATGAAAATATTAGAGCAAATAAAAATTCAGTCAGCCTCAGCAATATGCCTAACTAACTACTGGCGGTTGGACATCAAAAACTAATGCAAGTTATTTAGCCATAGCGGCTCATTTTATAGATGAAAATACGACTCTTAGTTCTAATTTGGTATCTTGCTCCGAGTTTAAACGAAGGCATACTGCGGAAAATTTTTCAAAATTTCCTAGAAATGTAATAACAGATTTTGAAATATCGAACAAAATAACTGCCATAGTAAGTAATAACGCTCCAAATATTGTAGTTGCAATACGTTTTGGTGGTTGGCGAGGGTTCGGTTGCTTCGCCCATATTTTAAATTTGGTCGTCCAAGCTGCTAAAAACGAAGTCAGTAACATCATTGCCAATGTGAAAAGAATTGTCGAGTACTTCTATAAAAGCTCACAGGGTTTTGGCTTCAACAAACCCAAAAGCACATGAACCTTCCAGAATTAAAACTAAAACAAGACGTACTTACAAGCTGGAACTCAACCTTGGAAATGCTTCAACGAATCGCTGAAATCCAGTATGCTGTTGTAGCAACATTATCGCTTACTCGTCCAGATTTAAGCGTGAGTCTCGAAGATTGGGAATTAATAAAGGTAAATATACCAATTTTGAAACCATTTTACGAGGTAACTGTGGACATTTCAGCTGAGAAAAATGTTACACTTTCTAAGGTGACAGTTTTATATAACCTTTTAGGAGCGTTCGTAGCAAAATCCCAATCTTCAAATTCAAAAATTAAATTGATGCTAGCAACTCTACAAAGCGAATTATTATCTCGTTTTTCTAACTTAGAAAGAGAGTATTCAAAAATGACACGTGAATCTGTGATATTAGGTTACGCAACTCTCATGAGATACAAAAAAAATTACGCCTTCACACAGCTCAAATGACGTGGCAAGTTCCAGTATATGAAAAGATTATGACAACGATTTTAACAAAACGGTAAGACCAGATAACAATGCTGCTGCTTGTATCCGAGAGCTGGATAAATATATAGGTGAGGAATATTTGGAGAGACACAAATTCCCACTTGAATGGTAGAAAGACTGAAAAGCCTTATATCCTAGAGTTTACATGTATGCTCTAAAACGCCTTTGTATTGTGGCTACTTCCGTTCCTTGTGAACGCATTTTTTCAGCTACAGGCCAAATAATTAATGAAAGACGCACCCTTTTAAAGTCTGAAAAGTAGAAATCCTTATTTTTCTACATAATAATATGTAAACCATTACTTTTTCTGCAAAAAACATCATAAGTTTATATTTTGGGACTTACAACCAAAAACAAGTAGTTTTTTAAAACTTATTTAAGTTTAAATATACCATTTTCATGTTTATTACAACATTTTTTAAAAACAGATCAAAATTATCCAAAAATGTTTTAAAATTGAATAAAACGCAAATTTTTTAAAAGTTTAAAACAAAAGATCACTCATACTCTTTTCGAATTATTAAAAAAAATACGTTTCGCAACATTCCATATTTCAAATTTTTCCCAATAAAAGAGCATCAATGATCCACTTGAAAGGCCCAATACATAATTTGCTCTCGTTAACAAGAAATTAAAATTTTATTGCTGATTATTATGTTTAAATGTTTACTTACCAATTAAAAAACAATGCAATTTTTTAGTTTTATTTATAAATTGTTATATAAAACTATTGTCAGACGTTTTTATTTGTTTGTTCATTCATAAATAGTTCAGTCAAAATAAAAGTAACGACTGAACAATAAAAAAAGAACGAGTGAACGAAATGAACAAACTAGTTCAGTAAGCTGAACGACAAAGACCGAGTCACTCAAAAGAACGGTTAAGCCCAACTCTAAATTGAACTATTCTTTACCCGCAGGCCACAACAGCAATTAATTTACTAACATCTGTTACCCATGATGTCTCTGTTAGTTGGAGACTCCTCAATTTCGTGTTTGTGTTGCTGTAAGTCCTGTTATACCATGGTTTTTAAAACAGATTTTATGAAAACTCTGTTTTAACATGATCTGTTATTTTTCCATTTAACAGTTTATTTTGATTGCTTTAATAGCTTAACAAATTAATAGAAAAAAAAAACACACACAACCACAAATAAATAAATAGCTTGTTGAAGGGATTAAAATTAGCATTTACCTCGAAGACAAACACAAAATAATGACAAAACATGACAATAACATGAGCGCGTATTCTCCACCACAAAAATAATAAAATGTTGCTGCTTCTTTTAGAACAGCTGTAATAAAAGCAACTCATTGCTAATAGTGGCACGGGGTTAATATAAAATAGTTATCTATTTCGTAATCTTCATGTGACCGATTTTGAATCTGCGAAGATATGATGAAAAAAAATTTTCACTACTTCGCAAAGAATTGGATTCTTGAATTAACTTTTGAGAAAACTATCTGTCAAAATTTTATTACATGAGTTTTTTATCTCCATCAATTTAACAAGATACGTTAGTAAATTCAACAAGGTGGATGATAACAAGATGCACCAAAACAGCTGTTATATGAAAACAAACGTGCTTAGAAATGTCTTAGATATGCAATCAAAAGCACGTGATTTTTCAAAATGTAAACATATAACTTAAAATAGTATATAAATGCAATAATGTCACAAAAACATATTTTATTTTGTAAAAAAATATATCAATCGATACTACATTCAACTGTTTAAAATAAAATAATTGTCATTATATTTTTTTGAATATGTCAAAAATAAGCCAAAGGATGAAGAGCTCCAAAGTTTTTTTACATATGATTTCTACTACCCTTGCCAATACCACATCGTACGGATCATGCCACAGACCAACAAGATTTGGTCTACTTGGTTACTATGTGTTCCCGCCAGTGAACAATGGTAACCCAAACACTTTCAACGCCTCCTATATGTCATAAACGGCAGCTGTTGGCATGCGCAATTGCAGCCAACTTTGCTACGAGTATGATGCTAGTTGACATTGTTTATTGCGCGAACTGTTCAACTAACCTGAAGGTTTTTTCATCAAGATCACCGCTCACGAGACTCATAAAACTAACTTTTATATTAAAATTTAAACTGTGACAACACTAACTCTTCACACCCAATGACGTTTGGGACAAGAAAATGCAGCTAACTTCATCATCAACTGATAAAAACAAAAACATTTTTTTCGACAACAAGGTTAAATCTCTTGTGCAGAAAAGTGGAAAGTAGAAGTAGTTAAAGTGGAAAATAAAAATATATTGTAAACTGAAGTCGTATATAAAAAAACCTTAACTTAAATCTAATGATAAAAAACTTAAATCTAATGATAAAAAACTTAAATCTAATGTTAAAAAATTAAGTCTATTGCTAAAAAACTAACTAACTCTAGTGCTAAAAACTTAAATCTATTGTTTAAAACTTAAATCTAAATAAAAAATACCTCTTCTTACATGAAAATCAAAGTGTGTAATTTATATTTAACCCTAAAGTGAACCCCTTAGGCCAAAACTGAATTTTGTAACCCAGAACCAAAATTGAATTTTATAACTAAAGGTTAAATAAAATTACACATAATTTATAACGTTACAAACGCCATATTTTTTATATGTATAATTCCCTCAAGCTAAGGACTTGTACATAAGAAGGTAGCCATCTTTTTTTCGGCTCCTTTAACCCGTAATTATTAACTATGCAAACAAAAAAATGGTATTTTTTAAAAAATTTTCCCTTACCAAGATTCCAGACAATACCACATGCCCCAAATGATCGTACGGATCATGCTACATACCAACGAAATTTGGTCTACTGGGTTACTATGCAAGCAAAAGCTGAGGGGTTGCGCAGCCTATAAAAAATACCTTGTCGTACGAAGGGAACGCATAAAAAAGGCTAGTGAAGAAAAGCTTGTTGTCAAAGATAACGTAACGTATTCGTTTACCAGGCAGATCATTTGCCAGTATTTTAAAAATAAATCCTACTCAAGCTCAAACACATAAACCATCTATAATTGAAGAATTTTTAAAACTTGCCAATACTTTTCTCTTACCTGAGGAATTGTCGCTGGAACAGCAAATTAAAAACTTCCTAAAAGATTTTAAAAACATACCAAAAAATTAAGCTAAAGCAGAGTTTCTGCGACTTCTAAAGGATGTAAATAACAAATATAGCTCATAGATCCCTTAAATTTATGACATTTAACGTCCACTCTCTTGTAAGCATCAGTCGCCAAATTGAATTGTCAAATATCCTTCATCATAACCAAATTGATGTAGGATTCATTCAAAAATGTCATGTTTACGACAATTCAGCTTTAGGAGTAGCAATTGCCATTAAAAGCACTGTACATTATAATTGTTTACAATAAAACACAATTTAATAAAGTTTTTATTGAAATATAAATGCTTTCAAACAGCACTAGTAAAAATATTTATTAGGGTCTTTATATATACCTTGTGTATATGACTCACATGAGTTAAACAACAGCTTAAACCAAATTCTTCAACTGAGCAACAATTATAATGGGCTTATATGCGGTGGTGACCTAAATGCGAAAAGTTTAGATTGGGGAGATATTGCATATAACGCTACTGGAAAAGTTTTTCATAGCTAGCTACAAAACCACTGTTTAGATGTAATACGCGTTTGCGGTATATCTCCATCGTTTCCTAACGGGTCTTCTTTCCTAGACCACTTTCTATTAACTCCCAGCATAATCAACAGTATCCTACCTAATTATCAGATCAAAAGCTTATCAACTTTCTAGGATAATTTCCCATTAGAACTGAAACTGGAAAGTTATGCAGCCTATTTAACACTTAGAAGTCCCATGGTAATAACTTCATACAAGAACACTAATTGGAACGCATTCAGTAGAGATTTAAATGCAGGCTCAAATGCCATTTTACCTCCCAACAACTGCAATTTAAATAATGATGAATTAGATGTGCTTATAAATACATTTAATAATACACTTACCTCAATACATAACAGCCACTCTAACAAGCTGGAAATAAACGAACAAAAACGTCAGTAGTAGTAGTAAATCTTTATTTTCATAAAACCATTACAATTACAAAAAATAAAGAATATTACATACGGCTTTGACATTGTCGTTAGCCGGAAAAAGTAGGCTTACTGTTAGATAACAAAGCAACCCAACAAACAATACGTACAGTTTACGTACCGGTTTCGGTCCGTCATAAACGGAATCCAACTCCGTTTACGTACCGTTTTCTTTATCCGTAAACGGACCAGAAAATGAATTTTAAGGAACATCGAATCCGTTAAAAATCCGTCATTGACGGACCGATATATCGGATGAAAAACGGAGTTTTTCTTTTTTTTCTTTAAATTTATTTACAAAAATATTTAAATTAAAATAACAAAACTTAAAAAACTAAATACAACAAATACCAAACAAATTTACAAACAAATACTATATTTATCTCCAGCACAATTAACATTCATCAATCACTGCGATTGCAGCCCATTAAAAATCATGAAAAAAAATAAAATTTAATTTCGGTTTAAATGGTAGTACTTACGATATGATGAAGCAGACAATGCAAATTTGCAAATTTTTTAGCAAAATCTATTTTAAGCTGTCGGACAATATTTTCATTTGCAAATCTACATAATGTTGCACATATCATCGTAAAACTTGTTTTCAATTTCATAAATAATTACCTGAGGGATATCTAAGTATTGGTTTTTTATAACTAAACAAATCCAAAAGCAACGGCAGAAAAACTGATGAAAAACAGTGGTTCGTATTTGACGGTACAGAAACGGATACACCAAAACGTATTGTTTTCGAAAATTCAAATATACGTTACGTAAATGTTCCGTTTTTGTACAAGCTTCGACGGATACGCATTTTCGGACCATAAACGTACAGTATAAGCCGGATTCATGAATCCGTACGTATCCGAGAGTCCGTAAAAATGTTTCTTGGGAAATTTAGATATATTACATTAACTTTTACTAATGATTGTATTCATTCACTAAAAATTTTCGGTATCATAAAGCGTTGATAATATATTTTACTAGGGTTTCGCAAGTATAAAATTATACTAAAAGCTCTTTTGACATTGTTACAGTATTAAAATGTTGCAACCTGAGGGAATTAAGAACCGGGCATCTGCAAAGAAAATTTTGAGTGGATTCAAGAAGCTGACGTTCATTACGATATTGTATTTTCAGAGCATTTAATATATAATTTTGATTTTCGTTCCATTGAAGTGATGTCATATTTGTTTGCCAATGTATATTAAAGTTACTTCCTAGTTCGTTAATTTTATGTTTTTTTCTAGGATCTTAAGGCTTAGTTTATGTGGAAGACAAGATGAATTTAATTTAAAAAGTGCTTGATTTAAGTATCGTGGGCTTAAGTCAAATGTGTATAAATGACAGTCTTGTGAAACTTCAGAAATTTTTTAAAGTTAAACATGGCAGAAGAACCTAAAGAAAATATATCAAAGAACTGAAAATAGAATTAGCGGCGATATAAAATTCTCACTAAACAAATGCAACTATTAAAAACGATTATTAATGAGCTTATAATTCTTGAAGATGCTAAAAATTTTAGACATAGACTCTCAAAAATAGCACCAGGTCCTACTGCCTTTAAAGACGTATTTCGGTTCGTTGGTAAAAAGAAGTATCCATTTTTCCAGCAGCTCATACACAATGATACTATCGCTTCCAATAGTTGTCAAATTTCAGAGATATTTAGAACTCATTATACTGCTGTTTTTCAAAAGGCAAATCCTGAAAGACCGGCCAACAATATAGATAATCAAATCTCGTCATGCGTCGATAGACTACCGCAACATATTCATACATTTGATGACACTTTTCTGGCTAATGGTGATCTTGATAATTACCATTTTACAAACGTGAATAATATCAGAATGTACATAAAAAACATTAATAGCAAAAAGTCTTTTGGCTTTGATGGCGTTTCCAATTTCATAATTAAAAAATTTCCTGATACAACACTAAAATTATTATCTGCTTTTTGTAACAATTAAATTAATAACGGCTATTTCCCTTTGGCTTGGAAAAGCGAAAATACTTCTAATAAAAAAATGCAGGACAGTAAAAGCCTGAGGATTTTCGCCCAATATTCCTTTTATCCAACAGTGGTAAATTATTTGAACACATAATTAAGGAAAAACTAGAAAATGAGTTCATTGTGGAACCAATATCGGAATTTCAATTTGGATTTAGGAGATCTCACTCAACACAACATGCATTGTTAAAATGCATGTTGTGCATTTTGGATATAAAAAAGGCGTTTGATTCAGTTTATCACAATGGAATTCCCTACAAACTGATAAATCTTGGCGTTGACCCGTTCCTGTTAAAAATATTTTGAAGCTTCTTTACTAATAGAAAATTTTGCGTGCAAATCAACAACATAACCTCAGAACTAGGACATATTAAAAGTGGGGTGCCTCAGGAAAGTGTCTTGGCTCCCTTACTATTCAAAATTTTTCTGCATGATTTTCCTCACAAATCTAGAAATTCAAAGGTTATTTTATACGCTGATGATTGCACACAACATATCACCAATACTAGCTCAGAATACAGCTGGATTTCATCTTGAAGAAATAAGAGCCTATTACAAGAAATGGGGCATTAAAATCAACGCAGCTAAATCTGAGGCTATCTGCATTAGGAACCCTTCGGGTAAATGTCCCAGATATGTGGTGCCGGAAACTAAATTCCTTCGACTTATACTAGACGGCGAAAATATTCCATAAAATATTTCGGAATACATTTTGTTAAATTATTAAAATTTAACGTCTACGCTAGAAGTCTCTTGGAAAAGACAAAAAAGATTTCTGGAATGTTTACATCACTAATGAACATCATATACCTACCTAAGAACACCAAGCTTTTACTCTACAAGTATGAAAATGCCGATGTTCTTGTTAGATTAACGTAATTTACACTTTCATATCTTTATTGATATCGATAAATATCTTTATTGATATCTATACGTTAGTGAATTTAACAAGAGACGTTATTTTTGTTAACAAGATGGTAATAAGAAGATGCACCAAAAACAGCTGTTATATGCACGTGGCATTCAGAAATGTAAACAAAAGCACGTGGTGCTTAGATATCTAAGCAAAAGCACGTGCTCTTGAAAATGTAAACATATAACTCAAAATAGTATATAAATGCAATAATGTAAAAAAACATGTATTATTTTGTAAAAAATATATCAATCGATACTACATTATACTGTGTTAAATAAAATAAATGTCATCCATTTTTTTAAATTTGTCAAAAATAGGCCAAAGAATGAAGAGCTCCAAAATTTTTTGCATAGGATTTTTACTACCCTTGCCAAGATTTTAAAATATAACACATGCCACAAATGATCGTACGGGTCATGTTACACACCAACAAGATTTGGTCTACTTGGTTATTATGCAAACAAAAAAATTAAAAAAATTGGTATTTTTCCAAAAATTTTCAAAAATAGGCCAGAGAATGAAGAGCTCCAAATCCTTTTGCATATAATTTCTAGTACCCTTGCCAAAATATACCACATGCCCCAAATGATCGTACGGGTCATGCTACACACCAACAAGATTTGGTCTACTGGGTTACTATGCAAATAAAAACATTGAAAAAAATGTATTTTTCCAAAAATTTTCAAAAATAGGCCAGAGGATGAAGAGCTCCAAAACCTTTTACATATAATTTCTAGTACCCTTGCCAATACGCCAAAATATACCACATGCCCCAAATGATCGTACGGGTCATGCTACACACCAACAAGATTTGGTCTACTGGGTTACTATGCAAACAAAACAATTGAAAAAAATGGTATTTTTCCAAAAATTTTCAAAAATAGGCCAAAAGATGAAGAGCTCCAAAACCTTTTACATATAATTTCTAATACCCTTGCCAAGACGCCAAAATATACCACATGCCCCAAATGATCGTACGGGTCATGCTACACACCAACAAGATTTGGTCTACTGGGTTACTATGCATACAAAAAAATTGAAAAAAAATGTATTTTTCCAAAAATTTTCAAAAATAGGCCAGAAGATGAAGAGCTCCAAAACCTTTTACATATAATTTCTAATACCCTTGCCAAGACGCCAAAATATACCACATGCCCCAAATGATAGTACGGGTCATGCTACACACCAACAAGATTTGGTCTACTGGATTACTATGCATACAAAAAAAATTGAAAAAAAATGTATTTTTCCAAAAATTTTCAAAAATAGGCCAGAGGATGAAGAGCTCCAAAACCTTTTACATATAATTTCTAATACCCTTGCCAAGACGCCAAAATATACCACATGCCCCCAAATGATCGTACGGGTCATGCTACACACCAACAAGATGTGGTCTTCTGGGTAACAAAAATAAACGTTTTTGGTTTTTTGGAGATTTTTGTAATACAATCAGAGAACAACACTGTGGTGTACTAAAAAGTTAATACTTCTCGGTTGCAACGCTGGATAACTGTTTCTAATTTTTTTTCTTTAACTATGTAAATATATATAGAAATACCATGTGTGTATATATTCTTGTATACCATAAATTGTGGCCATCGTTATTATATGGAATCAAAAATTAAAGTTGTACGCTTTATGGGTAAAATGGTTAATTTTGGGTTAGTAAAACAATTTAAGTTGTTTGAAAGTTTTACTGGGAGATTTTCAGCATTATCAAATCGGGATGGCTTTTAGAAGTTGCCGGTTTTTATTCAATTGCAAAGACAACCTCTTTTTAATGAATACTTTCTTTGAACAAATTATTCGTTTAAAACCGCATGTTTTTGGATTCCAGGTATGCTGCTCCACCAGAATCTATAAAACAAAATGTTCTGAGATCAGTCATCCATGAATATTTTTGACATTTGATATGTGAAGAATTAAACAAAATATGGAAAGTAACATAAATAAATGTATAAAACATTCGGCATATTGAGATTTAAGCATTACCCTTCCTTATTATTTTCAGATTAGATTATTTTTGGTATTTTTTCAACATTACTATAGGTATAAACAATCCAATCCGATATTTTCTTAAGTACAAGATATCCATAACTTATTTCTCATACTAGTGGATCATATGTATCGGAATAGTTTGTCTAAAGTAAGACCAAAATTGAAATAATATAAAAACTTGGATCAGGCCAACGAAACCATTTAAAAGTTAAAGCTATATCCCCAGATTAAAAACCTGACGCAGCAACGGAAGAATATTCCTCAATTTCACACGCCATAACCTAAGATAATGAATATGTACAAACATGTAAATAATTTAATAAAATATTAGGCTGGTGATGATTCTCCTTTTGAATTGGATAGAAGACCTCGTGGTGAACGTTATGAAGAAGATTTTAACGATGACAATGAAAATACTGAATATGCTACAAATCAAGCTAATACCACCGAAAGGACGAAAAATGAGAGTATGGCCGATAATAATTTAAAACATTGGAAAAAAACAAATGATTTGGAATTTGAAAAAATGTTTAAGAAATGTCCCAATTTAGTTATAAGGAACGTATGAAGGATACAGTTAAATCCAATGCTAAAGATATAACCGCACCCATGATGGTTCGTAATAATAAAAAATCCTATGAACAATTTTTTTCCTCAACTGCTGGATTATCTTCATCAAACCCATAAACCTCATCAAACAAAAATAAATCTGCCAATATTCCCGTTGCTGCAACGCTTGTTTTTATGGTACGCGGTGACAATGGTGGTAAAAAATAATTTAAACAATTTGCTACCCCATATAGTGTCTACCAAAACTAATAAAACAAAAGTCCTATGTTAACTTCTTTGAGTGCAGTTAAAAAACCATACATGTAAACACATATCGGTGATGACATCCTATTATTAATAAAATACAATGTTTTATGCACATTTCGTACATTTAAAATATATGGAAAAATAAAGAATATCAGAATCAACAAAGTCGCCATCTAAATTGGCCCTTACTCAAATTTTTCGTTAAAATAAATTTATATTTTTCTCGAATTGACAATATATTATCTTCGAAAATTGCACTAACAGTTAAAAAATATTTGTTTATTGTCTTGGGTCCTTAGATATAAGATATGTTAACATTTTTCACATAATACTGAAAGATAGTAAATGAAAAATGATGCCAATAATTTTTATCCCCAAAATTAATTTCAGATAAAATACATTTTACAATTTTTGAGTTAAATATTTTGTCGAAGAGTTAGGTATTTTATTTAAAACAAATATGTGAGATTTCAACGTAATACAAAAATTTGGGACTTAAAACTTCTTTTAAATCAGGATTTTATTCAGATATAGAAATATCATTTTGAATAGTAGAGATACAAAAGTTCTTAAATATAACTCAAGAAATTATACCCACCGTAGCTTAAGTAGTTTTTGACCGAATGATGAAATCTTGGTATCATCGTAAAGGCAAACGAATAAGAATTACGATGATTTTTTTCTAATATTTTCGGAAAAACTTCGTTCCAAATATCCTGTTTCTATGGAAAAGTGATTATGACTATGTAGTTTTAATTCCACAGAAAAATTTATTTATTTATTTATTTGCTTCATTTGTAATATAAGGCCTTCATGGCCCATTAAATAATATTACATAGTTATTTACATGATTGGTATCCTTTCTAATTTACTATCTTAAAGGATAATGAAAACCATTTCAGTAATTCTTATAATTAAGTACTCAAGACAAAGAAAAATGTTTTTTAGGATCATTCGTTGTTGATTCAACAAAAAATTACATCATTTCAACAAAATTTTGTCGCTTCAATTTCTGAGAATCTGAAATTTTTAATTTTCCCATATATTTAATATTAACGAAATGTGAATAAAACAAATTATTTATTCTTAGTTTTTATTTTTAAACTACATCCAAAGAAATGAACATGGTGTTTCTCTTCAATTAGTTTTAGCCGGCACTGTATATATATTTTTTTTCAACTGACAATCATAAGGTTTGTTTTTCTTTTTTTTTAATTTTTTTTTTATAAATATTCGATACAAACTTAAGTAGGTATAGACTTGCAAGTAGTTATATTTATAGCTACTTAAAAATTAAGAATGTATAAAAATGCTGCCAGGTCTTAGAAATTTTTGGCTTTTCTCTTTTAAACAAAAATGTTTGTCATAAAAATATTTAAAATTTTTGTATTTTTCATTTGAAAAAGTATTAAAAATAGCATGCATTATGTGTTTGTAATTTAATTGCTATATTTCTTGTTCCGGCAAAGTCTATACACAAAAACAGCTTTTCATACAAAGGCGGCCCAAATATTAAAATTGTATTTGTTTACAAAAAATTAAGAAAAGTCAAGTAAGTAAGGATAGTCGTTTTCTTTACAAGTAGTTATAGATATAGATAGATGTAAAATTCGAAAAACATAAAATTTTTAAAAATAGCCCAACTTTAAAATTTATTAATTAAAAATAAAATTCGAACTAACTTTGCAGAACCATTTGGTGGTTTTGTTTATCCAATAGTCTATTTTCATTTCGCATTGGAGCTGCACAGTGTAATTAGTGTTTTAAATTGTTCGAGCTAATGGGTTTAACTTTTATGGCGTTATTCCAAAAATGTCTAACTTCGACAGAACTAGCGATCGTTTAATGCAAAATAAATGATTTTTTTTTTATAAATTACAGAAATAGCTATTTTGGTTGTGTTAATGCGGCAAACTGTCAACGTTGGATTCTTTAAATATTTTTTCTGTTTTTAAGGTTTTTTTTTTAATTTACGAAGTTTTTACTTTACGTTAACAATCTCTAAGGCAGAAAAAGTAGGAAATTTTGTTTTCTATCGATTTCATAAAAAAAATAATTTTTATCTAAAAACTACTTAATATGTGAGGACCGCATTTTGACGGTCTAGGCCATTATAGGGTTAATTTTTTTGATTGTTTCTGTACCGAAAATACTTTGGAGGGTATAAAAATAATTTGGTAATGCCGAATTTAATGCTTTCAATTTAAGAAGCTTTTTATTTTAGAGTGCAGTTTTTTTGTTGTGCTTGTAAGGACTTCAATTTAAAATTTTTAGGAAATACTTTCTAAATATTTTTCTTAATCTAATCAAATTATCAATTGGTATTAAAAGAATAGTATCTTGGAGTTTAAATTTAATTTATTATTGCTAATATTAATGAGTACAAATCACAAAATAAACAAAAACTGAACTTAAAAAAATAAAAATCTACAGAAATCATAAAAACATACAAAAAACAATCGTGTATGTTCGGAATCCCATTACGACAAAAATAAAACGAATTTTAATATGTAAATTTCTTCGCAATAGCTGACTTTTTTTGGGAACCCTCAAAAATAAAAAAATAAATATATATGACCCTCTCGGGAATTATAGATATGACCCTCTCGGGAATGGTGGTAAGGGTGGCCGGGGCCCCTGGAACCCGCTATATTATAAGATTTTCATTAAATTTCATACTAATTGTTATTTTTAAGAATTTTATTTCTTTATTTCATACAAATTCATTTATTGTTAAATTTCATTTAGATTTGATCATTTTATTGTTGTTCATGTTTACTATTTTAATGCTTTAATGAAAGACCAGCTTTCCTAAAATGTATTTATTAATCCATATAGCAATATAAAGCCATCCAGGCCAAAAAAACGTATTGCATAACAAATTTTGTAATAACAAATAAAAAATATAATTAAAGTTATGTAATAAAAAATATAATAAAAGTTATGTAATAAAAAATATAATAAAAGTTATGTAATAACAAACAAAAAATATAATACAAGTTATGTAATAACAAGCAAAAAATATAATACATGTTATGTAATAACAAAAAATATAATACATGCTTTGTAATAACAAAAGAAAAATATAAAAGTTATGTAATGACAAACAAAAAATATAATACAAGTTATGTAATAACAAAAGAAAAATATAAAAGTAATGTAATAACAAGCAAAAAATATAATACATGTTATGTAATAACAAAAAATATAATACATGCTTTGTAATAACAAAAGAAAAATATAAAAGTTATGTAATGACAAACAAAAAATATAATACAAGTTATGTAATAAAAAAAGAAAAATATAAAAGTTATGTAATAACAAGCAAAAAATATAATACATGTTATGTAATAACAAAAAATATAATACATGCTTTGTAATAACAAAAGAAAAATATAAAAGTTATGTAATAACAAACAAAAAATATAATACAAGTTATATAAAAACAAATAACTGCACTCATTAACAAAAATTTCTAGTAATAAACAATTTCTAGTAATAAAATTTATTTTAATTTTATTTTTATTGGCTCTCCAGCCATAACAAATCAATAAAAAAAAGTTAAAAGTTAAGAAATCATCACAGTGTTTCATTTTTCTAATTAAAAAAATTTTCAGAACATAATTAACATATGAAAATTGTTTTTATAATAATCACTTTTGCATTTACTACAAATTTTATATGAACAAACACAACATTGTTGCATATCATCATAAAATCTTGAACACAAGAAGCAAAAGTCATTTACAATTTGGTTTCGCTGAAGCAAGTCTTTAATTTCATTACGATATTCTTTGCAATCATTTAAATTTAAGTTTATTAACGGTTCGTTTTTTAAAATTTGGCTAACATACTTAAGAACAAACATACCACAGTTAACTGCGTCACGTTGCTTATCTCTTTTAGTAACATAATTATATGACCAATGTTGTTTTTCATCTTCATCTAAAACTTTAATAAACTCTTTAAAAAAACCTTTACCACCAGAGTCAAACAAAGAGTCCACATATATAAATTTCTATGTTAAAAAATTTAGAATACACAATGTAAAATGACCTTGTTCAGCAGAAAGAATTGGAATAAAAATTAACTCTTTACTTCTGTCTTCAAAATCTCTTATATGCCTAAACTGAATAGGCAAATTTTGGACTGGTAAAGAATAACAAAAATTATTACCATTTTCCCTTAAAAGGCACAAAAGAGCACAATTTATTACAAAATTGGCCACCATTTTCCAGGTTTTAGTGTTAACCAATCCGAATCATTTATATAACAAAAAAATCCATGATTTATAAATTTTTTATAACCATTTATTTGTATACATAATTCGCTGAACACAGCAACATATAAAGATTTTTGACTTAAATCAAATTTTAAATCTTCTGAATCCGATAAAGCTATAATAATATTTATTTTCTTTTTATTATAGCTATCTATGTTTTTATTGTTTATATTATGTTTTCTTTTGTTTTGTTTTGCTTCAAACATATATGTTGTATTAAATTGCTTCTTTTTTAATTGATTTCTTTTCAGCCACGTAGCATATGCAATGTCTTCGATTGATGTGTTTGATTTAATCTGGATAATTTGATTATCATTAGGTGAACTGATAAAGTCATCGATTTCTCGATCACTGTGTTTCTTCTTATTTGAACTGCTTAAGTCAATATTAATTACATTATCAATTTCTTTATCAGAACCTGAATAAATGTTGTAATTATATCTTTTAACGAACTTAAATAATGTGCTCTGGTTAATTTTATAAATGTTCCTGGCCTTAGGTTACGATTGTTACTCAAAACAATGCTTTTATGTAAATTAAAACTTGATTCGACAGGTCCATTGCTTACAGTATTTCCAGATGGGTCAATTAGAATTCCTATAATTTTTGTCCAAAGTGGTGACACCGCACAATACTTGTTTATAATGAACAAACAAAGTTCAACATTGTGGTACTCATTAATGCTTCCGGAATATAAATCTTTCTTATTTACCTCACGTTGAATATCTTCATAAATTTGTAAAAATTCTTTTGTAAACGGACTTTTTGATGCAATGGAGTCTGTACGTTTTTGATCTTCTTGACCGGTGTAACTAAATATTTTGCCTTCATATGATTCCTCTTCTTCTATTAATACCTTTTCTAATACGTTTATACTTTCAAAAAAATTTTTATTTTTCAAAGGCATAAGTAAAACCGTAAATATGTGCTTAAACCATTTTTTACAATCATTAATATATGTTAAATAAAATCCTGCAAGCAAAGATTTTTTCAAAATTGCTCGCAATTTGTCTTTTTTGCCAGTTTTTTTTATCCAAGCACAATTTTTTTTTAAGTCTTGGCATATAATTTTACTATAATGGGATTTGCAATATTGTACATTTTTCTTTAGAAAGTCAAAGCAAGCTTGTATATAATTGCTTAAAGTCCAACCATTATTAAAACATTTGTTAATTGCACCGATTGATGCATAACATACATCAGTAATTATACGCTTGCAAAACGGCCAAATATATTTGTTTTCAATACAAAATATTTTTAGCTTTTCCAAAAACAAAAATATTTCTGTTGTATGGTGTCTTGACAAAATAGCTTGAGCAATCACGCAAAGTTTTTTCATAGGAATAACACGGAGAACTATATTATATATCAAAACCCTTTTATCTGCGCATTCAATTTTTTGTACACTTTCACCCGTGGCATCAAAATGAACTGTATAGTTTCCATCTTCTAAAATATTTTTATTTAATGAAAGGGTTTCAAATGTGATTGACTCCCATAAATAAATGGCTAGTGGACTAGACACATGCTGAATATAATTTTTGTATTTTATTTTTTGCATAGCTAATACATCCATGTAGGGATCAGGATCATAATATTTATCAAAATTAGCTTCTGACTTGCATTTTCTTAATGTGTCCAGTATTTTTTTGTTTTGAAAATTTCCAGTTTTTGCTATGTCTTCGCCAAATCTCTTACGTACTGATCTCTAATAAGTAAAGCTTTATCATTTTTGTTATCCTCTTTTGCACGTAGACGGGTCAAACCACGCCATTGGGAAACGAATTTCTCACCTTTTGCGTGCTCTATTTCGCCTGTTCTGTATACTGTAACATCTCCAGTAGGTTCAAGTATAAAGCCAAAAGTGGTGCATTCAGAAGACAGACAGTATGCGTATACCAAAACATTTCCATTTAAGGAAGAATCAACGTTATAAAAGCATAAAGCACAAGCATTGTTCTTTCTTTTATATTCTTCACGAAGTAAGTCTTCATAGAATTTTGTTTTTGTTTTTAGATTTTTAAAATTTTAGAAATTTCTTATGAATATTAAATTTACAATCTAAAATATTTCTTTTAAATTTTCTTCTGGGCTTTGATTGAGTTTTTCCAACTAATTTGACATCTCTATTCACTTTTTCATTTTGATTTGATTTTTTCACATAGCTTCTGAATTTTGATATATCTAAACTTTGATTTGATATTTGAAAAGGTCATAGTGTGACATTACTATCATCAATGTTTTTGTCAATATTTGTAACTTCATTTTTGTCACAAGCTATTATTTCATCCATTTTTGACTTATTGAAAGCATCATCAATATTGTTGTCCGCTGAGCCATTTTGGCTTTTTGACGTTTCATTTATATTTTCATCACTTTTTGGAGATTTATTTTGCTCAAAGGCTTTTTTATTTTTATTATTTTCAACCTTCAGTTTTTTTATACTACATATTTGATCCAATTTGTCATATAGTTTACAGCAAACTTTCAAAATCTCAATAATAGGATCGAATGCAATTGAAGAATTCTTATTTAATAATTTGCTATTGCTATTTATATTTTGTAACACACTTTCAACACCTTCTTCGGAGCTAATTTGTATTGGCATACTACTAAAATTGTCGTCAGCTATAGGTTTAACTTCTGGAGTGAACATTTTATTCTCATTTGATATGAATTGAGACTCAAATAATTTTTTATTAGCAGGACTTTCTTCGTTAGTATTTATTAAATTTGAAATGCTTTGAGGATATCTTTGTTCAGTGAACACATGTTTAAAATTTATTTCTTCTGAAGAATGCATTAAAAGTCCGACCAAAGCCTCAATTTCATCGCAATTTAACAAATTATTATTATTACTATTGATATCAATTCGCTCTTTTGTATGATACATAAAAAGTCCGATCAAAGCTTCAATTTCATCGATATTTAATAGCCAATTTGATATATCATTTTCTTCTTCCAATCTCGTACTATGCATCAAAGACCTATTTATAAAATTTATAATAATATTATCATTTACTTCTTCTAAAGTATTTTCCTGCAGTTCGAGCCTTTCAGCAACATTTACATTTGAAAATTTATTATTCAAATCATCCGTTGCATTTACAGTTGATAAAGCATTATTTATGTTATCCATCACGTTTTCTAAAGCACTTTCTTCTAATTGTAGCGTTGAGTCATTATTCAAAGTATTTAATATGTTTTCTATAGAGCTTCCTTGCAAATGTGTGGATGCATCATTCATTAACGTAGCCAATATATTTTCAAAAGCGTGCTCTTGTTTTTTATTCACTTCATCTTCTTGTGAATTATTTACGACATTTTTTAGATTATTAATTCCATGTTCTTGTGAATTGTGCATTCCATCTTGTAAATTATTCACGACGTTTTCTTGAATGTTATTCACTCCATTTTCTTGTGCATTATTCAGACAATTTTTCTGTGAATTATGTCCTCTAACAGTTAAAAGCCTTTTTAAGTATTGAAATGTTGAAAAACGATTCTTGTAATTTTTACGCAATTTATTTTTATACTCTTTTATGTTGTATTTATCTATAATTGTGTCTATAATGCACAAATTTTCCCTATTAAACGATGTTAATTGTTCTTCTAAAAAATTTTTTGATTCATCCATTATTAAATTAAAAAGAAAATTTTTCTTGGGTGGAGCCATTTTGAAACTGAAAGTTAAAGTACGGAAATTGTTGTTCAGTCAAAATGCACTAGATCAATATATAACAATATTTTTAATAATCATCATTACCAGATTAATTTGTTAAAATGTCATCTGAAAGGTGAATTTTTATAAAAAAAAGACAACAGCGCAAGTGCTTTAAGATCATCTATTAAAGGTTTATTTTTGAAAAAAAATTTTATTTCCTTTACAACACAATGGAATTGAAAAAAATTAAACTTTTTTAAACAAAAAAATAATACATTAATCAAAATTCCTTGAATAATTGCATTAAACATCATCAGTTCAAGGCCAAGAGAAAGTTTGTTGGAACCGAATGAGAAATGGCATACATCACTACATTTCTCCTGCACTTTATATTATAGGTGCAATTTATTGTACCTTTTTAAATACCATTGTATTGCAACTCTGCTATGATATTACTAACTGTTTTGCATTGTAAAATTGTATTCAGTCTATTAAATAAATTTTTTCTCAACAGGTTATGGGTCCCTGTCGCGCGTGTTTTTTTTTAGACTAATAAAATTTTTCTTTTATCGTTCATAATAGTGGATATTTTTTAGAAAAAAAAAAGAAATGGCAAATCTTCCGGTCGGTTTTTCGTTGGAACGTTTAAAAGGACGTGAGAATTTCGACGTATGGAAGAGACAGGCAAAGTCCTGTTTAATCATCAAAGGTTGCTGGAAAATTGTGGAAACTGGCATGGTTGGTGAAAGCGACGCCATTTTGAATGAACGTGCTTTAGCGGAAATTACTTTGATGGTAGATCCCAGTAATTATGGGCATATTGCTACAGCCACAACGGCAAAGGAAGCATGGGATGCCTTGATGAACGCATATGAAGACACAGGCCTTACAAGAAAGGTTGAGTTGCTCAAGCAACTAGTCAACATAAAGCTTCAAAATTATGGTTCTATTCAGGAATATGTGAACGAGCTAGTGATAATCGCCTTGAAGGTAAAAAATGCGGGGTTCAACATTGATGACGAAATGACAGCATCTTTAATGTTAGCCGGATTGTCGGATGATTTTAAACCACTCGTTATGGCGGTGGAAAATTCCAAGGAGAAATTATCCGTTGACATGGTGAAGAATCTCCTCCTCCAAGATGCAAAATTCGATAACCAAAATGGTGAAGATAAGGCAGTGTTATACACGAAAAATTCCAAAAAGGAGAAAAAGCCAATACAGTGCTACGGCTGTAAAGAATTTGGGCATATTTTTAGAAATTGCCAGAACAAAAACAGCAACAATAACAGCAGTAACGGTAAATCATACAGAAAGATTGATAGAAAAAAGAATTCATCAACACTTATTGCATTAAGCAAAAGCTTACAAGTGTGTACTAACACCAACAAACAAAATGTTAAAAGAGAAGACAACAGTTACGTACATTGGTACATCGACAGCGGCGCAAGCAACCACATGATAAACGACTGCAGTTATATGTATAACAAACACAACATAGAAAATAAAAAAGTCATTGTTGCTAATAAAAGTGAACATCAAGTGGACTGCGCTGGTGACGTCGATCTAACGATTCTAAATGAAAAGTGGAATAAAAAAGTAACAGTAAAAACGTTGAATATGTACCTAACTTATGTGCTAATTTACTTTCTGTAAGGCAAATGACAAGAGATGGTAAAAGAGTAGTGTTTGAAGGTGAAACCTGCAGAATTTTTGATAAAAATACACTTGTTGCTTCTGCTGTAGTTTACAATGATCTATACCGTATAAATACTGAAGCGCACATTAAAACTAACGTTTTTGTGGCTAAACAAGATTTTGATTTGTGGCATAGAAGAATGGGCCACATTTGCAATAATCTAACTAATGTGAAAAAAGCCTCTTATGGCATTGATTTCAAAAGTGAAAATAAAAACCCTTGTGTGATTTGTGTAAAAGGCAAACAGACCAGAAAGCCTATTAGGGAAGAAGATTCCAGGGCCACTAAATTATTGGAAGTGATACACTCTGATGTAATTGGACCGTTAAACGTAAATTCATTTTCTGGTGCTCGTTTCTTAGTAACGTTTGTGGATAATTTTTCAAGAAAAGTTTTTGTATATCCCATTAAAAACAAATCTGATGTTTTCGAAACTTTTATAGAATTTAAGCAGATGGTAGAAAATCAGTGTTCGGCAAAAATAAAAATTCTACGGACGGACAACGGAACTGAATATTTAAACAAAAGGTTTTATGTTTTTTTAAAGAATAATGGCATAAATCATCAGAAAACGTGCAGGTATTCGCCGGAACAAAATGGAGTGGCGGAAAGAATAAACCGCACGTTGATGGAACGAGTTCGTTGTATGTTAATCGACAGCGGTCTGGACCAGCGTTTTTGGGCTGAGGCCATAAACACCGCTGGTTATTTGGTTAACAGAGTTCCTTGTCGTAATGATAATCGTAGTCCTGAAGAAATATGGTCTGGTCGTCGACCTGATTTAAAGTTTTTGCGAGTTTTTGGTTGTCCTGCTCTTGTCCACATACCAAAAAAAAACGTCGCAAGTTAGATCAAAAATCAATTGAATGTATTATGATGGGATACAGCTCTCAAAGCAAAGCGTACAGATTATTTAATCCCGAAAACAACAGAATAATCATTAGCCGTGACGTAGTATTTTTAGAGCAAAGTAAGGTGAGTGCCAACGTACAAAACGATTTTTATTATCCAGAATTTATGCAAACTATTGATGGTGCCAATTCAGAGGAGAGTGTTGATGTTGAATTGACACCTGAAATTGAACCCACAAATGAAAATTCTGATTCAACTAATGATGACACAAATGCCAGCGAGTACGATGATTCTGTGGGGTGGCCATCGTCTGAAAATACACCGGCTGAAGGCGATGATGATGAATGCTCCCCGAATTCGTACGAGGCAAGATCTCTTCCCGTGGTTGAAAATGTTCGTCGCTCGAGTCGTATAGTGGGTCAACGTGCACAAAACTTTTGTGCAATGCAATTTGTTGGTGATGAACCATCAAACGTAAAGGATGCAACGTCATCAAGCAATGCGGCCGAATGGAGGGTTGCCATGAAAGAGGAATTAGATTCATTGGCTGCAAATAAAACATGGGTATTAACAAAGCTGCCACCGGGTGAAAGGGCTGTTAAATCTGTGGTGTATGCATACTGTAGAGTATTCAAATAGTGCTTGAATACTGAGCATGGGGTGACTTAGCACAATTAAATTGAAACCATTTAAAAGGTTTCTTATTTCATTACTTTGTTTATTCTTTTCAATTGTTTATAGTACATTTTATGATAACACCATAAACAATTGATGAAATAATGTTAACATATTGACCACCCAAAAGAATACTTGACACACATGCATGATATTTGAAACATATGTGTCACAGACATGTTTAACACAATCGGTGTGGTCTAGGTCACTCAAATGCTGTTGCTGCACTTAGTTTAATATGAAATAAATTTAGTATATAAGCCGCTGTAAAAATTAGAAATAAGTTAGTGTTAATTATAGTGTTAAATCCAACTCACATGCTTGTAATAAATTACTTTTTCTGTTTACAAAACTTGATTTGAGTTTCATTTGAGTGTTAAACTCATCACATGGCGATCCTGCCAAATTTAAAAGTTATATAAAAAAAAGTGTAATTAAATTTAATGCCTGCACATCAATATAACATCATACAAATGATCACAATTGGCGAAGAACAAACAACAACAGACTTCTACCTCCAATAACACCAAAATACTTTCAAATAAATATCGAACACCAATCCTGCCACCGATCCTGCGACCGATACTGCCACCAATCCTGCCACCAATCTTGCCTCCTACAACAATCTAAAATCCAACATTGGAATCCTAGTTCATAGCCGGAACTAGAAGAGAGAAGGAGAAGCCAAGGAATCTTCTCTCAACGATTTTGTCATCAACACCAAAGATGCAATAACCGAACAGCACTACCATCAACACCAAAAGTTAAGTGGGTATGTCATAAAATTTTTTTTAAATAAACAAGTTCTATTTAAGTACTTCACAGAAATAAACACTGTACAATATAATAAAATATCAAAAAAAAAAAGAAAGAAAATCAGAAATAAATTGTAAATTAAGTGCATTTAGAATTTAATAAAAAAAAAAAAAGAATTCTCTAAATGGGCAATACCCAAAACAAAGTAAAAGAGGTAATTACGGCTACAGCCAACGCACCTCCAGCGATTAGCGTTAGCGTAGAGCTATGCATTCTAATATGTATTATATTCACTTTGAATATGTTGATTAAATATTTAAAAAATTATATTAAAAAGCAAATAAATAGACATATAATAAAAACAGACTTTAGAAGCAATAATGTTTAACTTTAAATTCAATACAAGTTAACATCAAAAAAAAAAATCATAACCATCATTTTATGTATAGAATAAAATAAACCTTTCTAAAAAAAAAAAAATAAAAACAAAAAGAGGAATTTCTTTAATAAAATTTTTTTCAGCAAAACTATCATTATATGTATAAATATAGAATAAAGTAAACCTTTCTTGGAAACAAAAAGAGAAATTTCTTTAATAAAATTTTTTTTCATGGATAACATTTATAAACAAGTAGAAACCCTTATAACAAACGCAAGAAAATCAATAGGTAAAGCTTACGTGTCAGAGACTTTACTATCGAAACGAAAAGAAATAGAAAAATTGGAAAGAGAAGCTGTACGAATTTTAGAAGATCCGGAAGTACAAGAATCATATAGACAAACACACATAGAAAAGTTTAATGAATTAAAGAAGGAAGCTCTAAGAGTACTTAGACAACACGAACAATCATCGTCCCAAGGAACTGATAATAACCAATCTAACGAAGAAACGAAAAGCATAGATAACACAATGGCGAACAATATACTGAACACAACTGAGTTGGCAGCAATTTCGAAACTCATATCGGTATTCAATGGTGCGAAAGAAGAGCTTGAAATTTTCGTGGCAAACTTAGGTATAATTCAAGAAACGGTCGTACCAGAGAAGCATACAGCATTTTTCAACTTTATTTATAAGACAAAGTTGTCACCAAGGGTACAAAATAGAGTAAGACAGACAACAGTACCAACTGATATAGCCTCCTTGATAACTGCATTGAAAGAAGCATACGGAATAAAAAAATCGCCTAACGTTATTCTAAATGAGATAACGACAATGGTACAAACAAACACGATTAGAAAGTTTGCAGACAGAATAGAAAGTCTAATGATGGAACTAAACGAGCTACAAATACAAGCTCTCGGTGAAGCAAGCAGAGAAACCATCAGCAATACGAATGCTATGATAGCATTCAACACTTTCAAGAATGGACTCAAGAACAGAGAGATAGTACGAACTATAGAAGCAAGCAGAAAGAAAAATCTCTACGAAGCGATAGAAATAGCATTAGAAGCGTCATCGGACATAAGACAGAGTCAAATTATGTTCCAGACTATAAGAGGTTCAAATGGAAATTATAATAACAACAACAGAAATGGAAACAATAATTATAACAACAACAGAAATAGAAACAATAATTATAACAACAACAGAAATAGAAACAATAATTATAACAACAACAGAAATGGAAACAATAATTATAACAACAACAGAAATGGAAACAATAATTATAACAACAACAGAAATGAAAACAATGATAATAACAACAACAGAAATTTAAACAATTATTACAACAACAGAAATGGGAATGATAACAATAACAATGGTTATAGAAATAACAGCAACAGGAACCAGAATAACAATAATAATAATAATAATAACAATAACAATCGGAATAACAGGAACAACTATAATAATAATAACCGGAGTAATAGGAATAATTGCAGTAGAAATAACACTGGAAATTATAATAACCGAAATGTACATCATATTCAGGAACAGGGAAACTCCCAAAATCCGGAGATTTTACAGTACCAAGAATCTTCGGAAGAAATCCAATAAGAACCCATAGAATTTTTAGTGTTTCATCGGATCTAAAGAATTACGTAAAATTGAATGTGAAGGACGCAGATAACATATTAACATTTTTAATTGACACAGGAGCAGATGTCTCTTTGTGCAAAGAGGACTCATTACATAACCACAGAGAAGATCCAGATGACTACTGTTTTCTAACAGGAATTTCAAAAGAGGGGATAAAATCACTAGGTTCAACGAATATACAGGTACAAGTAGCTGATACAATAATCGAACAGAAAATACAATTGGTAAAATACGATTTTCCAATTAATACTGACGGTATACTTGGAAGAGATTTTCTTTACAAGTATAGTTGTAACATTGATTATGATAAATTCATATTAACAATTAACGTGGACCATAAGAGTCTAGAATTACCAATATATAATAATGCACTAAAAGTGACGTACCTGAAAATTTCACCAAGAAGTGAAGCTGTATTACCATTTGATATTGATGTCACAGAAGATAGTGTAATATGTAGTCGTGAAATCGCAGATGGTGTATACTTAGCAAATACTATAATCCCGAAAAATGGAAATAAGCACATAAGATTATTAAACACACTGAATAAACCTACGATAATAAGAAACTTGAAAGTAGAAACAATTCCTTTAAAAAAATTTAAAATTCTCCGAACTGATACCAAAACTACAAGCAAACAATATGACGAAGAGCGATTCAATAAGTTGCTGAATGAATTGAATATGGATGTCAACGATAACAACGCGAAGAATAAATTATTGGGAATACTTAAGGAATACCAATCTATATTTCATTTAGAGGGTGAGAACTTAACAACGAACAATTTTTATAAACAAACCATACAATTGAGTGACAAAAATCCGGTCTACATAAAAAATTATCGTTTACCCCAAACACACACAAAGGAAATAGACAATCAGGTTGGGAATCTATTAGAACAGGGCATAATAGAACCGTCCGTAAGCCCGTATAATGCTCCACTTTTACTAGTTCCTAAAAAAGGGCAAGATGATTTGAAGAAATGGAGACTGGTTGTGGATTTCAGGAAACTCAATGATAGAATAGTTAATGATAAGTTTCCATTAACACGACTAGACGACATTTTGGATAGAATGGGAAGAGCGAAATATTTCTCCACACTTGATATGACGAGTTCATTCCACCAAATAGAACTAGATCCAGCCTCAAGACCTTGTACGGCATTTTCAACTCCCAATGGCCATTACCAGTACACTAGACTACCATTTGGATTAAATATATCTTCGAACAGTTTCCAGAGAATGCTTACTATAGCTCTATCTGGGTTGGAATCTGAAGCATTTTTATATGTGGACGACATAATAGTTTTTGGATGTAGTTTGAGACACCACAATGAAAATTTAATAAAAGTATTTCATAGATTGGCGAGGTATAACCTAAAACTTAATGCAAGTAAATGTTGTTTTCTGAGACCAGAAGTTGTATACTTAGGGCATTTGATAACGTCAAATGGTATAAAACCAGATCCCAGCAAGTATGAAGCAATTTCTAAATATCCAATTCCAAGGAATTCTGACGAAGTCAGGAGATTTGTAGCTTTCTGCAACTACTATCGAAGATTCATAAAGAACTTTGCTGAAAATGCAAGCTGCCTTAACGACTTATTGAGAAAAGGCAAAAAGTTCGAATGGAATAAAAATTGCCAGCTAGCATTTGAAAGTCTCAAAAATAGACTAATGAATTCACCAATATTGCAGTATCCCGATTTTGATAAAACGTTTATATTAACTACGGATGCATCAAATTTTGCACTCGGAGCAGTACTATCACAAGGTTCAATAGGAGAAGATTTACCTATATCCTATGCAAGTAGATCTCTAAATAAATATGAGAGGAATAAACCTGTGATTGAAAAGGAATTACTTGGTATCTATTGGGGCATACAATTTTTTAGGCCATACCTATACGGTAGAAAATTCACTGTCGTAACGGACCACAGACCTTTAATATCATTATTTTCTCATAAGAACCCAAGCTCGAAATTAACGAGAATAAGATTGGAACTTTCAGATTATGATTTTGATATCGTATATAAGAAAGGATCCAATAACACGAATGCTGATGCACTATCAAGAATACAATTAGACTCCACGATGTTAAAAAATATGATACCATTGGAAAATGATGAAAGTCTAAAGAAGACGTTAGTAGTAACAAGAGGTATGAATAAAAAGTCATCAATTGATAAAAATATCGAAAGCGACTCTCATAGTGAGCCTGATCAACTCCATATGTGGGATTGCACGTCCATCAACGATATAAAGAACGCATGCAAATTAAAATTTATTTTAGAGAAAAGGCCGGCTAATGATATATATAGATACATTACAGAGTATGATAAATATTATAATGAAATGCGCATTAGGTGTAGCGATAATCCAAAGTGCTTAGGTACTCTATTGGAGAAGCTCTCATCCTATTTAAAGACTAGTAAAAATGAAAAATTTGCCATCGCAAGAGATGATGCAATATTTGAAATGATTCCTGCAGAAGAATTTAAGGCCAGATATAATGATTTGAATAAATCAAGTACAGATGACATAAAAATATTACTATACAATAAACCTCAGAAGATACTAAATGATAACAGAAAACAAGAACTCATAGAATTATACCATAACACTCCCCAAGGAGGACACTTTGGAGTGAGAAAAACTTTACTCAAATTAAAACAGAAATACACGTGGAAGAACATGTCTAAAATGGTAAAAACTTTTGTATCGAAATGTGACTTATGCCAGAGAAATAAACAGACTAAACACACAAAGGAACCATTTAAAATGACCGATACGCCGTCACAAAGTTTTAACACAATAGTGATAGACACAGTTGGTCCATTACGTCCAACGAATAATTTCCGATACAATGCAATGCGAATTAACAAAGTATATAATCGCTTGTCCAATGGAAACTAAAGAGGCAAAATCAATAGCTAAAGCACTAACGGAAAATGTTATATTGAAATATGGTTTATTTAACATTCTCAAATCGGACAGAGGAACAGAATTCACGAATGAATTAATGAAGGAAATATGCACATTGTTAAAAATTGAACAACGAATGTCGACACCTTATCATCACGAAACATTGGGTACAGTGGAAAGGAATCATAGAGTTCTGAATGAATACTTTTTATCCTTCGTGGAAGATAATAATTGGCCAGAATGGATTCCGTATTACACATTTGCATACAACATAACTCCTTATGTGAATACTGAATACTCTCCATTTGAGCTAATATTTGGAAAATTACCACGGTTACCAGGCGATGAGATCCGGAATCATCCCATTATATATAATTTCGATAATTATGCCAATGAACTGAAAGCCAGATTGAGATATTCATTGGATATTGCCAGACATATGACAGAACAGATAAAGAAAAATAGACGATTAGATTCACACAAGAAGACGAATAGTATAGAATTGAAAGTAGGAGATTTAGTATTAGTTAGAATAGAAAATAGGAGAAAACAAGAGGCACCATATAGAGGTCCCTATAGCGTAGTAGAAATTAATGATTTGAATGTTTCGGTAAGAATTGGGAGTACAGTTAAAACTTACCACAAAAATTTATTAAAGAAATATAACTCTTAATATAAACATAAAACAAAAAAAAAGAAAAGTTTTTAAAATAAATTAATTGCTTACGATAAAATTATTAGCTGAATGTCATTAACACTAAGAATTTAGTTCAAAGCGAAAACAAAAAAAAAAAAACAAAAACAGAAAATTTACTAAACTAATGTATACTATATAAATGAAAATTAAACAATGCAAAAAAAAAAAGAATGTAAATATTAGCCAAGCATACAGTGCGCACACACTCGTGTTTATAGCAATCCTCCAATTTCTTACTTTTGAATTCGAAGAAATTGTATGATTTCTCTTGAGGGCGATGGTGTGGTGTATGCATACTGTAGAGTATTCAAATAGTGCTTGAATACTGAGCATGGGGTGACTTAGCACAATTAAATTGAAACCATTTAAAAGGTTTCTTATTTCATTACTTTGTTTATTCTTTTCAATTGTTTATAGTACATTTTATGATAACACCATAAACAATTGATGAAATAATGTTAACATATTGACCACCCAAAAGAATACTTGACACACATGCATGATATTTGAAACATATGTGTCACAGACATGTTTAACACAATCGGTGTGGTCTAGGTCACTCAAATGCTGTTGCTGCACTTAGTTTAATATGAAATAAATTTAGTATATAAGCCGCTGTAAAAATTAGAAATAAGTTAGTGTTAATTATAGTGTTAAATCCAACTCACATGCTTGTAATAAATTACTTTTTCTGTTTACAAAACTTGATTTGAGTTTCATTTGAGTGTTAAACTCATCACAAATCAAAGTGGGTGTTTAAAACGAAACGAGATGAACACGGAAATCCTATGAGACGAAAAGCCAGATTGGTGGCGAAAGGTTTTTCTCAACGTGAGGGAATTGACTTTCTCGAAACTTTTGCTCCTGTCGTCAGGTATGATTGCATAAGATATTTATTGGCACTGGCTGTAAAACATGATATGTATGCTCACCAAATGGATGCAGTAAGTGCATATTTGAATGGTTCGTTAAAGGAGACTGTGTACATGGAACAACCCGAAATGTTTGATGATGGTTCCAAAAAAGTTTGTAAATTGGAGAAATCAATTTATGGCCTGAAACAGTCGGGTCGCGTTTGGAATGAAACCATCAATAATGAATTACTCAAAATGGGACTTGTAAGAGGCGAAGTTGATCAATGTATTTACCATAAAATCGCAGGTGGTCAAATGTTGTACGTGGCTATTTATGTCGACGATGTTTTGATATTCTCCAACAATTTAAAATCCATAAAAGCATCAAAGCAAAAACTTGCCAGCAAATTCATAATGAAGGATATGGGAAAGGTGTCATCAGTATTAGGTATGAAGATTAGCCGTAGTAAAGATACAATTAAAATTGATCAATCGCAGTATATATCAGATGTTTTGATACGTTTTGGTATGAACGATTGTAAGCCAACTTCGACTCCAATTGACTGCAATCAGAAATTGTCAACGAGTATGTCTCCTAAAGATGATAAAGGTAAACAACAGATGTCAAAAATTCCGTATATGCAGGCGATTGGGTGCTTATTGTTTGCGGCACAAATTTCTCGCCCTGACATATGCTATGCCGTAAATTTGTTAAGTCGGTTTGGAACGAATCCTGGTAAACCTCACTGGGAAGCCGTAAAAAGAATTATGAGGTATTTGAAAGGCACGATTGATAAAGGTATTGTTTACAAAAAGCAAGCAGATGAAGATATAAAAGGTTACTGTGATTCTGATTGGGCCGGTAATGTAGATGACCGCAAATCAACAACTGGTTATGTTTTTGTTTGTCAATCTGCTGCCATATCATGGGCAACAAAGAAGCAAAAGACAGTGGCATTGTCTTCGACGGAAGCCGAATTCATGTCAGTAACTGCTGCAATTCAAGAATCAGTTTGGTTGAAACGCTTAGAAGGTGAACTCAACCCTAAAGGTTGTAAAAGTATGATTCTATTTTGTGACAATAAGGGCGCTATACAAGTAGCGCTCAACAACAACTATTCGCCAAGAACCAAACATGTGGATATTAAAGCCAAATTCATCCGCCAGAAGATAGATGATAAGGAAGTCGTTTTGGAATATCTATGCACAACTGAGATGGTCGCAGATGTATTCACAAAGGCCGTTACTCCCCAGAAGCTTGAATATTTTAGAGATAAATTTGGTCTTTACTAATTCATTTTATTATTAAATTGTTACACAATGAAATTTGTTTTTTTGAATTGAAATGTACACTTTATTTTTTTATGCTAAGTTATTTGAATGTAAAGGGTGCATGAGAAATTCGTGATTTTTGTTTAGGACATTTGTCATTCAGGGAGGGTGTTGGAACCGAATGAGAAATGGCATACATCACTACATTTCTCCTGCACTTTATATTATAGGTGCAATTTATTGTACCTTTTTAAATACCATTGTATTGCAACTCTGCTATGATATTACTAACTGTTTTGCATTGTAAAATTGTATTCAGTCTATTAAATAAATTCTTCCTCAACAAAGTTTAATTTTTATTTAGCCGAAACGAAAGATTTTTGTAAAAAAAAACTGATAAAATACCGGCTACAACAGACGAGATGTTTCGTTTATTTATATACAGTAAGGGACAAAATTGTTCACGAAATTACAGAAAAATTATCAATGTAAGAAAAAACGTTAAAGACACAGGCTTGGCAACTCTATAAATAATTCACATGGCCAGGCATTATGTTAAATATAGTATGGCAACTTCATTTCAAAAGTTCCTCTTCTTCTTCTTTAAATGTTTATATAACATTAAGACCACGTGTGTGAACAATATTGTCCATGTGTTAATTTTCTCTAATAACTTTAATAAATTTAATTTGTTTTTGTGGGTTTAAAAAAAAAGTAAGTAGAATTATTGTTAAAAAAAAAAATAAATTATATATAAAAAGATTAAATATAAAAAGATTTGGCAAAAATAATATTAATTTATTTTTATTTAGTTTCATTTTGCGATGGCAAAAGCTAAGACAACTCTTTTGAAACAAAGTGTCGTAAAAGATTTAGAAGATGGAGCCTCATATCGAGAGATCGCCAAAAAATATAAAATATCTGTAGGATTTGTGAATAAAATAAAAAAACAGAATAATTTGGAGATTGTAGGTAATCAAGCAGGTCGCCCAAAAAAACTTTCGCCCGCGGATAGTCGCGAAGCTAAACGATTAATCGTTCCTTGTGCAGTTCAAACAGCAGTTGAGGTCAAACAAATACTCAATGAAGAGCATAATTTAAACGTGAGTACCAAAACCGTTCGTAGAAGCTTGAAAGCCAGTGGATTAGTAGCCAGAGCAAAACCCAAAAAACCGCTTTTGAGCGATAAAAACCGCAAAAAACGACTAGAGTTTGCAAAAAAATACGAAAAATTTACAATAGACGATTGGATGAGCGTAACATGGTCAGATGAGACAAAAATCAACCGAATTGCGTCAGATGGACGGCAGTGGACATGGGTAGACAAAAGTGTTGGAGTTAAAGAACGAAATATTTGCAATACCTTAAAATTTGGAGGTGGCTCATTGATGGCTTGGGGTTGTTTTCGTGGAACCCAGCTTGGAGTACTTCGCCGCATTAGAGGTAAAATGTGTGCTGCGGACTATATCACCATTCTTGAAGACTCATATCTTCCAAGTCTGGACATATTCGGCTTGGATCCGGGACAAAACGACATCTTTATGTAGGATAACGATCCTAAGCATACTGCAAAAAAAACTAAAAAGTGGTTCGAAGAAAATGGGATCAAGCTTTTAGATTGGCCTCCCCAGTCCCCGGATTTGAACCTGATCGAACACCTTTGGTCTATATTAAAAAGGAAGATTTTCGCTTAAAACAACCCTCCTGAGACCATAGATGAACTTTGGAATCGTTCTATTGAAGCTTGGGAAAATATTGATCCAGAAATGCTAAATAATCTAGTAAAAAGTATGCCAAAAAGAATTCAAGCAGTTAAAAAGGCACACGGAGGACACACAAAATATTAACACCAAAAACAGGAATATTAACTCCAAAAACAGGACGAGTTTTTCAACTGGTGCCATAATTGTTCACACCTTTGAACCTTTGAATTAATATTAATTTAAACATTATGTACCTGGATTTATTTTAAGTTATCATATTTTTGTATTCAGTGGGAGTAGTGAATTTAATTTAATTAAAAAAGTTTCAATAAAATTGAAGAACAATTGAATATTTGTCATATTTTCTCATTAAGGATTATTTCGTGAACAATTTTGTCCCTAACTGTATATATTCATGATATTTGCATATATATTTACATAGATAATTAAAAAAAATTAGAAACAGTTATCCAGCGTTGTAACCAAAAAGTATTAACTGATTGTATTACAAAAATCCCCAAAAAACCAAAAACGTTTATTTTTGTAACCCAGAAGACCAAATCTTGTTGGTGTGTAGCATGACCCGTACGATCATTTGGGGCATGTGGTATATTTTGGAATCTTGGCAAGGGTAGTAGAAATTATATGCAAAAGGTTTTGGAGCTCTTCATGCTCTGGTCTATTTTTGAAAATTTTTGGCAAGATACAATTTTTTTCAATTTTTTTGTTTGCATAGTAACCCAGTAGACCAAATCTTGTTGGTGTGTAGTATGATCCGTACGATCATTTGGGGTATGTGGTACATTATGCAATCTTGATAAGGGTAGTAGAAATTATATGTAGAAGATTTTGGAGCTCTTCATCTTCTGGCCTATTTTTGAAAATTTTTGGAAAAATACATTTTTTTTTCAATTTTTTTGTATGCATAGTAACCCAGTAGACCAAATCTTGTTGGTGTGTAGCATGACCCGTACGATCATTTGGGGCAAGTGGTATATTTTGGAGTCTTGGCAAGGGTACTAGAAATTATATGTAAAAGGTTTTGGAGCTCTTCATCCTCTGGCCTATTTTTGAAAATTTTTGGAAAAATACATTTTTTTTCAATGTTTTTATTTGCATAGTAACCCAGTAGACCAAATCTTGTTGGTGTGTAGCATGACCCGTACGATCATTTGGGGCATGTGGTATATTTTGGCGTCTTGGCAAGGGTACTAGAAATTATATGCAAAAGGATTTGGAGCTCTTCATCCTCTGGCCTATTTTTGAAAATTTTTGGAAAAATACCAATTTTTTAAATTTTTTTGTTTGCATAGTAACCTAGTAGACCAAATCTTGTTGGTGTGTAACATGACCCGTACGATCATTTGTGGCATGTGTTATATTTTAAAATCTTGGCAAGGGTAGTAAAAATCCTATGCAAAAAATTTTGGAGCTCTTCATTCTTTGGCCTATTTTTGACAAATTTAAAAAAAAATTTATTTAACACAGTATAATGTAGTATCCATTGATATATTTTTTACAAAATAATACATGTTTTTTACATTATTGCATTTATATAATATTTTAAGTTATATGTTTACATTTTCAAACAGCACGTGCCTTTGCTTGCATATCTAAGCACCACGTGCTTTTGTTTACATTTCTGAGTGACACGTGCTTTTGGATACATTTCTATGCACCACGTGCGTTTGTTTACATATAACAGCTGTTTTGGGTGCATCTTCTTTTTACCATCTTGTTAACTACAATAACGTATCTTGTTAAATTCATGGAGATGATATCTATAGTTGTTTTAGTGTTGCATATGTTTGCAGTATATAAGATATGGTAATTAATCATATGTCAACTTGTTATACACTAACTATTGTAACTTCCGTTTTGTCTTTTTCTTCTTTCTGTAAACCTTTGCGACAAAACATGTAAAAAAGGAACTCCTAAAATATTTTAATATAAGTAATAAATTGTATTGTTTAATATAAACTAAACGGTGTCTTCATTTTACAAGTTATCAACGCATTAATTTTATCTCCATCAATGGTTATGGGCCCAGTGATTGCCGAGATATTTAATTTTAGCATCATAAAAAAAGGGAAAACAAAATGGCTGATCTACATGGAAATTATCAAATACCGAAATTGACATCCAATAATTATTTCATTTGGCGTTTTTAAGTTGAAATGTTTTTAAAGCTTGAGGGTCTGTGGACTGTCATCACCGAAGATAGACCAGCAACAAACGCTAGTAGTAGGGATAAGACTATCGCCCTGTTCGTTGGAGATGACCAAATTCATCACATACGTAATAAATTAAATGCAAAAGATGCATGGAATGCGCTTAAAGAATTTCATGAACGTGATTCTCCGGGTGTGAAAGTTAGATTGCTGCGTGAAGAAATGGCAAAAAGGGCGCATGATGATACCGACATGGAGGCACACGTTAGCCAAATAAATGAATTATTTCAAAAACTAATGGCGTTCGGCAGTTCAATAACGTGGGAATTTTTGATGGCAGCTACCATGCTAGGTCTTATAACGGCAATGGAGGCACACGATGAGAAAATTTTAACACCGTCCTTAGTAAGTGCAAAAATTATAGAAGAGTTCCGACGCAGGCAAGAGCGTGACAAAGTCGCAACTGCGACTGAAGGCGCAGATGCTCTACGTAAGAGTGGTAGTAGCATTACTTGTTTCTTTTGCAAAAGAAAAGGTCATGTCCGTAGTAAATGCACAGAGTACTCTGCGTGGAAGGCTAGCAAGGTAAAAGAAGAACAAAGGACAAAAGCAAATGTTATTAAGCTTGGCGAATCTGTCGAACATTTATTTTTTGTTGGTGTAAAAAATTGTAATGATTGGATTGTAGACTCAGGAGCTACATGTCACATTGCGTGTAATAGTGTTTTGTTTGACAGTTTTGATGGGTCATACACCGAAAGTGTTTCTGTAGCAAATGGAAAGATTTTAACTGCATCTGGCAGGGGTAGCTATAGTAAAGTAAAAATCGAAAATGTTTTATACTTCTCTGAAATTGGTGGTAATCTAATTTCTGTAAAGCTTTTAACCAAAAGAGGTATAAAAGTTACATTTTTCGATAACATATGTGAAATACTATCGCCAGGTGGTAAACAAATTGGTATTGGTAAATAACCTGTATAAATTGCGAGTGAAAAATTCTGTAAACTGTATAACAAATGAAATAAGCTTTTGTTTACATGACTGGCACCGCATATTAGGCCATCGAAGTATGGATGCAATACGTAAAATTGAAAACGAGTATTTGGCATCCGGTATGAAATTAGCTGATTGTGAAAAAAGTTGTGTAGATTTATCCAGTTGTGAAGTCTGCATCAAGGCAAAATTAACTCGTTTGCCTTTTCCGAAGGAGTCCTAATTTCGTTCAACAAAAGTACTACAGCTGATTCATAGCGACCTGTGTGGTCCTATGCAAACTACTACACCATCAGGTAAGCGCTATGTATTAACTCTTATTGACTACTTTTCACGTTTCACCAGAAGTTTAAAGAATTTTATGAGTTCACAGCAAACAAATTTGGCCACAAGATTAAATGTTTGCGAACTGATCGTGGTGGTGAATATATCGATAAATATTTCTTAGATTATCTCAATCAGAGAGGCGTTATTATCCAGCGTACTGCACCATATTCTCCTCAGCAGAACGGCGTTGCTGAGCGTAAAAACCGTACACTTATTGAGATGACGCGCTGTATGTTATTAGACGCTAAGCTGGACAATAAGTTTTGGGGCGAGGCGGTTATGACTGCGAACAACTTGCAAAATCTAATGCCATGGAAATCTATAAATGAAACACCTTTGAAATATGGCATGGCAGATAACCATTTTACAGAAATTTAAGACGTTTTGGGTAAAAATGTTTTGTTCGCATTCAAGAAGTTCAGCGCCGCAAGTTAGATCCTAAAGCAGATGAAGCCATATTCATCGAGTTTGATGTGCAGTCAAAAGCGTATAGATGCTTTGTGCCACAAAAGGGGAAAGTTGTTGTTTCCCGTGATATTAAATTTGTAAAAGACATAGAGGCAACGAAATGTCCCTCTGATGGTGTAGATACAATTAAAATTAGAGATGAATTCCACAATGATGGTGATAAAGTAGATGATGGTCAACCATGTGAATACGTCGAGCCTGTACGAATATCTAAACGATACAATAAAGGTTTTGCTCCTACGCGTCTTATACAAGAAATTGATATAGTAGTCAATGGCGAGCCATCAAATTATAATGAAATGAAGCCATAAAATGCCCTAAGGGAAAACATTGGATAGCTGCCATGGAGGAGGAGTTCAGCTCACTTCTCGATAATAATACGTGGAATTTAGTAAACTTACCTGAGGGTAAAAATTTAATTGGTTGCAAGTGTGTATACAAAATAAAGACTGACGCAGATGGCAAAGTTCAAAAATATAAAGCTCGTATAGTTGCACAAGGCTTCAGCCAAAAATTGAGTCGACTATGACCAGGTTTGCTGCCGTTGCTAAACATGATACCTTTCGAATCCTTCTTTCCTTCGCTGCTGCCAGGAAAATGGATATTTTTTCATTTCGAAGCAAAAACTGCCTTCTTAAACGGAGAATTAGAAGAGATTTATATGTGGCAGCCGCACAGTGCTTTGTTCCATAGACAAGAATCAAAAATATAATGTTGGTCATGAATATTGATAAATAAAATATTTTTGGAAAGATTATAAAGCAACTAAAAGATATGAAAAAAAAGGTTTGGTTTAACTCTTTTTTGCGCCATGAGACTTGGACAATTTTAAGCCATAATAGTATAACAATAAATATGGCTTTTAGTTGTTTCACGAAAATATATAAAATTTATTTGTTAAAAAATTAATTTAAGGTTTGGTTTTTATTTTGTGTTAATATATTTGTAATCGACTAAAAATATATATAGAGTATAAATCTTAAATACAATTATTTTTATGGATCTGAAAATTACTTATTTTTGTTAATGGAGTAAAAAAATAAAATACGAAAAAAGGGTTATTTTTTTTTGTTGTTTTTCAAAGTTTATACTATTATCTCAAAGATAACGAAAAGAATTGAACCAATATTTTGCCACAAATTACAAAAACGCATATTTTTATATATGTCTATTTTCTTAATTTATACTAAAATTTGTTCCACTTTTAAAGTGCCAAAATTTGAAATGACGTAAAAAATAATAAATATTTACCATAAATATGGATGAAAAATATATTTTTGGAAAGATTATAAAGTAGCTTAAAATCGTGTTAGAGAATATTTTGGTCTTACCTTTTTTCAGAGTCACGAGAGGGCGCTAAACTTAGAGAATTTGAAGCAAAAATAGTTAAACACAAAAAAAATTTTTAGATGTTTCACAAAAAAAAATTTAAAAATTAAGTTTTTTAAAAAGTGGCTTAAAGTTTTTTTATTTAATTGTTCTAGTATAATAATTATTACACACAGTAAGGCCGAGTTTTTGGGATGTGAGTTAAACTTGGTTTAGTTAAACCGAAAACGAATTTTGTCTGCCATTTCCATGTTTATTAACATAAATTAAATTTGTCGGAACAACTTTTCGTTACATAAAATTTTGGTCTTCATTGAAATAAAATAAATTAAAACAAATTTCAAAATCAGTATTCAAGTTACAAGCTGCGATAAACTGAGTTTAAAGATAAACGTTTTCGACTGTAACTATTCATTTTCGCTTATTTAATTTAATTTTTCGTATTATTTAAAACGTTCCATCCCTGATAATATTTGTTGCATTCTTTGTTTTATCATATTGACATATTATTACCGTTATTAAAATTTATTAAGTTAGGGATGAGAACGTGACATAGTTTTTGTTTTATAAAAAGTTTTAAAAATTTAATCACGGATTTCTAACATGCGTGGTAAACAAAATCATGCGTAGTTCGACATATTTGTAACGGATCTATCGATAATTTCGGTATTTTAAAGGTAATTAAAATAAATTTATTCAACTTGTTTGATAAAAATTAATTTAAATGACGTGTAATGTAACTGTATTTTAAGGATAATGCTATTTAAAATAATTACAATAAACCTATTGTTTGTCAAACCTATTTTTAAATAATTTGTTTTATATTTGTGGGTGAACTTAAAATTTCCTAAGTACATTGAACGTAAATGTTAAAACTTCTCACGGGTATATCTCTATGTATTGTTAATATAAACAAAATATCAAATAAAAACACTGTATTTGAAATTTTTTAATTTTTTGTGATGGCTTCTATTTTAAAAAATTCAGATTCAATTGATTGTTGGCTTTCTGCAACTTCAAATAATAAAATAGAAAACATTTAAAAATTTGTAACACAAAAGATAGGAGATTCATATTCCGACAAGAATACCTTAATACAAAGTGTTCATTTTTTTAATGTTAAAATAAAAAAGTACTGGAATATTAGCAGATATAATAGAAGTTTTTTTGAAAATAAATATTCTAATAGGCTTCGTTGGTTGGAAGTGTAGTTTTTTATCGTTTTAAGTTTTTTTATTTTAAAAACTTCCCAAGTTGTGAATGTACAAAAGAAATTTTAAAATTCAAGTTCGATTTTTATAAAAGTCAGATTTCAATAAAAACTTATTTTCTTAAATATAGTATTTAGTTATTTGTTATTACGTTAAAAATATTTTATTTTCTTGAAAGTAATTTTTTTATATTTTTTAAAAATATTTTTAGGGATTATAAAGACTTAAAAAAAAAATTATATACAAAATAACTTTTTAGTTAAAAAACCGAATTCAACGAATTTTAGTATACATGTTTTTTATGTTTATTTAAATTAATTTCATAAGTTTGAATGTAATCGGTTAACTTTTACAGATATTATGTAATTTAAAAAAAAAAAAAGAATATATGACAGGTAAGCGAGTCCTTCCTTCGTTTGAAAAGAAAATTTACATACACGTTAATAACTTTGTTCTAATAACAATTATCAATTTTCGTTAGGTTCTGACCAAATTTGAAGATTTAATTACATTTTTAAACTTCAGGATATATGAGAGGCAGGCGTGTCCTTGCATCAATTTTCCCAAAATTTCGTTTATGTTCTAATTAACTCAAACTAAAATCAGTATGCTACGATAACTCCTTCTATTTTTGTCCACTCGTTATATGGGAACAAAGCACTGTGAGTCGCCCGGTTTCATTGATGAAAATAACCCTTAAAAGGTATGTTTGCTAAAAAGAAGTATTTTTGATCTGAAGCAGTCGGCACGTGTATGGAATCAGACGTTGCACAATGTGCTTATTAAAGGAGAATTAAAACAAAGTAAAGCTGATAATTGTCTTTAAACATATGAGAATAATTTGTTCGTATTAGTATATGTCGACGATATTTTTATTATAGCAAATAACAAAATTGAAGTCAACCGTATTGAAAATATTCTTCAACAGTATTTCAAAATTGATAATTTGGGCCTGATATCGAATTATTTAAGTATAAAAGTATCAAAAGACGACAACAACTATTTAATCGATCAAACCAGATATATTCTAGAAGTGGTAAAGAAATTCGACTTACAAAATTCAAAGGATTCGATTATACCTTTAAGCCCTACTTATCATAAACAACCAGATGATGAAAAATTGTCAACAAATGAGAAATACAGAGCTGATATTGGGTGTCTATTATATATTTCAACAAATACACGGCATGATATATCAGCAGCGGTAAACACTTTCTCACAGAATTGAAAATCCATCTCAGACAGACTGGAATGAAGTAAAGAAGCTAATTAGATACCTTAAAGGTACATCAACTTTAAAATTAAGACTTGGAGGAACAACGTCAAGTAGTGAACTTCTGGGGTATGCCGACGCTAGTTGGGCTGAGGACCGCCAAACACGTAAATCTAACTCCGGGTCTATTTTTCTATTAAACGGAGTCATAAACGTCAAGATTGTGTTGCACTTTCGTCTACTGAGGCAGAGTTCATTGCATTGCCGGAAGCCTGTAAAGAAGCCATATGGAAACTAAGAAACATTAATGATCTCAACATTAGCTGCATCCGACCAACAACAATTCTGTTCAACTGAAGAAATGTTAGCCGATTTATTTACAAAAGGTTTGCCCAAGGAAAGATTCATTACGTTCAGGAACAGATTAAATTTAACTTGAATTGAAATTGTAAATTAAGGGGAAGTTTGTTAGATTAACGTAATTTACACTTTCATATCTTTATTGATATCGATAAATATCTATATTGATATCTATAATTGTTTTAGTGTTGCATATGTTTGCAGTATATAAGATATGGTAATTAATCATATATTAACTTGTTATACACTAACTATTGTAACTTCCGTTTTGTCTTTCTTTTTCTTCTTTCTGTAAGCCTGTGCGACAACACGTGTAAAAAAAGAAACTCCTTAAAATATTTTAATATTAATAATAAATGTATTGTTTAATATAAACTAAAGGGTGTCTTCATTTTACAAGTAATCAACGCTTCAATTTTAGCGCCATCAGTTCTACCCTTTTGTAGGTACGCCATGTTGTTGTAAGTCAGATTTGTTGGAAAACTTGCGCTACACGATAACATGCTTGTCAGCCAAATAGACGAAAGTGAGAAAAACACCTTCTGGGCTGGATCTACATATCTCTCTCCTGTCGGTATAATCAATGGACGTAGTAATGACGATCCAGCTCCTCTGGACCTTTCCTCATTCTGTACGAGCTCAGCCTCCGGCAATCATAGGGGCTGAAGGCAATATTCATATATACATACATACTCTATTCACTGCGATATTTACAATTTTTTACTCTGTACCGGGACAACTTATTTTGTTTTGTTCTTTAAATTCATCTATGTACATTCATATGTATGTGGAGACTTCCCCCAAAAATTTCTAGAAATAAGTTGTAATTTTGTAATTTATATTTCTCAGTTTTTAATGTCAACAATTTTCAGTTTAATTTGTAAATCAAATTATAAACAACTAAAATATATTTTATAAAAATTTAAATTAAATAAATTAAAATAAATAAAATGTGGGAGATGTATCAACGCTCCCATAATTGGTGACCCCGACGTGATAATAATAAAATCATTAAACTAAAAAAATAAATAAAATGTGGGAGATGTATCAACGCTCCCATAATTGGTGACCCCGACGTGATAATAATAAAATCATTAAACTAAAAAAAGTATTAAGTTCGCAACAAATAGCAAACCTTTATTTTGTTTGCAACAAAGGAGCTAAACTAATGCTGCCCATAATTCTAAATAACAAAAATTCCACAATTCTTAAAAGATTCACTGACCAATTATCAAGAACTTGTACAAAATTTGGTTAAAGAAAATTTAAGTGGATAAAGAAATCTTCAAACAATATCAATGTCAAGTTTTACAATAGAAGATCTCAAGACGCCAAATCTTGAACACAAATCTTCCTGTCTAACTGACTCAATTCAATATCCTGAACTTACGTAATCCAAAATTTCCTGCACATCAAGTCGATCTTTCTTTATTTTTATAAGTCGCCGAAGGAACACACGATTTAAACTACAAATCTAAATTGGAATTCGGTTTACTGCATTCAAGATATTATCTATAGAAGTTTGACTTCAAATAAAGATATCGGATTTTGCAGTGCATAATTGATTATCAAGTTCATTAACTCAACCACAACAACCAACTACCACTAACGCTCCCATATGTGGTGACCCGTTGAAAAGAATAATAAATCTAAAGCAAAGCTCCTGTAAATCAAGAAAAAGGCGTTAAGTAAGCATAAGCTCCTGGATATCTGTTTAAAAGAAAGATCAAGAAATCTTTGATCAATCACAACGTCCTGTCTAACTGAATTACGCAATTCAAAATCTTTAACGAATACAATTAAAATTCTTACCAATCATTCTTTTCCATCTATATTTTTTAAAGTCGCCGTAGTAACATTTTACAAGATTTTAACTACAAATCTTAAATGGATTTCGGTCTACTGCAATATACAGTGCAAATAAAGAAGACTGGTTTTGAAAATATATCCCTCAACATAATGCAACGTATTGTCATAAGCTTACTCGAGAACTCAATGATTTCACATAGACGTTTAAAACTTACAAAATTTCTTAGAAAGGGGGATAATGTGGAGACTTCAAAAATTTCTAGAAATAAGTTGTAATTTTGTAATTTAAATTTCTCAGTTTTTTATGTTTAATTTGTAAATCAAATTAATAAACAACAAAAATATATTTTATAAAAATTTAAATTAAATAAATTTATTAAATTAAAATAAAAAAAATGTGGGAGACGTATCAACGCTCCCATATGTATTTTATATTTTGTTAATTTTACATGAACTGTAATATGACTATGTTTTGACAATTTATATAACAGAACTATTGTTAATTAGTTTAGTAATGTTATTTATTTAGTTTTAGTAATTTATTTACAGACGATTTTAAAGCCCGAAAGCAGTCCTTGTCTAACTTTTCAGTTTGTAGTTTTTTACATATTCTATCTCACTTTAGCAATGTTGCTTTTTACGTTAACTTACATAGTTATTAGAGTAAGACACATATAGCTCTAAGATTATTCTCATAGTATGTAAGACAATCAATATAATCTAAAAAGAAGAAGGCTTAATAAAATTTTTACTTTCTTACTTGGTCTACTAGGTTACCCCCGTTGTCACATGCAAGTAATTACTTGCAAGTAGTGTATACGTGTTATCAACGAAAAACAATAAAATTTTTTGAGTGGCTACACTGTACAGTGCAAGTTCATTTTTAAAATGTCATCAACAGGAGAAGTGCTATCCAAAATGGCTGCCTTAAAGGAATTACAGTATTGCCTAGTTCTTAACACTTTGCGATACGTAGGGATATATATCATGTTATTGTATTTCTTTTATAAAAACGTAAATTTATTATTTAAACTTACCTTTAAAAGGCGACTTTATATCCTTTCTCGATATCCTTTTTATATATATGCACAAATTCCGCTATAATATTAACTCATATAAATCAAATAAATAAATTAATCTTAAACTCAGTTTTTCGTTTTGTCATTCTACTTGCATCAACTGTCAAATATTCACTTGCTTCAATATTTCATTGCAAGTTCAGTCGCAAGTAGCATTAGTGTGAGTGTGGTAGTAAAAGAGTATGAGTGTATTGAGTTTTTGACACTTGTACTTGCTTGTGGCAAGGGTGGTACTATGCAAACAAAAATTTAAAAAAAATGGTATATTCCAAAAATTTTCAAATATATGCCAAAGGTCGAAGAGCTCGAAACCTTTTACATATGATTTCTACTACCCTTGCCAAGATTCCAAAATATACCACATGCCCCAAATGATCGTACAGGTTATGCTACAACCCAACAAGGTTTGGTCTACTGGGTTACTATGCAAACAAAAAAACTGAAAAATTTTTTCAAAAATAGGCCAAACGATGAAGAGCTCCAAAACCTTTTTCATATGATGTCTACTATACTTGTCAAGATTCCAAAATATACCACATGCCCCAAATGATCGTACGGGTCATGCTACACACAAACAAGATTTGGTCTACTAGGTCATGCTACACACCAATAAGATTTGGTATACTGGGTTAATGTGCAGACAGATTTTTTTTTATTACACTGTGCAGCAAATTTCGGGTGATCGCAGCCAGCCCCAACAACTCCAATGAGAAGTGAAAGTTCACCATTAACTTAACAAAACTGCCAAAGGGCTTTTAAAAGTTAGCTCGATCTTCATTTTTATGGCGTCTTGAAGTTGGGCCAATTTTGACCATATATATCTTCTATTTTGTTAATTTTACATGAACTGTAATATGACTATGTTTTGTCAATTTATATAACAGAACTATTGTTATTTAGTTTTAGTAATGTTATTTATTTAGTTTTAGTAATGTTATTTACAGACGATTTTAGTAATGTTATTTACAGACGATTTTAAAGACCGAAAGCAATTCTTGTCAAACTTTTCAGTTTGTAGTTTTTTACATATTCTATCTCACTTTAGCAATGTTGCTTTTTACTTTAATTTGGTTATTAGAGTAAGACACATATAGCTCTAAGATTATTCTCATAGTATGTAAGACAATCAATGTAATCAAAAAAGAAGAAGACTTAATACAATTTTTACTTACTTGGTCTACTAGGTTACCCCCGTTGTCACATGCAAGTAATTACTTGAAAGTAGTGTATACGTGTTTGTTTCTTTGGAATAAGAATGTTTTGGGGGGGTGTGGAAAGGAGAACCTGGAGAAGTGAGACGACTGAGCCGATAACAGAATCACTTAGTTATTTTGTTTCTCAAAATGAATTATTCCAAATTGAACCAAAAAGAAATGAATATACAAAGAATAAGAATTTGGAATATTCAATTTATTGGACAATTATAAGGAAAGATATCTTACCAGTGCTACGGTTGAATTGACAAGAGACGGTCAAAAAAAACTTAATTTAGCGGAAATAAGTATCTATGACCTTTTTAGAACTATTTGACAATTAGTTTAGGCTTAAATGCAGAACAGAGATAGATATTTATTTCAATAACTTTCTATCTTTAGAGCGTTCAGCCTTTAAATGCAATGTATTTAGGGTTTTCGAGAAACATTTTTTTTAGGATTTAATGGCAAAAGTCAATAAAGGCTTTTGGCATTAACATTACCGCCCACCTTGCAGTATAGGTGCAATAATACCATAAATGAATGTCGTAGATACTTGATTTTTTGCTTTTTGGTAGAAATAAGATCAACAAAATTAGTTAGGAAAATTTATTAGTAATTCATTTTGAGTTATTCATTAATATTAACTTCATATAAGTTTCAATAGGATACAATAAAATAAGTTTTAAAACTAAATATATATAGAAAATAAACAAGTGCGTTTGATTTTGCTAATTGGTTTGATAGTGCATAGAAGGTATCATGAAATGGAGTAATGATTAAGTGAAACATGAGCCATAAATAGTCCAACCGAAAATTGTGCTTTGGGCTGTTGGCAACCCGGTTCTCGAAATCACACCTTCACAGATAACCTTAGAATAAAGGTCGACTCCTATCACAATATCGATTCCTGCGGACTCATAGAATTTTGAGTCCGCTAGGACTGGCAGTGACTGACTTGGAGTTTGAATGGTTAGGCGGTTGTCTACCCGGAATGTACCATAGATTTTACAGTTTGGATCAAACCTGGACTTTAGGGTTAAGGGACATATGTCTTCTCCTGGAGCGTCAATGTCGTGATGTCGAGTTTCTCCACTAGCTTCTTTGAAATTCGACTGATCGAAGAAGCAGAGTCCAGAATGCAACGGTCATGAGCATTTTTGGAGTTTATCCTAACAAGCACGGTCGGAAGAAGAATCATCGTATTTTGGCGTAAAATAGATGTAAGCGAAGGCGATTTTGACTGTGGAAGAGTAGGAAGAGAAGGGTTTTCGGAGCGAGAATTTCTGAATGTAGACGGTGGAGATCAATCTTTGATTTATGTGCAGAAGGGTGTGGTGAAATGTTTTGCATATTTTGCACCCATGTTTGGTAAAGCAAGTTCCTTGGGAGTGGTCGTGAACAAGACAGTTGGAACAATATTTTTTATCTTGCACAGCATGGATACGTTTGGTAACGTTCATTGCCAGAAATTGTCGGCAAGTTCGTAGTGGATGAGGTCGATTGCAAATGCGACACACGAATGAATTAAATTTCTTTGGTATGGCGACGACGGCGGGATTGCCGGCCTCTTTGCTCACTTGATGTTTTTCTAGGCATTGTGATCTGAAAAATAAGTTTGCGAAAATAGTAAACTTAAGAGTCTAATGGCAAAACCACTAATTTTGTAATTGGCCTGGTAATGGTTCCTCTTTGAGTGAAGACATCGGCAACTCTAACACGATTATCTGACCCTAAATAAGTTTTTTCTACTCTGCCAAGACGCCATGAGTTTGAAGGAAGATTTTCATCTTTAATGACAACAAGCGAATTCTCTTTTAAATTGTCTTCAGGTTTTTGCCATTTTATGCGCCTTTGCAGTTCCTTTAAATATTCGGTTTTCCAGCGGGAGCAGAAATGTTGATGCACCGCTTTAAGTCTCTGCCAACGATTTCGAATCGTAATAAGGGAATCATTTATTTGAGGGTCTATGGGAGCTAAAATCTGCGAGCCAATAAGAAAATGTCCGGGAGTCAAAGCTGAAAGGTCTGCTGAGATATTGGTGACAAAGGGCGAGAATTAAGGCAAGACTCTATTCTGGATAAGAGTGTTGAGAATTCCTCGAACGTATATTTGAAGTTGCCTGAAATTTTTCGCAAATGGGACTTAAAGCTTTTTGCACCAGCCTCCCACAGTCCCCCCATATGTGGAGCTCCTGGCGGGATAGTGTCAAGTAAGATTCTGATGGGAGAAATTAGCCGTTATGGCTTGGTGCGATGTTTGAATGATCCATATGCATTCTGATAACGGTCAGAATGCATATGGAGAGGGCAACCTCGACGAGATACGAAACGACTAAAGGCCGCTGGAAATGCGGCGGTAGCTAAATCCGAAGTGGCCTCAAGGTGGATAGCCTTAGTGGAAAAGCACACAAAGACGCATAGATAGCCTTTGGAAATGCGACACGCTCCACCAGAGTAATTTTTAATATCAAAAGGACCTGCGAAGTCCAGTCCGGTATGGGTAAACGGCCAAGAAATATGAACTCTTTCGGCCATAAGTTGCTTTTGCAACCTTTTCGTGTGAATCACACAAACTTTACATTTATTAATAGTGGTTTTTATAAGATTTTTAACCTTTGCTATCCAATAGTTCGACCTTATGATGCGGAGAACAAGTCGATTGCCTCCATGGATACTAATATGGAAGTATAATGGGATGTCTTTCATTGAATGGTATGCCCGGTGCATATTCGAGCCTACCGCATGACCGAATAAGACCGTCTGGGTCTAAAAATGGCTTAAGGCTTAACAGAGAACTAGATGAAGCTATCGATTGTTTAGATGAAAGTGCCTTATACTCATTTGGGTACCAAGCTTTTTGATACATGATAACTAATCGATCACGAACACTAAAAATTTCAGAACTCGTTATCACAGAAGATGCTTTCGAGATATTGGATCGATATCTTGTATGTGTGCGGAAATAAAATCGGTATACGTATGACATTACACGCAGTGCCCTTGAAAAGGAAGAAAATCGTTCCAGAATATCTTCTAAATGGTTAATATAAGTAAAATGGACTTTGATTTGCTTCTTTTCTAATTCTGTTTCGCATGACGTTTTCGCTTCAAAGCTAGGAAAAGAGATATTTGGGTTTCGAAGCCATTTGGGACCACTCCACCATAGTTCGTTATCTATTAAGTCTTGAGGAGGAACTCCACAGCTTGCTAAATCCGCAGGATTATTTTCGGAATTTATATGGTACCAATGTTGTGGATCAATTATTTGAATAATCTTCGATACCCTATTTGCGACAAAGGTCAACCAAGAACATGGAGGTTTAGCAAGCCAAGAGAGAACAGTGGTGGAATCAGTCCAACAATAAACTGAATATTTTTTGACATCTAGTCTTGGAAGTAGATTATCTATCATTTCAGCAAGGAGAACAGTCTCGCAAAACTCTAATCGAGGAATCGATAGGTCTTTACAGGAGCTACTTTTGTTTTAGAAGACACCAAGTGAGTGGTTATGAAATCGCTGTTTACTATTCGGATGTAAATTGCTCCTGCGTATGCTTTTTCGAATGCATCACAGTAACCATGGAATTGGATATCAGCATTTGGAGTGAAATCAATCCAGCGAGGAATACGAATATCATTAATGTATGAGAAATTTGATTGAAATATTTTCCATTGAGAAAGAGAGTCGGGAGAGAGGATTTCATCCCAATCTGTGCCCTCTACCCATATTCTTTGCATGATAATTTTTGCTATAATAACGCAGGGAGACAACCACCCGGCAGGATCAAACAATTTGGCAATTTGGGACAAAACTTCTCGTTTGGTAAACGTCAACGAGTCCGGAAATGGCTTTGCTGCAAAATAAATGAATCCGATCGTGCATTCCAACGGATTCCTAATGTTTTCGCTGTGCTGCTGTCGTCAAAATCCAGAAAATCTTCGTTTAACAGATGATGAGGAGGTAGTTCAGCCAGGAATTTGCGGTCCACTTTCTCAATGAAAATCTTGCTGACTTAAAAGCAAAAATAAGCTGATTTCTAGCTTCTATGGCATCGACAATGGAGAGCATCGTCCACGTACATTGAGTTACGAAGAATATGGCTGGCAAGTGGATAAGCCGCCTGAACATCATTAGCAAGTTGGAGAATTGTGCGGATTGTAAGATATGGGGCAAAATTAACGCCAAACGTGACCGTTTTGAGCTCATAATCCTGGACAGTTTCACTTGGATGTTTTCTAAACAAAATTCTTTGAAAGGGAGTGTGTTCTGGATTCACTAATATCTGTCTATACATTTTTTGGATATCAGCATTAAACAAATATCGGAAAAACGCCATTTAAGTATTAAAAAGGTTAAGTCGTTTTGAAGGACGGGTCCTAATGAAGGATATCGTTCAGACTCACCCTATTTGAAGATCGTTAAGAAGCATTGAAAAGCACACGAACTTTCGTTGTTGTGCTTTCCGGTTTTATAACCGCGTGACGAGGCAAGTAATAGTTGCAAGCAGATTTCCAAAGGTCTGGAGAAGAAACTTTAAACATATGATCCAGTAGAACATATTCTTCAATAACCTGGTCATATTCTTCTTTAAATGTAAGTGTGTTAAGTAACCTCTCTTCATTTCTAAAGAACTGTGACATTGTACTCATCCTGTACTGACCTAAACTCAATTTTTTAGGATATCCTTCCTTGAATGGCAATGAAACAATATATCTGCCCCTTTCGTCCCTTTTTGTGGTTTTTACATATAAATCTTCACAAAATTTATCGGATGGGGACGAAAAGTTCTTCCGTGGAAGATTCTCCACCCCCCTAAAGCGTGTAATCTCCTTTTCTAAAGAGATTTTACACATATATGCTGCAATGGGGGTGTACGAGTTGGAAGAACTAATAGGAACAGGGCCAGTCAGAATCCATCCGAAAATAGTTTCTTGTGCAATCAAGGATTTGCAGACCTCGTGTTTGGTTTTGGAACGCATTATAGATGGGAAAACTTCACCGCCTATTAGTAAGTCAACCACTGAACTATTAAAAAATTGTGGATCCGCTAGTTGAAGTTGTGGGAGATCCGAAAAATATGACTCTGGTATAGATTGGGAAGGAAGTTTGTCCGTTACTTGTTGAACAACTAATGCATCAACAAGGATTTCAACACTTTCGTCAAATGGCGAACCGAGTATAAAGCAGCACTCCGGCTGCGATTAAGCGGAAACAAAACCACCAAGGCCCGAGACTTCCCATGGCTTTGTTCGCCTTTTTGGAAGCTTAATATGCTTGGAAAAACTTTCCGAAATAAATGATCCGTGCGAAATGATGACGTGCCCCATATCTCTTACCCAAATGACAAATTTCAACTAGAGCCGTACGTAGCAAGACACCCCTAGAATTACGAGTAACAAAGCTTTGAACAGTCCCGGCTCCCGCATTTCCAGTGGACTGTATAATAAATGATTTCGAAGTAGAAGGAAACGGAGTCGAAGAGGACTTGGTGTTTAAATTAGTTGGCTTAGGTGACGAAGTGGAATCTGAATTAATGAAATCTCTATGGAGCAATGTGTTGTGTCTCTATTGGCATGTGTAGCAGCTGTGTTTGCTGTTGCAATTTTTAACAGTGTGTGCTTTGGTAAAGCAATTAATGCACAGGTTTTGTTTTCTTATCTCATTTAGTATCTGAGATTGGTTCATTTGCAGGAAACGTGGACATCTACGAATGATGTGTGATTCCTTAGGACAAAGAGGACATTTTGGATTTTTCACTGAAGTTTGAAACGCTCTTACATTTTTTGAAGAACTTGAATTCTGAATTACGGGACTCAGCGACCGACTCTAAAGTTCGACAACGATCCGTAAGAAATGAGTCCATGGTAGCCCATTTCTGAAGTTTTGTCTTATCGGGTACACTTTGTTCCCATAAATTTAATGTGGCTTCTGGCAATCCGTCATTACAAATTAGGACAAAAAGTGGTTCCCAGCTAACAACGTCAATGCCATATAACCGAAGAGCCGTTATAACCGCGTTTATATCGCGTTGGAGATGCCTCAGTTTGGGTCCCGATTCCGAGTCTATAGACGGAAGATGTAAAAGAGTCCTTATCTGTTGATGTACTAAGACCTTTTTGTTATCAAAACGGACACAAAGATTTCTCCAAGCTTCGTCAAAACCTCTATTGGTTAAAGGAGTTTTTGCGACAATTTCGCGTGCCTCCCCCGAAGTTTTGTTAGTCAAATGAAGAAGCTTTTCTATTGGACTTAATCTCAAATTTCCTATGTATACGGCTTCAAACAAGTCGCGGAATGTAGGCCAGGATGAATAGTCTCCGTTAAATTGCTTAATATCGCAAGGATGTAAATGGAAATTGTTTGAGTTTGAAGAAAGGACTCAATATTTTTTTTTTTTTTTATTCAACATTTTGTAATTTCAAAGCCTAGAGGTCAATTAATAAATTACAATATTCCACTCACTTAAGGTTACCTTAAAATTTATAAATTAAAACCCTGATAACTATTTATTTGATACTGTATAAATAAAATATATAACATTTTGCTATCCCAAATTGAAACAAGAAAAAGAATAATGTAGTAATAAAAAATTATCAAAAAGAAAAGAAAATTTTTGTAATCATTGAAAGTTATTTAAAAATTTTCTTTTATAAACATGAACGCTATAATTGAATTGCCTTAAAGATGCTGGCAGCGCGTTAAATAATAAAACGCCTATGAAAAGACCGACTTACCCAAGGAGTATTGAAAGGTGCAATTAGACTATGAGATCTAGTAGATCTAGTAAATCTAAAAAGAATTGATATAAACAAAGGACAATTTATGCTAAAAACTCGATAGAAATATAATAGGAGACGTATTTTAATAAAATCACGAAACGATGTTCCAAGAAAACGAATAACATGTTCTGTAATATGTTCACGAATTCGTACTGAATATACATATATTATAACTCTGTTAAATAGCAACTGAATGTCCCTAATATTATAACCCCAAGTACCAGAAAATACTTTCAAACAATATAGAAAAAGAGACATTATAGTAGTGTGAACAACTCTTTCCTTAACATAAACAGGAATAATAAGATTTGTATTATATAATCTCCTCAAAATAAAAAAATACCCTTGACATAAGATATCTAATATGATATTCAAATGTCAAATTGCAGTCAATAACTACACCTAAGATAGATAAATGGTGTACAAATTCAATATTAGTTCCATTAATAGAAAAATAAACATCCTGAACATAATTATGTGAGGTAGAAAATAACATTGCCCTTGTCTTCATTGTATTAATTGAGAAGTAATTATTAATCATCCACTTTGAAATACAGTTTGTAGAATAATTTAACACAGACTGAAGTACATCTAAATTATCCTTTCTACCACAAAATAAAACTTGAATATCATCCGCATACCCAAAGAGATAACATCTTCCAACATCCAATATATTAAAAAAATCAATTACGAACATAGTAAACAGAATGGTCCCCTGTGCGACACCACTTATGACTGGTATAACATTAGAAACATCAACACCCGAGGATACAAACTGACCACGATCTGTAATATATGAACATATTAATGAAGCTGCTGTCCTTGAAAAATTATAAACTTCAATAAGTTTCTATAAAATGTAGGATATGCCGATTAAAATACCGCTTTCTTCAACGATCAAAACTCAATTAGCTTCTTTATTGCATTTTTTACAAAATTATAACTTAAAACTAAAAGAAAACTTAATTTCTAATACATATATATGCACATACGTGACATAAGTGTACTATTCTAAAGCATGTATAGAAAAGAGACAAAAGCAGTCACAAAGAATAACGTAGCAAGCAAAATACAAAATATAGAAACCGTTATCCTTCATTCCAAAGCTACACTCGCATCCATAATAATGTCTACCCTGAATAACACTTACACCCCGCTACAACTCGGCCGTCCTGACCAAGAGATCCCCTGATCTCACATTATTTGACCCATCGCGTCCTCTGAACCATGGGCGTATATTAGAAACTGACCAAACACCCCTATAAGGTGTACGCGATTGCTGGAACCCATCTACGTCCTCAAGAAGGTACCGATCATTTCGAAGAACTTTACATATTCTGTAGGGACCCTTGAAATTCGGTATCAGTTTTCTAGACACCTGCCGTTGAATCAAAGTTTTTCACCATAATATAGTCGCCATCCTTATAAATCGCCGGGGGTGTTCTTCGCTTATTAACGTACCGTTCATTGTAATCTTGTACACCCTTTTGCCTCTCAGCCGCCTTGTGCCTAATCGCGGCAAGATCACCCCGCTCAAAATCAACCACACTATCTAAACGTTCCCTAAATGGATCAATAAACACTCCCCTTTGGCCCGTCCTAAAAAGCTTTACACTGGGATGCTGTCCTACTGACCTATGAACCGTGTTATTAAGACTATATTCTACTTTTTCAAGTACAGTATCCCAAAATATCCCGTTCCGAGGGTCCACCAATTTAGCCAACATTGGCCCTATCGACCTGTTAACCCCTTCTACCTGTCCATTTGCCTGTGGAGAACCAGTAGCAATTAAAACATGAACAAACGGTGTATCTGATTTCGGTATATTATGTAGAAAGCCCTCTTCCTTACCGTGTTTAGGGGAATATACTATACAATTCACGCAATTCTGCACATGACATGCAGCCTTCTCCCTAACCTTCGGAAACCAATAAGTCTTTTGAATAAGTTCAGTCATATTCTCTGTAACAACGTGACCCATCTCGTTATGATATTTAGACATTATACTATCCTCCATATCCTCTGGAACGTAGAACAACAAATTTCCATCACTAGCTTCCCTATACAATACACCATTCCTCATTTCATACAATTTGTGCTCAGTTTTCTGAAGACTGTCCCTCAAAGCATTCAATTTACGATCCCTATTCTGGCAAATTATAAGGTTTTCCTCAAACGTATTCGGTTCAATCACCATTATATTAGTACTTCTGCTCAATGCATCGACGTGTTTCATTCTATTACTCGACCTGTGTTCTAGTTCATACTCATAATTCTGAAGCTCAAGAGCCCAACGTGCGATCCGTGGATTAAGTTCCTTCTTACTTAAAGTCATGGTTAGAGAATTGCAATCTGTAACAATATTAAATTTTCTGCCCTGTAGATATATACGGAAACGTTTCAATGCATAAATTATCGCCAACGTTTCGAGTTCGAAGCTATGGTATTTCGACTCTGTATCTGTTGTTCTTTTAGAAAAATAGAAAATTGTGTGAAACTTGCCATCAACCTTTTTTTGTAATAGAACTGCCTCAAAACCAATGGAACTCGCATCACAGTGCAGCTCAGTCTCATCCTTTGGATCATATAGTGCCAACACTGGAGCTTCCATCATTTTCCCCTTGAGAAGTCGAAAAGCCTCAAGTTCAACCTCCCCAAACACAAATTTCCTATCCTTTCTTGTCAAATCATATAAAGGTTTTGCAATAATCGAAAAATCCTTGATAAACCTGCGGAAATAAGAACACAGACCCAAAAAACTCTGCACTGAATGCTGTTTGTCGGGTACAGGAAAATTTTCTATCGCAAGCAATCCCTTTTCATCAGCACGAACTCCGTTTCCATCGACGGTGTACCCCAAATACTTTACCGATGTCTGCAAAAATTCGCATTTATCAACTCTCAGGTACAAATTATTCTCAACCATTCGACCAAAAACTTCCTCCAAAATTTTGAAATGGTCATCAAGGCCAGTGGTGGCTATCATAATATCGTCCAAATAAATTATAATCTTATCATCTCTTACCATATCGGTAAATACCTTATTCACAAATCTTTGAAAAACAGATGGCGCGTTTTTCAAACCAAACGGCATTCTCAAAAATTCAAATTGTCCAAAAGGAGTCACAAATGACGTGTACCTCACCGAATCCGGGTGTACAAAAACATGAAAAAATCCGTTCCTCAGATCTAGCTTCGTAAAAAATCTTTTCCCCGAGAGTCTATCCAATTAATCATCAATTAAAGGAATAGGATAACTATCCTTGTTCAAAATCCTATAATCCACACACATCATTAACTCTCACGTTTTCTTCCTTACCAAGACTATAGGTGACACAAACTCTGATTCACTCGGCCTTATGTATCCCTTTTCCAAATACTCGTCCAAGAGTTTCTGTAATTCAACTTTCTCCGCATACGATAACCTTCTTGGATTACAATTAAAACATTTCTCATCACTTAATTTCAACTTAATCTCGCTGTAAACTCCAGGTTCAGTGGGACGTTTGGGTTTTACATAGCATTCATAAAACATACTGTTGAGTCTTTTCATATTATCATACCCGATACTATCCCCAATAGCCAATTCGAAATGTGCACTATCCCCCACATCAATAGACAAAATAGCCCTGCTAAAATCGCTCAAATCCTCATCATTTTCTAAAGAAGATATCAACCTAAATCCTGGCCTTTTCAAGAAATCCATACCCAGAACGCAATCATAAGCCATTGTATCGTCAGATACGACCAACATCTCAAAGGAAATCACCCTTTTATCAATAACTGTACAACAATCGAACTTTCCATGAACATTTAATTTTGAATTATTTATTCCAAAAAAGTCACCATAAAAACATAAAATATTATTCAAATTCAAGTACTTCAAAATTATCGACCGCCTCACAAAGCTGACACTGTTACCCGAGTCTATCAAGCACTCTAAAGAAAATTCAGAATTAAAACTAGATTCTAAATAAAACTTAAAATACCTTACATATTCATTTTCATTTAAAAGATGAACCGTCTTCTTCCGATCAGGGCAAGATGCAACATGCATCATGCTTCCACATCCGTAGCAGGCTCCCATTTCTCGTTTTGGTTTTTCGCATTCTGCAGCAAAGTGACCAAAAGAATTGCAGTTATAACATCTAAAATTATTTTCATTACGATCGCTGGACTGATCTCTTCTTTGGAATTGCTGTACTGGTCGCTTAAGTTCAATTTTTGAAAATGCTTGTAGTAATCGTGATTTGTCAGTAAAGCATTGTAGTTTTGCTTGTACTTTTAACTGAGCATCGGGGATACCCTCAATTATTTGGTCAACAAGCTCCTCTTCGTCAATATCAATTTTTTTGGACATCATTATTTTCTCGTTATAATAGTCTATAAACGACTCGCCAAATTTCCACTTACGCTCTTCAAAGCTACGGCGCATTACGAGTTTATTCTCTTTTGTGCAAAAAATTTCGGCCATTTCTTCTAAAATCTGATCTGAGCGTTCGTTGATAAAATTCGGTTTGGAATATAGCCAGGCTTGAGCTTTGCCTTTCATTTTACAAATTAATAAAGCCTTCGTTGTAATTTCATCAACATTGTATAGACCGTTTATACTTCGGAATTGATTGATCCACACTTCTGCAAATGATGCACCATCATAATCTGGAACCATGTCCTTCAAAGCTCCAAAAGAAACATTAAATCTGCTTTCATTTGGATTATGACAAAATTTTTCATCAGCATTTTTAATCGCTTTTTCGGCACTAATTTCTTTTCCCATGTCTGTTGTTTTTCTTTCATTTTCTTCTATCAGCTTAAGTAGTTCGTTTTCCCTACGAATAAGTTCCTGTTCACGTTTTACTACCTCCAATTCCCGTTTAATCACATCACTCAAAAATGCGTAGCCATCTCTATTTTTCTGGGGACTCTCATTTTGTTGCACTGCGCCATCATTTTTTCTTTTACCACATTCGTTTGTTTCTTCTTGTACCAATACACACTCATTTTCTTCCTGGTTTTTTCCTGCCCACTCAAGCTCATTACCATCATTTTCCATTTCCTTGGTATTACTCATTATAGTTTAACTTGTATTCTTTTCAAATTGTCTCAATCTTTTCTATACGTATTTTTTTTTATTTTAATTATTTTACTTTTAACAAAGTTAAGCCGCCTTATTTATATTTTATTTAACTTTCAGAGAAAAAAAAAAATTAATGTTTTCTTTTTCACGATCCCACTTCTGATTTGCCGAATAAAACACCGCTTTCTTCAACGATCAAAACTCAATTAGCTTCTTTATTGCATTTTTTACAAAATTATAACTTAAAACTAAACGAAAACTTAATTTCTAATACATAAATATGCACATAAGTGTACTATTCTAAAGCATGTATAGAAAAGAGACAAAAGCAGTAACAAAGAATAACGTAGCAAGCAAAATACAAAATATAGAATCCGTTATCCTGCATTCCAAAGCTACACTCGCATCGATAATAATAAGTCTACCCTAAATAACACTTACACCCCGCTACAAAAAGTAACTTATGACATATTCTATCAAATGCCTTAGTAAGGTCAAGTGACAGCAGTACACATAAATGTTCAGTATTCACATGATTCCTTATAGTATCAGTGAATCCCACTTAAAGCGAAGTAGTACTATGTTTCTCACGAAAACCAAACTGACAGCTACTCAAAAGATTATTTTGGTCAAAATATTCAGTTATCTGAGCTTTCATCAGGAAGGACAGAAATTGGTCTCATATTATTAGACAACCATGTTTTCTAATTGGTCTTATACGTGCTATTTTCCAAATATTCGGAAATGCAGAAGTAGTTAAAATCGTGTTAATTAAATGAAGAATATGCCTACCATAAAATGGTAAAATTAATTTTAAGAATTTCAACGTACATCCATCACACCCCCTAGCATTAGACTCAATAGCATAAAACTGATCAAATATTTCACTCAGCAATACACATCTAAATGAAAATCCGTTGTTCGAGCATGAAGTTAGGTTAAGATCAAAAGGCATATCCTCATTACTTTGATTAGACGCAAACATCTCATTTAAAGCCGTAGCATCAGGGTGATCGCCATAAGACTCACTTTCTAGAATTCCAATATTTCTCAACACTTTCCACATACTTTTATTATCAAGATTTTCCAATAACTGGGCATGAGCCATACGTTTTTTTTTCTTATTAACGATTTTGCCTTGTTTCTTAATCTACAATATTTTTTCCAATTATCATCAGTCCTGCTATCCTTAAAAGTTGCATAAGCCAAATCTCTTATTGAAACTGCATATGTTATATCTCCCGAATTAAACCAAGAATCACGCTTAGGTTCAATTTTACGTCTGATAAAAGGAACAACTGAATGTGCTGTATCTAAATTTTGATACAAGACACTCAATTGATCATTTACATCAGTCGTAGTATAGAGGGCCGAAAAATCAGCAGACAACGCAATACTCTCCAAAGACGAAACATCAACAGAAATATAATCATAGTATTCAATTATTCTATCTACTCTTACAACAGGCGCATACAAATACCAGGACATTGTAACTGACCAGATCTCTCAACCATATTTGGATCGGTTACTAAAAAATAATCCAACAATGATGTAGTTCTTGTTCTCACATCAAAGTGTGTAGGCAGTGAATTATGAAAAGTAAAGAAATTTAATCTGCCACAAACACGACGTACAATCTCTGCAGTTCTCGTATCAAACATATTATTGTTCATATCACCCATAATTACAATATCCTGATACTCCTCAATTAAGTTACCTATCGAATCACTAAAATCACTTATGTTCCCATGAGGAAGGTATACAACACCAACTAATATTTTCTTGTTATTAAAATTCACCTCAATAAATAAAGATTACGCCACACCATACAAAGTTTCAACAAAAACAACTTTGAAATTAATCCTTTTGGAAATAAAAAAAGCAACTCATCCACCCCTATCAGGCAATGGTCGATCATTACGATATAAACTATAACCAGCAATATTTACCGCATTAGACAATATAGGTGCCTTTAACCACGTTTCACTAATACCAATCACGTCGAGATAACTTTCCACAAATAAGTTTCTTATCTGATCTAGTTTAGTTGTATTTTGACTAAGATTAAAACTTTGAATATTAAAATGTGCAAAGTTTATTTTATCTGTATTCGATCTAAATTGGGATTGCAAAAAAGTGTTATTTTGAACTACATTACCAATATTTTCATTAAAATTCATTAAAATATAGTTAAATTCTTAATAGCGAGAAAGAATAATATATGTACCAAGAGAGAGAAAATAATAATAATAAATAATAATAAGTATCACGAAAAAAAGTGAAAAAACCAAACTTAATTGACTTCAAAAATCATATAAAAAAAAATATGTACCAAGATAGAATAAAATAATAATAATTTCAATTATCATGAAAGATAAGAGAAATTGCCTGCTTGTTTACATTTCTTGTAAAAAATAGTAAACTTAGAAAGTACGAAAGAAATGTCAAAAATTAATTTCTTAAAAAAAATAGCAAATTCTACGACAATAATGAATTAAAGAAAAAACACTAGTAAAAATAGTAAATACTAGAATGTAAACAAACAGGCATATAAATTATAAATAAATATTTAAGTAATGTTTGAATTGGCCAACAAAAAAAAAATATAAAAAATAAAATCAACAATTTAAATATTGATAATTAAATTAATTAAAAGTTAAAAATTATATGTTAAAATATAAAATTATAAATTTGATATTGTTCTGTTTGTAATTTTATATTGACTTAAAGTGTAACTAAATACTATCAAGCAAAAATTGTTGATTTTCCCTCTTTCTTCATGATACATTATAGCATTACACAATACGTTTTAAGAGAAAAAATATAATATTGTACTTTTAACTGCTAATGTTAGGTGAAACCACACCATGACGATGTCTCTCACGTCGTAAAAAACGTTCTCTTTCTTTTGTATGTGCAGATTTCAAAGGTTCAGCATCTTTTCAAATTGGTTTTTTTTACGATTCCAATTGAATTTCTTTGCAAATCCAATTAGTTTTAGCAGATTTCCCAATTGGATTTGAAAAAAAAGGTTTAAAAACAGGGAAATTTACTCAAATTTTTGCAGAAATCAGGGAAATTTGCTCAATTTTCCCCTGTTTTCTCCAAGTTTCCGAACCTTTGTATTCTGTATAATATTTTATTTGGCCGCTGACGGCGTTGCATGCTCTATACCATTCTTCCTCTATGGTGAAACTAAAACAATGTTATCAAATATCAGTTGAGTTGGTAGGAACTTCGTTATTAGCAAACTTAAACTAAGTTCACCTCGAATATCAAATATTGCAGGATGTGAAGTACATTTTCGGCACTTATAAATAACATTTTTGTACTTTAAGAGAAATTTATATTCATCCTCCGGAACTTCAGCACAAGACAAATGGTAAAAATCATTGCAATATCCACAGCCAACACTAGTATTAATTTTATTGATGTTCTTTTTACATTCCGGACATTGATATATTTTCGTTTGCGGTGCAATGATTTAACGATTTAAGAATTAATAGTTTTTAGCCTCTGATGTACAGAAAAATAACAATTGACTTTTTATTTATAAATTTTTTGGAAAACAAAAAAAAAATTAAATCTAGCCAAGATCGTTTCTTATCCAAGAAGAGGGCTGGAACTTTCGGTTCTGGAAGTCACAGCTGTATAACAAGTATTCCTTTTTCTGTTTTGTTTGTTTATATACAAAAAGTACTTAAGACTTTAAATGGCGGCAATAACAACAAGACTGCAAACAAGTAGGAGTCCAACTTTCAAATCCAACTTTCAAAAAAATACAGCAAATTGCAAAAAAACTTTATAAAATCGAAGTTGATAGAGCTTCTAACTTCACTATTCTCAAACGAAAATATTTATACAACTCAATTTACTAAATTAATTTATTATTTAATTTCTTTGGCAGACGAGGACCGCTGAGCGTCAGCCAATTCAGTCAATTTCTCCAAACAATTACAATAGGTTATGTAAGTGCTCCGATATTTGACTTTGAAGGACTCCAGATTATCAGCGTCCCCGTCATTCCCTTCTTGGCCATCTGTCTCTCCATTTTGCTCATTTTCGATATCAAAAAGGAATTTCTCATAGCGGATTTTATACGAGCCCAGGTAACTTTTACCTCATTCTTATGCAACTCAATCGCATTAAGAGAATTAACTGGATACTTATTGTCACTCAAATCCGTATCGAATTCTACTAGACTATCGGCTAACCGAATAAAATGATCGAGGGACATTTTAAATGATTTGAAAATGGACTAAAAGGATAAAGAAACGGGCTTGTTTAAGCCGTGAAATGCCCAAAGAATCTTTAATACGAAATGTTGAATATGTATTGAAAAGCTTTTATTCTTTTTAAATACTATTGATTCCGACAGATATAAAAGGTTCAAGCAGAAACTTTTTCTAAACTTCAAATCGGGTAAAATGTTCGCTAGATAATTCGTTACTCTTTGACCAGAATATATTTTGTTGATTTTGAAACGAAATATCACACTTTCAATCGTAAAAAATTTATATATTCGTTTTAATATTCTTAAATTTAGCAAATAATCATACAAAAATTCCAAATAGATAATTATCTATAAAGTGAGATAAAATATCGAAACTTTCCGTCAACGCTACTAACCAACTGATATTTTATAAAAATTGACCGGAGTTATCGCACTTTTGAAAGCAAGACAAATGGCTATACAATTTTTGAAAATAATGAATTGAATCAGATTCAATGAATATACGCGTTTAGACGAATGAATTTAAAAATGCTGTATAAATTATGAGGCGCAAAATCAAAACAAATCGTAAAGTTAAGCAATAGCTCCAGTTACTTAAATTTCTTAATTTCGACTGCCAAAGCTTAGTGTTATACACAACGATGTTAACTACAAAAAGGGATTCGTTTCTTTTTTTTTCTTTTTTTTTTTTTTGCTTTTCAAAACTCTGATTATTTCAGCTATTCCCGTGGGTGTAGGAAGATTACCCATATATTTCATAGAATTTTTTATTAAAAAATGTATAGAAATATAGAAATAATATTTGGAAATATGTATCAAATCCCGTTTGGGCAATTCGTAAGCGAACAAAAAGGTCAGTAATGGCAACTGAAAATTTTGCTGACGTGTAGTACAATAAAGTTAGTAAAAAATAAGTAGCCGCTACTGACTTTTAGTAAAGCTTATGTTAAGTGGAATTTAAGATCGGTTCGCTAAATTTACTAAATATTATTAATTATAGTACAGATAGTATTTTTTTTCAATACTTTGGACAAAATTAAAAATTCAAAGTTTTTTTTAGAGTGTAAGTAAATTAAAACGAAAGTTTTATTTTATTATTATTTTTTTTTTGGAGTTTAGCTAACTAAACATAATTGAAACTAGTCTATGTTTAATGAAACCAACATACGGTTTCTATTTTGTATTTGGTTTATATTTTTCTTTTGTACTACTAGAACAATTTTAATATTTAATATTAAACTAGAAAACGTAATTTACTGTGCCTTTTCCATCAGTTAATTCATACTACCCAGCAAACAGATACGTGAGCAAAGCCGCAAAAGGGAATTTTGGATATTATGTAAATGGTAAGTAAAAAACAAGAAATTTCTTTATTGGGTTTCTATTTTCACAACAAAATAATTTTATGTTATCTATTATATAATAGCCAATGTAAAGAGGACACGAAATGACAGGATGCCAACCAATATTGTGCCGTATAAAAATAAAAAAAAATTTTTCCTCCTAATTGTTATTACTTAAAAAATTAAATACCTTTTCGTTCTAAATAATAAATTTCAGTATTTACTAAATTTATTAATATTAATAATTAAATTAATAAATTGCGGATCAATAAAAAAAGTAACTTTATTTGTGGTCGGTCAAGTTAATGCAAAGAGTTTTAACATGAACTTGTTTGCTGGGATATCAATAAAATTATTGGAAATAATGTTTTTTTTTTTTTTTTAATGGAATAAGTGAGACTAAAGAGTCTAAGGGAATAGGATAATCTTAATTAAAATATTTTAAGAGTGGCTTGTTGGTAATGACTTAGAAAAAGGAGTCGAATTGCGAGCAAAAGAGTAAAATGTGTAAAACTGGAATGGGGTAAGAGAAAGTACACCGCAGAAGACAATAAGAGCAGATTGTTAATAAAGACTCTTTAGAAAGCTTTAAATTAAGAGTTTTACTTAGAACAATATGTAGGTAGATCTATTGTGCTATGTAAAAACCTGGGGTCTAAACACCGCGTACGATATCGATCAAAATTGATCGAAATTTTTAATTTTGGTATCATGGCACTTGATATCGAATAAAATGTATCGTAACTGGAGATGATATCATTCGATATCGAGTAACCAAAGAATTACATCTCCCGAGCTGTCATTCGATACGCCAGTGTCTATCGTATGCAGAAAAAAAATTTATTTACTCGCCAAAAAGTGTTGTATAAAGCAAATAAAAAAATGTAAGTTAATTTTAATTATGTTGGTGTATGTATGAAATAAAATATTTTTTGTATTGTATAGGACAAATGCAAAAAAAATAAATGGCAAACAAAAAGAAATTATGGCAGCTGGCCAGAAACATTTTGCCAAATTGTTCGCAAGGACGGAGCGTAATGAACAAACTATGGGATCCAAGAAGTTGAATATGGCTGGCCCACCAATAAAAGAGATTAAGTCGTGGCAAAAAGTAAGTACATATGTATGTAACACTACTTGTTTTAAAAGCTCTACAATTAATCATTTTATATGCATTATATTTTGTATAATATATTAGGATTTTACTGATCAGAAGCATCAAGCAAAAAAGAAGTTGTCGTTAAACATGACTTCAAAGAAGAAAACAGGAGGAGGTCCTTTCGAGGAAATGCCCTTAACGCCAGCTGAGAAGCAAATTGTCCAGGCTGCTGGTATAGGTGCAACAGTTGAGGGACTTTCTTCAATCAAAACGTTTGGCTCTTCCAAAGAAATGAACGAATTTAACATAGAAGAAATTGAGCAGTTATTGTCAAGTGAAAATAGTGACAATGAAAATAAAGATAAGGTAAATGTCACCTGTACTGATAAAAAGTTAAACGCTGATTGTGAAAGTGCAGAGAAGATGACTTTAAAAGTTAATAAAAGATCTACCACGAGTGAGAATAAATTAAACCTCCTCAAGTCTAATATAGAACAATTTGAAAAATCACAAGATAGGTTGAATAAGAAATTGGACCGGTTGCTGAAATTAATGGAGAGATCTATCGAACTTAAAGAAAAATCAATCAAGATAAAAGAAGAGGAGCATATTGCGAACTTGGCAATCAAAAAGATTGATCTTGAAAAAAAGACAATCGAATGAGAAACGCTAAAGCAACGAATTTAATTAATGTATCTTATAAAAACACATCTGTAAATATTTAGTGAATTTAATTTTATTAACTTTGTTTTTGCACCTAGTGAAAAAAAAATTATTTCATTTTTAAAAGTACAAACCTAAGGTTTTGTTACGTATACTCTTAAAGACTTGAATTTAATTTTTATTTTTTTTATTTATTTTAATTGGTGATACAAAAAGAACAAGACGTAGTACATACATAAGTATATTAAATAAAAAAATATGCAATATATAAATAAGTTCCTTAAAACCTAAACAAAATTAGTTTGATTTAGTTCTCCATAACGATAATTTAATATGGTCTCTAACCCTTTGTCAAACTTTTGCCAGCTGTGTCTCATTTCCAACATTAGGCATACTAGGAATAGTTTCAGCCACGGAATTATGTGTGTAATTTGGGAACTTGAAACTAATACATAAATTGTGTAAGGCAACACATACATTAACAAAATGTGCTATTTTTCCCGGACTGTATCGGCTTCTCTTCTCGTTGCTCAAGATTTCCCATCTGGCTTTGAGTATGCCAATAGACCTTTCTACTATACATCGGGCTTTAGAATGTATGTCATTAAAGTTAGCCTCCATCGAACCATCCTCAGGATTTCTGTACGGAGTTAATAGCCATGGTTCAAGTGGGTATCCGGAATCTCCTTTTGATTGATTAAAAATTTGTGTCAATAACAAAGTAATTATGTTCGTTCACCTTACCTAAAAGCCAAGCATTTCCTAAATTTTTGCTATTGTAGAGTTCTTCTAACAAGCTTTTTTCCGCTGAATGCCTCCACACAAATGAGTCATGTGCTGCCCCGCCATATTTAGAGTTTATTGCCAAAATTTTATACTCATGATCACAAATCTAAAAGAATTATTTTTAAATATTATTTCATAATTTATTTTCCAAGAGATTAAAGGTTAATACCACCATAGCACTAAGACTGTGATATCGCTTTCTATTAAAGAACATATGTTCATCTTTACTTGGCCTTTGTAGTCCTATGTGTGTACCGTCTACACATCCGACAACTTTAAAGAAAAAAGTAAATAATGAGCATTTTATAAACCATAAAGTTACTTAAACAAACCTCCGGAAATCTTATATTTTTTGAAAAAGTGTTCCAAACAAGAGAGGAATTGCTCAGGCGAAAAATTAATATATTTTGGGCAAAGTTTTGTTTCCATTTCATCTATAACATGGCTAACAATTTTGGACACTGTGCTTTGTCCCAACCCGACCAAATAGTCATTCCCCACGCTGTGCTGGAAACTTCCACTCGCCAAAAGTGAAAGTGTGGCTGCTAATTGCAGCTTTGGCGGCACTGCTGTAGACATGTGTCCAATAAAATTTAGCTGACATAGAAGGTAATTGAACGCCTTCTTTGTCAGTCTAAATCTAGTTTTAAATCTGGAATGTAAGACATACTCATTAAAAAGATTATAAAATAGAAAAATGTATTTTTCTTACGCGGCTGTCGGCAATGAAAAAGGATCACTTTTATCTCTAATTTGTTTTCTAATCCGTACAACACTACTTTCTTCCTCGGATTCTGATGAGGATAAATAAAAGAATATTGACGGGTTCATTATTTTTACACTTTATTTTAACTGAAATATTATTTAGCACAAAATTTGTTTAATTTTCTTTTCCTTATTGCCATTTGTTTACATTAAACATATGTTATAAATCTATTACATTTTCTTATAAATTACGATTCGATACATATCGTATACGATGATTAGCTTACACGACACGTATCGAAATATTATTCGATACGATAGTACAATCGATATCGAATGCCGCGATTAGGCCCCTGTAAGGAGAAAACATATACAATATCATGTAACCGTTAAACACAGTGTAGGAAAAAATATTGTTACGCATATAATGTTAGGACATACCCTACAAGAATAACAAAGTCCAGCCAATATGTCAAATTAACTCCAGTGTGGGATATACACTTTTTAAGTGTTTATTAAAACTCACACCTATTTCCAAATTAATTTGAAATATATAAGGTACAAATCGGCAGCGAAACCTTCACTCTTTGGCCTTTTCCTTGGCAAAGATTTTTCTAACTTTTTCTTCTCTACGGCACTTTTCGTTACTTTTGCTTCCTTTTACAACGTTTCTATTTTTCACTTTAATTTTTTCTATTTTTTATTTAAATTTTTCCTATTTTTTACTTTAATTTATATTTCTTTTATCTAATAAAATAATTATTTAGGACGGTTACCAAGCGTAGCAAAACATAAATTAATTTACTTTTAAGATCCAATTGGATTCGCACTATCAAACACAATGAATAAATTGAAAAAGCAATAATGAAACAAACCTGTTTTTTTAAAGATGCTTGTAAAGTTAATGTTGTTGTTGATCTCCTATGCAAATTCGAACTCTCAGAGCGACTAATCCAATCCGGTTCGAAGGACCAAATGTTTCTATGGAATAAAGATGTTGTGGGGGGTGTGGAAAGGGGAACCTGAAGAAGTGAGACGTCTGAGCCTATAACAAAATCACTTAGTGATTTTGTTTCTCAAAATGAATTATTCCAAATTGAACCAAAAGGAAATGAAAATACAAAGAATTAGGAATTGGAATATTCAATTTATTGGACAATTATAAGGAAAGACATCTTACCAGTGCTACGGTTGAATTGACAAGAGACGGTCAAAAAACTTAATTTAGCGGAAATAAGTATCTGTGACCTTTTTAGAACTATTTGACAATTAGTTTAGGCTTAAATGCAGAACAGAGATAGATATTTATTTCGACGAAGTTTAGGCACGAGAGTGGCAGAGCATGAAGCAGACATCAGGAAAGGAAGGCTATCAACAGCGTTGGCACTACACTGTGTTGAAAACAGACATGTAGCTGATCTCAACAATATAAAGATTTTAGACAAGGAAAGAAGATATAATAAACGATACACTTTAGAGAGCCTGAGAATACAACAGAAATCGAAAAGTTCAATAAATAAGAAAGAGGACAAAGATAACATAAACTCAAACTATACAATTGTATTATAAGTTTATTTTAAGATAACAACTGTGATCCTTAGTTTAGGAATAATTCTGTGATATATAAAAAAAAAAAAAAAAATTTTTTTGCTTTTGCATATTTATTTTTCTACATTTGTTTAATATTATTTATGTTTTATGTTATACTTTGAAAAACAAGACAAGAAAAGGAAAATATATTGTGAAATGTGAAACTTGACCAAAGATTATTGTAAGTACGATTATTCCAAATTGTTGTTAATTTATGTTCATCTTTATATTTATTCTTATGGTTACCAGATTAATAAAAATATCCCTGAAGATGTTGGGAATCTCCAACGAAACGTCGGATAAATAATAAAATAAATAATCTTTTATTTACTTTATAAATAAACATGACCTTGAAAGCCCACTTTAGAGCACTCTAATAAGAACACTAATATTAAAGAAAAAGGTCGATATATAAAAAAAAAAAAATAAATAAATAACAATCATCGGAGGGCCCGCCGAATATAGGATCATTAATCAAAGTAACAATATGAAAAACTTTTTTGAACACATAAGGCTTAAATATGACGTGGATACTTGCATATTACTCAAGAAATATTGCAAAGAGACGAAAAGATTAGCAAAACAAACGGAGAGACTAAAATATTTATTAAAATGCAGAAGTAATGGACTTATTCCAACACATGTAGTACACTCAACAAAGAATACGAGACAATTATTCAATTCTATGAAAATGTCAGAAAAACTAAGTAAGGTTGAACAGAAATTTCATATGAAAATTCTAAACCTAGAAATTGAGGAATCAAATGTAAACCTCAGATATATACGAAAAGAGAAGAATAATATAAATCAACTACTAAAATCGGTACTTACTGACGATGAATATAATAATTTCGTGAAACGACAAGAAAACAGATATAAGAACATTATGACCACAGATAAACAGACTCACTCGTCCAAAATTGAGAAATTGAAAAAGAAGCAATTTGAAACGTACAATCTGAAATTTAATCCATCTTGGTTTGTGAACAAAACGAATGTATCGTTTACAGAGGAAAGCAAATGGTTACTTTCCCTTGGGTCGAAATTTGCACTTCCAGTCAACATTCACAACTTGTCAATAGTAAACCTAATAGCGGATTTAGAACAATGGGTGCAAACCTTAGTTGATGACAGAGAAAAAGAAATAATAAGATCAAAAATTGCAAACAGAATTCTTACACATAAAAGAACTTCGAAGAACAATCGGAAGGAGAAGTTTATTCTGAATATCTACAAAGAAACAAGACGTTTTTTAAAAACCCTTAGGGATAAAATAGTTATCACAAGATCCGACAAAGGTAACAAAACTGTGGTTGTATATAGGGAGGATTACAATAGGGAGATGAACAAACTACTAGAAGACAAAGCAACTTACAAAACAATAAGAATAGACCCAACTCAAAAATTGCAGAAGATGAATAATAAATTGGTAATGGATTTATATAAAGGAGAATATATCACGATGTACGAGAAAATGAAACTTACATCAGATTCTGCAACGGCCCCAAGATTATATGGGCTCCCGAAAATTCACAAGCCCAATACACCATTACGCCCAATTTCATCATCAGTCGAGGTTCCATGTTATAATGTCTCCAAATACATTGGGAATATTTTAAGGAATATTATACTAGATAAGTATAACATAAGAAATTCCTTAGAACTCAAAGATAAATTAGAAGGTTTAGATTTGGACGACGACGAAATATTTATTTTTCTAGACGTGGTATCTCTTTTTACAAATATACCAATTCATTTGGCCATAAATAATATAATGTCACAATGGAACATCTTACAAAAACACACGAAGATACCTAGAACACAATTCCTAAAATTGTTAAAATTTTGTCTCAACGACAACAACTATTTTATATACGCGGAAACTTTGTACAACCAGACATATGGCATGCCAATGGGAAATCCACTTTCCCCGACAATAGCCGACATCGTGTTGGATACATTATTAGAACAAACAACAACGGAATTAAAAGCTAATAATGTGAATATAAAACTACTGACGAAGTATGTGGACGATTTATTTGCGATAATTAAGAGGAAAGACGAGGAACTGATACTGAAAACTTTTAACAATTACCATAAGAAACTACAATTTACGATAGAAAGAGAGGAAAACGGTTCTATTCCATACCTTGATATGAAAATATGCAGGGAAAACAATAAAATCATCACGGATTGGTATACTAAATATATTGCGTCGGGACGTATAATAAACTTTCACTCAACACAACCAACAAAACAGAAAACTAACACAGCTATTATCCTAATAACAAAAGTTGTACAACTAAGTAATAATAAATTTTTACCCAAAAATATCAACAAAATAAAAGAAATATTATCCAAAAATAGCTATCCACTGCATATAATAAACAATTTAATTAACAAGGCACTAAATGGGAATTCGGGGGATAAACAAATAGACAACACATCTGGCACCCCTAAATTCTACAAACAAATTAGAAACATATTAGAAGACAAAAAAGTAATACTGGCACACAAACCCAACAAAACTATTAAAGAACTGTTTACACAAACAAAAACAAAGATAGAAAAAACACAGCAGAGCAACGTTGTATACGAAATTGAATGTGTAGGAAACGCAGATGAGAAATGTGGTAAAGTTTATATAGGAACAACAAAACGAAGTTTAGGCACGAGAGTGGCAGAGCATGAAGCAGACATCAGGAAAGGAAGGCTATCAACAGCGTTGGCACTACACTGTGTTGAAAACAGACATGTAGCTGATCTCAACAATATAAAGATTTTAGACAAGGAAAGAAGATATAATAAACGATACACTTTAGAGAGCCTGAGAATACAACAAAAATCGAAAAGTTCAATAAATAAGAAAGAGGACAAAGATAACATAAACTCAAACTATACAATTGTATTATAAGTTTATTTTAAGATAACAACTGTGATCCTTAGTTTAGGAATAATTCTGTGATATATAAAATTTTTTTTTGCTTTTGCATATTTATTTTTCTACATTTGTTTAATATTATTTATGTTTTATGTTATACTTTGAAAAACAAGACAAGAAAAGGAAAATATATTGTGAAATGTGAAACTTGACCAAAGATTATTGTAAGTACGATTATTCCAAATTGTTGTTAATTTATGTTCATCTTTATATTTATTCTTATGGTTACCAGATTAATAAAAATATCCCTGAAGATGTTGGGAATCTCCAACGAAACGTCGGATAAATAATAAAATAAATAATCTTTTATTTACTTTATAAATAAACATGACCTTGAAAGCCCACTTTAGAGCACTCTAATAAGAACACTGATAACTTTCTATCTTAAGAGCATTCAGCCTTTAAATGCAATGTATTTAGGGTTTTCGAGAAACTTTGTTTTAGGATTTAATTGCAAAAGTCAATAAAGGCTTTTGGCATTAACAGCGTTATCAACGAAAAACAATAAAGTTTTTTGAGTGGCTGCACTGTTCAGTGAAAGTTCATTTTTAAAATGTCATCAACAGGAGAAGTGCTATCCAAAATGGCTGCCTTAAAGGAATTACAGTATTGCCAAGTTCTTAACACTTTGCGATATGTAGGGATATATATCATGTTATTATATTTCTTTTATAAAAACGTAAATTTATTATTTAAACTTGCCTTTAAAAGGCGACTTTATATCCTTTCTCGATATCCTTTTTATATATATGCACTAAATCCGCTATAATATTAACTCCTATGAATCAAATAAATAAATTTATCTAAAACTCAGTTCACGGCAACTCTGTTTTTCGTTTTGTCATTCTACTTGCATCAACTGTCAAAAATTCACTTGCTTCAATATTTCATTGCAAGTTCAGTCGCAAGTAGCATTATTGTGAGTGTGGTAGTAAAAAAGTATGAGTGTATTGAGTTTTTGACACTTGCTTGTGGCAAGGGTGTTACTATGCAAACAAAAATATTAAAAAATGGTATATTCCAAAAATTTTCAAAAATATGCCAAAGGTCGAAGAGCTCCAAAACCTTTTACATATGATTTCTACTACCCTTGGCAAGATTCCAAAATATACCACATGCCCCAAATGATCGTACGAGTTATGCTACAACCGAACAAGGTTTGGTCTACTGGGTTACTATGCAAACAAAAAAATTGAAAAAATTTTATTTTTCCAAAAATTTTCAAAAATAGGCCAAATGATGAAAAGCTCCAAAACCTTTTACATATGATTTCTACTATACTTGTCAAGATTCCAAAATATACCACATGCCCCAAATGATCGTACGGGTCATGCTACAAACAAGCAAGATTTGGTCTACTAGGTCATGCTACACACCAATAAGATTTGGTCTACTGGGTTACTGTGCAGACATTTTTTGCAGACAGATTTTTTTTATTACACTGCGCAGCAAATTTCGGGTCATCGCAGCCAGCCTCAACAACTCCAATGGGAAGTGAAAGTTCACCATTAACTTAACAATACTGCCAAAGGGTTTTGAAAAGTTAGCTCGATCTTAATTTTTATGGCCTCTTGAAGTTGGGCCAATTTTTACCATTTTTTGCACTATGAGAGAAAATTGAAAAAAAACGCATAAATATATTTAATGGAATGCAATTGTGCGTACAATAAGTACGTTGCATTAAATCCAATGTGGAAAAAAATATTTTTTCTCTTGAAATAGTTGAAAAAATCGTTATCCTTAAAATACCGATACCGAAATAACTGAAAAAAATCGTTATCCCTAAAATACGGTTACCGAAATAACTCAAAAAATCGTTATCCTTAAAATAACGTTACCGAAATAATATAAAATAGCGTTTACCTTAAAATAACGTTACCGAAATAATAGAAAATAGCATTACCCTTACCGATAACCCCATTTGTTTCGGTTACCATCCATGGTTTTTACTCCACCAACAAATTTCAGGCGACTTTTTCCCTCGGTATCTGTAAATTGTTTTAATAAGATATGTCATCAATAGAAATAAATATTTTTACCTTATTTCAAATGGAATAGCAGTTTGGTGGTAGCGTTCACCTTGTTTGTCTGACTCAGTTGCTACCTGCCTACCAAAATAGTGAAGATGTTGGTGCAAAAAGTGAATTTTTAAGGACATGTTGACACCAACTTTAGAGAACGCAGCCATCATTGTCAGTACGGATCTCTCATAGCTTTCAGAACTATTTTTTTCCAGTAAGCCCTCTATAACTTATTTACTTGAGGGCCAAGCTATCAATTCATCATCATTTAAAACGTCATCAAATTCCTGAGTTTTTAACAATTTTCGTATATCTTGGCCATTTACAACGCCTGAAGGGGAAAAAAGAGATTCTTATTATTTTAAAAAATTTAATTAAGTGTTGCTTTGTTACCTTCTTTCAGTTTGCTTTCACTGAGACGAGGAAAAATTTGAGCCAAAACTACCTTAACTTCTTCTCGCTTTTCCACGGTTTTTAAGAAGCTTTTTACAATACCGAGTTTGATGTGTAAAGGTGACAATAAAACTTTGATCTGCGGTACTAAAGGCTTTTGAGCGACATTGATATTTGCGTGTTTGCTTAATTCTCTTTCTTGCCACGTGTGATTTGAATACTGGTCGCCTTTATATCTTGAGTCCCAATCACATATAAAACACATACAGGTTGGTTGAAAAGTTCCTGCGCTCGAAACGAAAGAATACTGTTTTTGTTACGAAATATATTTTTTTATTCAATATAATCTCCTAGAAGCTCAATACACTTGTTCCAATGATCTTTCAATAATTTATCCCAATTTTCCGGAAGCTCTGAAAAATAACCGTCTACGACTGCTATGGCCTCTTCATTCGACGAAAAATCTGGTGAATACGGTGGATGTTCAAGCAATTCGTACTTTAATTCTTTAAATTTAGCCATCGTCAAAACACTTTTGTGAGCAGGTGCATTGTCTTGATAAAAAATAATTTTTTTCTTCTTTTAACCAGGTCTTTTCTCACCAATTTTTTCATCCAGCTGATCCAAAAGGCTACAATAATATTCAGAGTTGATTGTTTTACCGTTCTGAAGATAATCAATCAACAAAATTCCTTTTGCATCCCAAAAAACTGATGCCATATCCTTCTTTGCTGATTGTTGTGACTTTACCTGTAGGCAATTCCTGTAACTTTCGAATCGAGAAAGTTTTCGCATGAAACGCATGGATTGAAACAAAAATGATATGAATTGACACAAAATGTCATATTTCTCACACGATCGTTTCTATAACTTTTTTTGTGAAAACTTTCTGTCACGTAAGGTTTTCTTCCACCATTATTGGAAAAATGTGAGAAAAAGTGTTTCTGTAAACATTTAAGGCGAAAAGTTTTTCATTTCAACTGTCAAATTTACTCACAATTTTAAACGGTGCGAATTTTCTGTATTTTAGTTGAGTTTGCCATTATCGTTCATGTTGGTGTGAAAAAACTACATCCTTATTAAAAATAAAAATGTTTAAGGTCATGTCTCCGATTGAGTCCATGGGTTTTAATTTTTTTGGGGAAGATGTATATCAGCAATTATTTCGAAGCAAAGTTCAAAAATGGCATTCTTCGTCATTGATTGTCAATGTACATCAACAAAAAGATAGTTTGAAAATTAATTAATATAATTAGTTTGAAAATCTTTTAGATATATTTATTTGTTAACCCATTAATCTTTGGGAGTTCTTAAATGTTTTTTCATAAAAATGAAATTTTTACCTTATACTAAATACATCCTAAAGTCTTGAATTTTCCCCTTACAAAATCCCTTTTTAAAAACTAAACAGAAAATTAAAATTCCTTCAGCGGACTGCAATGGGTTAAAAAAAAGTCAAAAGATGTTTTTATTATCTTTGCTATGATGTACATATTGTTCCATTCCGATCATAATTGACGAAGATATAGGCAAGTCCATTTTTTAACTTTGCACCGAAGTAACTCCCGGCATGGGTCTTTTTGCGCACATTTTTTCCAAAATGTAATATCTGGGAGCGTTGGGAGACGGATCGGGTAGGTGCCACTAAAATATACTTGTTTCAAAGAACGACGAACTACTTGATATAGAACAATTAAGTAAATTGTTTAAATGAACTAGTCATCACGTAAAATATATAAAAACAAAAACATTAAAATAATTGTTTAATAAAATGGATAGTTAGAAGGTAAGACAGAAACGGTATTTATATTAAAAATTTTTTAATTTATTTATTTTTTCAGAAAACGGAACGAATTTCCAAGGAGCAGAAAGCGAAATTTGTGGACCACATGAGCTCTAATTTGGAATTTGCCAGAGGGCGATAAATTCTTAGTAAATTTCGACGGTCGAACATATCAGCAGTTATCAATGAAACACCATACAGTTTTTTAAATATTTTATTTTAATTATATGACTTTTTTATTTAAAAAAATATATTTTTTTTTCGCAGTTTGATGTTCGCGGTTTTTTATTTGTTTATATTTTTTTACTAGTATTTGACAGATGCCTTGAAATATTCCAACAAAAACGTAATATATACGTAAACATTGTTGCCTCTTTTCGCATTGAAATGCAGAAACACTTTTTATTCACAAATCGAGAAACAGTGGAATTTTTTGTTTCACACTTTTCGATGCGAAAACTTCTCGCAAAAAGTTACAGGAACTGCCTACTGCTTTGGAGCTGAACAACCAGCTTCAGTCCACTGTAAACGTTCTTGTTTCAATTTAGGATCATGGTGGTAGATCCAAATCTCATCCATAGATCTAAAGAAGTCGGTTTTATTCGGCTTAAAACGCTCCAAATTACGCTGAGAAATTTGTTTTCGATCCAGTTTTTGTTGAATTGTTAATGTGTGCGGCACTTACTTTCCAAACAGTTTTTTCATACGTAATTCTTCATGTAAAATATGGAGTACTCGTTCGTCTGAGATGCCTATGGCATTAGCAATTTCACGCTTAGTCAAACTTGGATATTCACTAACCATATTATGCACCTGCTCAATGATTTCTGCTGTGGTTGCAGTTTTTGGTCTTCCTTCGCGTGGATCGTCTTTAAGGCTGGTACGACCACGTTTAAATTCACCAGCCCAAAATTCAGCGGTGCGTTTTGAAGGTGAGGACTCCTTATACACTTCTAACAATTGTTCATAAATTTCCTTTGCTTTTAAACCCTTCAAAACAAAGAATCTAATGACTGCACGATATTCAATTTTTTCCATATTAAAAAAAAATCAATGACACGTCAACTTCAAATGGCTTGTAAACAAAGAAAGAATTGACAGGATCACTTGCAACTTTGCATGTGTTCTCAGGACAGTTATACCAACTTGAGAAAAAAAAAAGTTTGGAGCTAGCAGTGCCATCTCTTGGTGAGCGCAGGAACTTTTCAACCAACCTGTATGTTTGATGTAGCCAGCTTGCAAACCAGGAAGAATTGCAACAACTCTTAAATCACAACAAATTTTCCATTTATGTTTGTTGTATTGAACGTTTTGTAGAATTTTTCGTAGTTTTCTTTTGTTTCAGTGCTGTGTGCAATTGGTACCGACGGTTTTGAGCTGTGTTGATGTAGCAGTACTGCCTTTAAACTTGTTTAGAGCTGTCAATAAAAAGTCTCCATTCGTATGCTTTATACTGGATGTTAATTTTGTTCATAAGTTGTTCGATGTCCCTGCAGTAGGAAGATGTTTTCTCATCATTCACAACGAAACAACTTTGGAGACTTGGTTGACGTTTTCTATATGCTGTGAATTTTGGCGCAGGTGCCAACAGATGGTTCTTATTTAGAAATTGAGCCAAAACTTCTGATTTACGTTGTGAAAGCTCTAACTTAGCAACAATGAAATCTAACTGGGTTTTAGTAACTAATATTGGAGTATTTGAAACATTTGGGCCAAATTCCCACAATGAAAAAAGTTCAATGAAATCACTTTCAAGAGTAATACCCCATGACACGTCCGGGCTCGGAGGTTTTGCCACTGGAACGATTTCGGAGTGTTGTATTGGAGTCTGAGCACTTGAAACACTCATGTATACTTTATTCTTCAGTTTTTTTTTTCTATTCATACCTCGTACAAAGTTTTTGCACGCATAACAATTTGATTTATTGTGTTCAATTGGATCAGTCCAGATCATTGGTATTTCAAATGGCAAACATTTAATTCGCTTATGCATCCAATTTAGAAGATCACTGTAACACTTTTTGCAAACCACATTAGGAGCCCAGGACACATTGGAACTGATAGGTTGGTTGAAATATTTTTCATAAGCACACATAAATTCGTCCGTAAAATATCCATGTTTTGCAAACTCTGGAGTCAAGTGGCCACAAACGTAACAAAAATTAATTATATTACATTCCATTTAAGCTTTAAAACAATTTTGTTTACAGATTTTAAAATTAAAAAACAAACTTTTTATTTTAAATTAACTAAAGTCAAACTTTCACGATATTTTAAACTTTCATGAATGTTTTCTAAAAACTAATTTAAATGCATCAAATTGCATTTTTATTATTTTCCTTTATTAGTTTTAATAAAAAATTTAAAACAACAATAGACAGTTATGTTTTAATATTGTTAAATATAAGGCAGTAACGACTATGATATTTACTTATCTAGTTCATTTTATGTTTAATTTTATGCAGCTGGATGTAGTGAATCCAAACAATGATGTTTTTGTTGTTTTTGTTTAAATTTAAATAGAAAATAATTAGCAAAAATATTAAAACGAGATTTCATGTGTAAACAATAAACAACGATTAGCTGGAGTAAGTAAAGAAACAGGAATTGAGGACTAAATGTTTATTAACCCGTTAAAAACAGGAAGTTTCAATTTTCACTAACTTTCAGAATGATTTCTAAAAATTTTCAATGATATATTTCACTATTCAATGGTCCATTCAAAACAATTTCAGATACATTTGATATAGAATAGTTTGAAATTTTTCTGAAAAAGACAATGAATGTCGTGTAGTGCATTTTAATTCAAAATTGATAATTTCTTTATATTTGACCACGCCTACAACGCCCACCATTTGTTGAAATAACGGAAAAAATATATTTTTCCACATTGAATTTAATGCAACAATAAGTACGCACAATTACATTCAATTAATATATTTATAGGTTTTTTTTTTAATTTTCACATATAGTGCAAAAAATGGTCAAAAATGGCCCAACTTCAAGAGGCTATAAAAATTTAATTCGAGCTAACTTTTCAAAACCCTTTGGCAGTTTTGTTAAGTTGATGGTGAACTTTCATTTCCTATTGGAATTGTTGAGGCTGGTTTTTTTTGCTGCACTGTGTTATTTTTGTTTGCATAGTCACCCATGAGCATGATCCGTATGATCATTTGGGGCATGTGGTATATTTAGGGTATTAGCAAGGGTAGTAGAAATCATATGCTAGAAGCTTTGGAGCTCTTCATCCTTTGGCCTATTTTTGACAAATTCAAAAAATTGATGACAATTGTTTTGTTTACACAGTTGAATGTAGTATCGATTGATATATTGATATAACGTATCTTGTTAGCATCTTGTTAAATTCATGGAAATTTAGAACTCATTATTCCGCTGCTTTTTAAGGTGTAAATCCTGAAAGACCGGTCAGCAATATAGAGAATCAAATCTCATATGCGTCGATAGAATACCGCAACATAATTATACATTTGATGACACAGAATCCACATAAACAACAGAATGCACATAAACAACATTAAAAGTAGAGTATTCAAAAAACCGGTTTCGGTTTTCTTCGAAAAATAGAATTTTAAAAAAACCGGTTTCGGTTTTTTTAATTTGAATAAAAAGCTTATATAATTTGTTAATTGTTTTTATTACAAAAAAAAAACAAATTTAATATATAAAGTAATAAAAATAAAAAAATACATTCTTTGAAAAAAAAATATATATACATATATATTCATTTAAATTTAATTTTTTTATTGTATTTCATTTCAACAAAAAATTAACTTAAAACCAATATTTTTTAATATATCTTAAAAATTAATATTATAAAACTATATTCATATCAAATGAATAGAGAGTATTAAGTTTGTAAATTGGTAAAATTAAGTACGTTAGTAATTTGAACGTTTAAAACGTTTGGCATTAAATAAGTTTTTTTAATATTACATTTTAAATATGTAAAAACAAATTCTATTTTTCAGTTCTTAAATAATATGCAATTTAAATGTTTCGTTTTAAGACGATTTTTTTGTTTGCTTTTGATAAAGCTAGAAGTGGAAAATACTCTTTCACTAATAGTAGATGTTGGACAAATAGTTAAAAGACAATTATATAAATTTTCCAACTTTTCAGTTCTTTTGTCGCATTTATCAAGATATATGAAATCATCATATAATGAATGATTCTGTACAGTCTCTTTTTTAGGAGACAAAGTTAAGTCTTCATCGGAGTCTATCAGACTTACATCTAAATCTTCATAACCAAACAAACGATTATAAAAGTGTTCGGAAAAAATAAAAGAGACCAAGTAACCCAGTTGGTGATGTAATTAAAAAAACCGGTTAACCGAACAAAAAAGACCGGTTTTCGGTTTTCTTCGAATTTACAAAATATTCGAAACCGATCAGTTTTTAAAAATAAAGAAACCGGTTGACCGGTTTTCGGTTTCGGTTTTTGAATACTCTAATTAAAAGCAAAAATTTTCCAATATTATAATTAAAAATTTCCTGATAGAACACAAATAGATCCGAAAAATAGCAGATCAAATGAGATCCAGCATTATATTTGGGGATTTAGAAGGATGTAAATTGATCCGAAAAAAGGCAGATCAAATTAGATCCAGCAATATATTTGGGGATTTAGAAGGATCTAAACTGATTCGAAAAATGGCAGATCAAATTAGATCCAGCAATATATTAGGGGAATTAAAAGGATCCGAAAAATGGCAGATCAAATAAGATTCAGCAATATATTTAGAGATTAAGTAAGATCCAAAATTTACCCAAAAATGGCAGAACGAATTGTATCAGATTAGTTCCAACAACTCATAAAATATTGAGTAGATACTTTTGATAATTATTACCTAATTTATCTCATAAAAATTATCTAATTTTATAAAGATCAATATGTAACTAAATGTGGCACAATATATGGCAATTTTTAAAACATTAATGTAATATATAATTATTGTCGCTCAATGGCTTATAACAAATTGATTAATTGTACATTAGGAATGTTTGTCAATTAATATTAAATTTTTGTATTTGTAAATATGATGATTTGCGATCATCCCTAATGTACAATTTAAAGTAACGTTTTGCCTTATGTTTTGTTATTGTCATATTTTGTATATTTGTATATTTTTCTTTAATGTTAATCTTACTGCAGTGGTTTTTATATTCGTCAAGTTTTTTTTATTAAACGGTCCGTTAGTTCTTATTTGTTATACAAGTAAGAATGTTTGGTTCTTTTTCTTTTGGTATTGTTTTTAAAGTTAGTTTGTGAGGGAAAACACTGCGGTAAGTAGGTGGAATATGTATGTTAGATATTTTTATAATTGTTATTTTTAAATTTTAGAAATAAACGCACGCACCGACCCGTGCCTTAAATTAACACACAAATCAACATTGTTAATCATTTGGAACGTCTAGGTGCAGTTAAATTCACTCCTCACAAACGACTGTCGCAGTCAGTGACAATTTCTTTATTTCGCAATATTTGTGATGCGAATTTTTTATGCAATATTGTGCGAAAATTTCTTTATTTCGCAATATTTGTGGTGAGAATTTTTTATGCAATATTGTGCGAAAATTTCTTTATTTCGCAATATTTGTGGTGCGAATTTTTTATGCAATATTGTGCGAAAATTTGTGTGTTCCAAGTGCAACTTTTTGAGTTTATGTGTGGCTTATAATGGAACGATCGCCCGTAAGAAGAAGTCCACGTAATCAACCAAGTGGTTCCATGCCTGTCGGAACAACTTTGTCGAAACAAAATACTCCCATTGTCGCTGGAGTGCCTTCTTTGCCTGCCGGTTCTACTGTCATTGGAACAAATTTAAGTAAAAACACTACTCCCTCTGCCGCCGGAGTGTCAGTCAGTTCCATGACTGCCGAAACGAATTCTGCCATAGCCACCATCACTGCTGCCGGAACAATTCATGGCATAACCACCACCCCTGCTGCCGGTAATCAAAATATGAACCCTAACCTACAAAAAGAAAAAAATATTCATGGTTTGTCGACGTCGACTACTGGAACTGGTACACAATTGGATCAGCTGCAACGACAAAAAAATGAAATTCAGGCCCAGTTGTTGAATGCCCAAGCAGCATTAAGTGTCGCTGTCAATTCCTCTGCTGCTTCAAATTCATCCGTGGTTCTGCCGCAGCCAGCAAATGTTACGCCGCCTGCAACAGGTAACAGTGAGGGTGAAAATAATTCAGCAGCTAATTCTGCCGCCGTCGACGTGAATTCTGCTGTGATCGCAAATTCTGTCGCTGTCAACGCCAATTCTGCCGCTGCGAATGCCGTTTTTGCTGAACGCCAAAATCAGACGCCATTTTCTACCGCGAGCTATGCTGATGCCAATAATTTTTACGGTTTTTATGGTAGGCAGCCGCCATTATCAAACATGATGCCGCCAAATGTACAAAACCTGTTTCAAAATGGGGGTTCAATACCAATGCATAAAAAAATTTATGATTTGCCTAGTTTTGGTGGCGCTCCTGAAGATTGGCCCATGTTTTCAACAGCCTTTGAACAGTCAACTTTTATGTACCAATACAATAATTTTGAAAATTGTTTGAGGTTACAAAAAGCTTTAAATGGTGAGGCACGAGATAGCGTAAAATCATTGCTAATTCATCCAGATAATGTGAATACGGTTATGGAACAATTAAAATTCCAATATGGTCGCCCAGAAATTCTAATTCGCTGCCAGCTACAACGGGTGAAGGAAATTTTGCCTATCGGAGAAAACGCTATAGATAAACTCATACCATTTGCTGTAATGGTGCAGAAGCTTGCCGCCTTTTTAGTAACTGCCAACGGACAACAGCATTTGGCGAATCCAACTTTAATGGAAGAATTAGTTGGTAAAATTCCTATGAGTAAACGGATGGAGTGGGCTCTTTATGCATCAAAAATTAAGCCTTATCCAACAATTTTGGATTTTAACAACTGGCTTAAAGGTGTCGCTGATTTGGTAAGAATAGTTCAAAGTGCCAGTGTAAATAAACAAAATAATGAACCGAAAAGAAAAGTTGTCCTCCATGCTGCAGAGGAACAACGAAAACAACATGACTGCCCAATTTGCCAGGCAAGTCATAAAATATATGAGTGTAAAAAATTTAGTTCAATGAGTGTGCCTGACCGGTGGACTGAAGTTAAAAAATTAAGGTTATATTTTTCATGTCTCAATTATGGGTATTCAAGTAGAACCTGCCATCGTCGTAAGCAGTGTCCAGTGAATGGTTGCCTAAAGCTAGGATCCCACTATCGGTACAATGTACCGATTTTTGTTAAATTTAATGTACCGATAGTGTGAACGCACATAATTTATCAAAATGCGACAATCTGTGCCGAAATCGTGCTGACTAAAAGTTATCAAATACAACCCTGATGTGCCGAAATGTGAACACTCTTTTGCCAATAAAATTGTAAAAAATGCGACGATTTTTGTCGGTGACTTGCGCGCTGATCAAAGTTGGCAATCTGCGCCGAATTTCACACAACACTGCTTACAAACAGATGTTTTCAAAATAAAAGGAACAAGCAAAAAAAAGAAGAACGACGCGCAATAAGTTTTTGTTAAAATTAATTATTTTTTTATATTGTATTGTTATAATTGTGGTTAATGTTTGTTGTCATGTATTTTTTTAATATATTGTATTTTCTATTTATAGTTAACATTGAAATGTATTCAGACGACGAGGTATTTGAGTATTTGGAAGATTCCGTCTCTATCGAATTATTGACTCCAACACTCTCCGGTACCTCCACGTAATGTGCTCTCATATGCACCATATTCGTTTCTTTTTTGCAACCACTCTCTCACCCAAATGCTTCGTTTCTTTGCTATTTTTTTATCTTTTAGCTCCTGCTTTTTTTTAATCATGGACGCCACAATATATAGGGCGGCGGTAATTCTTTGTTGTTGGTAATAGTCCATCCCTTCCATTAAAAAACTGTGTGTAAAATAAAACTATTTATGTTAACAGCAAATAAACGAAAACATGTAAACAAAAAACATATGATTTAATTCAGTCAATAAAGTGCGACGATAGTGTGATCATATTGTACCGATTATTGTCACATTTTTGCTTTGGCCAACATGCACCGATAAAAAATAGCACAATATGCGATGATAATGAGACTGCTCAAAAAGTAATTGCGACAATTTTTCTCATGTGCACCAATTTAGCACGATTAAAATCGGTACATATAGTGCTATTTGTACCGATAGTGGGATCCGAGCTTAAGAAAACATAACAAATTATTACATGACGTTAAAATAAATAAAGGTAAAAACAAATTTAGTGATTCAGAGTCAGCTGGTCCAAGCGGTTCAACAAATGGAAATGAGGCAGTTCTTAGCTGTATGTCTGCTAGTGCTAATAAAGGTGTTCTATTATTTCGTGTTGTGCCAGTTATACTTTATGGTCCTAATAGCCGAATTAAAACATATGCTTTGCTAGATGAAGGTTCATCGGTTACTATGATGGATAGTTCCTTGGTGAAGCAGCTTGGTCTTCAGGAACAACAAAGCAAATTGAATCTTCATTGGTATGCTGGAAAGGCATCACAAGAATTGGCTTCGGTTGATCTACATGTGAGCGGAATTGGTAAGCAAAGAAAATACGCCTTGCGCAGAGTGTATGGAGTTTCCAATTTGAAATTGCCGGCACAAAGTTTTAATATGGATTTAGGTGGCCATCGTGGTTTGCCGATAAAATCATATGATGGTGTAGTTTCTAAAGTGTTGATTGGTTTGGGACATTGCCATCTAGGTCTGGCAGATGAAATTGTGCCATTGGAGGAAAATGGTCCATTTGCAGCTAACACCCCGTTAGGCTGGGTCGTCTTTGGTCAGATGAAAGGTAGGCCATCCGATTCACAATTATGTCTACTTTCAGTTCAGCCAGAGAAGAATTTCTATGACTTGGTGGCAAATTATTTTGAAACTGAAAATTTTGGCGTGAAAATTTTGCCAGTTATAGAATCGAAAGATGATCTGCGCGTTGGAGAAATTTTGAAGGCTGTCAAAAAAGTTGATGGAAGATTCCAAACTCGGCTCCTATGGCGAAGTGAATGTGTGGTGTTGCCAGATAGCTACTCCATGGCTCTTAACAGACTTTTAGGTATCGAAAGAAAGATGAATAGGAATCCAGATTTTGGCTCCGCCTATAAAGCCATTATAAATGATTATGTTTCAAAAAGGTATGTGCGTAAATTGTCGTCCATCGAAGCTGCTGATATTCACCCTAGAACATGGTACCTTCCACATTTTGGCGTGGTCAATCCCAACAAGCCAGGGAAAATTCGTTTGGTGTTTGATGCTGCCGCATCTGTTGAAGGAGTTTCATTAAATTCAAATTTGCTAAAAGGCCCTCAACAGTATAAGCCGTTGCCAGCTGTTTTGTTTAATTTTCGTGTTGGCGCTGTGGCAGTGTGTGGGGACATTAAAGAAATGTTTCACCAGATACTAGTAGCTCCTGAAGACAGATGTTCCCAAAGATTTCTCTGGCGCGATGATTTAAATATACCTCCAGATGTTTATGAAATGCTTGTAATGACATTTGGCGCTGCTTGTTCTCCTTGTGTGGCACATTACGTCAAAGTAACGAATGCATTGTCCTACGGTGAAGAATATCCTCGTGCTGTAAAGTCTATAGTTGATCATCATTATGTGGACGATTTTGTGGACAGCTTTCCAACGTCATCAAGGGCCACTGAAGTTGCCAAGCAAGTTCGGGACATACATAAATCAGCTGGTTTCGAATTGCGCAATTTTTCATCTAATTCTGTAGAAGTGGTCGAGGCTCTTAAGGGTATTGTGGATAAGCCAGTCAACTTTTCTAGTGATGTCATGGAGCTACAATCAGAAAAGGTTCTTGGAATGTATTGGCAGCCAAAAGATGATACTTTCAGGTATAAATTGAAATTCCATAAAGTGAAGGCTGCTGTTTTAGAAGATACACGGTTTCCAACAAAACGTGAGTTATTAAGTGTGGTAATGTCCATCTTTGATCCCATTGGTTTTCTGAGCAATTTCATGGTAACGGTCAAGCTATTGATGCGTGAAGTATGGCGACACGATATACGTTGGGATGAATTGTTACCTAGTAACTTAAGCGACATATGGAATAGTTGGCGCCAAGAACTTAAAAATGTTGTTGATGTAAACGTATTACTTTGGAAATGGAGTTCCTCATTTCCTGGAACTACATATTTTTGTCGACGCCAGCGAAGACGCCTTTGGTGCCGTGTCATACTGGAGGTCAACAAGTTCTGATGGTAAAATAAACGTGTACTTTGTTTCTGCCAAGACAAAATGTGCTCCATTGAAATCCATGACTATACCACGTCTTGAATTGCAAGCTGCTGTTTTGGGAACTCGTTTGATGTCTATTATTTTGAAAGAACATTGCCTTAAGGTATCTCGTACTATTTGCTGGAGTGATTCTACAACAGTCATTAGTTGGATTGGTTCTGAAAGTCGAAGATATAAACCCTTTGTTGCCCATAGAATTACTGAGATTCTAGATTCCACCAGCCCAGCAGATTGGAGATGGCTGCCAACGAAACTTAATGTTGCCGATGAAACTACAAGAATGAAAAGCCAGGTTGATTTTTCTAATGATTCTCGGTGGTTTAGTGGACCCAGTTTTTTATACGATGGTGAAGATGAATGGCCAGAATCTAATTCTGTAACTACAAATGGCTCTAATGAAGAAGAACTTCGTCCAAAATTTGCCTTATTGGCCAGTACGCCTGCTATTTTTGAATTTGGAAGATTTTCATAATTTCTGAAGCTAAAACGTTCGATGGCATGGGTGTTACGTTTCGTTAATCGTTGCCTAAATAGATCCAGTCCTGATGAAATGTATGGTTTAACAGCTGCCGAATTGAAAGCTACTGAAATATTCCTCTGCCGCCAGGCTCAAGATGATAGTTTTGGATCCGAACTACAAATTATTAAAAATGTAGGTAATTTGGAATTGTATAACTTGTTACCCTATATAGATGAAAATTCATTACTGCGAGTCTATGGTCGTGTCGACGCAGCGGGTTGGTTACCACTGGATACAAAGCGTCCAATAATATTGCCACCATTTAATCCAGTCACCGAATTGTTTGTAGCCCACGTACACAAAAAGATGAAACATCAAAATTTTGTAAAATTAGAAGAACGTTTTGGATTCCACGCCTTCGAAGAGTTTTACGTAAGTGTATTTCAATTTGCTTAATTTGTAAATTTTGCCTTACATTGCCAGTGCCACCACTTATGGGTTCCTTGCCAAAAGACCGATTGACGCCCTTTGTTCGGCCTTTTTCATATACGGGCTTGGATTACTTTGGCCCCGTTACAGTAACTATTGGACGCCGCCACGAGAAACGCTGGATTGCTTTATTCACATGCCTTACCATTAGGGCTATTCATTTGGAGGTGGTTTTTGATCTTTCCACTGATGCACGCATTCTTGCTATACGAAATTTTATAAATCGACGCGGTACACCTACAAAGTTGAGGAGCGACAATGGTAAAAATTTTATTGGTGCTGACCAGGTATCGAAGCAGTTCGATGAAGTATTTGATGTGGCCCGAATCCAAAATGAGTTGTCCGCTAGAAATATCAATTGGGAATTCAATTGTCCACATAACCCAGCTGAAGGTGGTGCATGGGAGCGTATGGTCCAATGCGTGAAGCGAGTTTTACGTGTGTCCCTGAAAGAAACCTGTCCACGAGAACACACCCTGCAAAGTTTCTTGATTGAGGCAGAAAATATTGTAAATTCACGCCCGTTAACACATTTGCCTTTAAGCCACGAAGACGAGGAGCCACTAACTCCTAACCATTTTTTGCTGGGAGCGGCTAACACTGCTCAAACTCCTGCCGGAGCCATATCAGATAAACCAGCTATTTTGAGGAAACAGTGGCGCATATCCCGTCAATTGCGTGACCACTTTTGGAATCGATGGATAAACGAATATTTACCTACTTTGACCAGGCGTTCTAAATGGTGTAAATTTACAAAGCCAATTGCAATTGGTGATTTGGTTCTCATCTGTGATCCTGCTGTTTCCCGCAGAGATTGGAGGAGAGGTCGTGTTGAGCAGGTGTTTAAAGGCAGTGATGGTGTCATTCGTCGTGCCGATATTAGAACGAGTACAGGTGTTCTTAAGCGTCCTGTTTCCAAGCTTGCAGTCCTTGATTTGATGTAGTGAATCGTGGTCGATCCACGGGGGTGGGAATGTCGCTCAATGGCTTATAACAAATTGATTAATTGTACATTAGGAATGTTTGTCAATTAATATTAAATTTTTGTATTTGTAAATATGATGATTTGCGATCATCCCTAATGTACAATTTAAAGTAACGTTTTGCCTTATGTTTTGTTATTGTCATATTTTGTATATTTGTATATTTTTCTTTAATGTTAATCTTACTGCAGTGGTTTTTATATTCGTCAAGTTTTTTTTATTAAACGGTCCGTTAGTTCTTATTTGTTATACAAGTAAGAATGTTTGGTTCTTTTTCTTTTGGTATTGTTTTTAAAGTTAGTTTGTGAGGGAAAACACTGCGGTAAGTAGGTGGAATATGTATGTTAGATATTTTTATAATTGTTATTTTTAAATTTTAGAAATAAACGCACGCACCGACCCGTGCCTTAAATTAACACACAAATCAACATTGTTATTCATTTGGAACGTCCAGGTGTAGTTAAATTCGCTCCTCACAAACGACCGTCGCAGTCAGTGACAATTATATATGGTAATGCATACTGACTTATGTAAATATTTATGATAAAATATATTATTAGATGAGGCCATATATGATTATATCTAAACTTTTTTACTCGGGTGGGTAAAATAAAAATGGGGAAAAAATGGATCATGAAGAGCTTATTACATAAGCAAATATTTGCTTTACAATAAGCGAAATCCGGCATACAAAATGGCAGAAGCAAAATGAAATACTTGGAGGCAAATTGCTGCTAGTATGGGATATCGAGGTAAGTAAAAATGTGACATTTAAAGAATAAATAAAAACAAAACTTTATTTACTTAGCATAAATGTGTAAAAGGAGGTTTACGAGCCTTTGCGAACGTTGCGCCAGGGAAAGGAAGCTGGATGATATACCTTCTGTAAGCGGCTCCAATTATAGATACTGTTGAGAACTCATAAGCGCGTTGAAGTTTTTAGCTCCTTATATTGTTCCACGTTCGTAAGAATGCTGTAAAAATGGCAAGGAATAATAAAACAAATATATATTTCTATTTTGTGGCCAAGTTATTTTGTTCTAAAATTTTTATTTGTTTACGAGCTATTAAGGCCTAACGTAGTTAATGTCAATAAAAAACTTTATTACATATCTTACACCCAACGTTTCTTCAAATATTTGTTGACTTCTTCAGGGGTTTCGTCTATTTAAAAATATGAAAACATTTGATTATTACAAATATATAATACACCAAAAACAATTATGGCTTATAATTAAAAAAGAATATTTTTTTTCTCATTAAAAGATTTTACAAAAAACAAATATTCAACAAAAACTTTAAAAAATGTGTTTGTATAATTTATAAATAAAACGTTAGTTTATTGCAACTATGTAGCATGCACTTATCTTATCGGTGTCTTCTTTCAAGTTCATTGTTTTATATATACAGTGCCGCACATAAATATTGGCACATTAAGAATTTTTTGTTTTATACTCGGTTTATAGCCATATTATAATTTGTTCAGTAAATAAAGTGTGTTCCCTTATAACTTCTCTTATTAACTAACTATTTCAATATATTTTTTTTAAATTTTATTAATGATAATTTTTTATAATAGATTTAACAAAAAAAATCATGTTTTTAAAGCACTAAATTATTGGCACAACATACTAAAAATTATATAAAACTTAGAAATCTTATAAACTGAATTCAACTTAATATTTTGTGGGCATGCCATTTTGTTTGATAACAGCATCCAAACGTCTTGGCATGGAATGAACTAGTTTTTTCGTAGTTTCTTCCCCTATTTTTTGCCATTCATCCATTAAGGCCTTTTTAAGTTGGGATTTATTGGAAATTGGCCGCTTTTTCACACGTCTGTCCAGTTCCTCCCACAAATGCTCAATCGGATTGAGGTCAGGAGATTGTGGTGGGTGTGGTAGGACATGTGCGATATTGTAAGTTAACCACATACGGACGTCATGAGCTGAATGTTTAGGGTCGTTGTCTTGTTGAAACCTAAAAGAGCTTGATAGATTTAACTTTTCGGCGCTTTTTTTAAGTTTTCCTTTAAAATATTCAAATAAACTGCTTTGTCCATTATGCCGTCTATAAAAACAAGCTCACCCACACCCGCAGTCGACATGCAGCCTCACACCATAACTCCTCCACCACCGTATTTAACTGTTGGTGCCAGATTTATTTTTCGAATGCCGTATTGGGCTTTCGCCACACGGTAGTGCGACCATCGGAGCGAAAAATATTAAATTTATTTTCATCCGAGAAAAGTACTTGATCCCAGAAACTATTAGATTTGGCCTTAAATTCTTTTGCGTAGGCTAGACGCTTCTTTTGATTAACTGAGGAAATAAGTGGTTTTCGTCTAGCAACTCTAGCATTATAATCAGCCTCGTGTAGCACTCTTCTAACAGTCATGGGATGAATACTCTTTCCAAATTCTACGTTAACCTCAACTGCAATCTCTGTTGAAGTTTTTCTGAGTTCTAGTTTTACTTTCCGAACTATTTGCTTGCACTCGCGCTCACTTAATGCCCGGGGACGGCCCGTACGTTTAGCACTTTGAAAGTTTGATTCTCCTTTGAACCGGTTAACAATACTTCGAATAGTAAAACGGCTTCTGTCCATTATTTCACCTATCTCAGCATACGATTTACCCTGATTGTGCAGGTGCATTATTATTTTGCGCTGAGATTCATTGGTTTGTTTTTGGCTCATTTTATGCTTTTTTTTATTAATATTTGATTATTAAAAATAAAATGTCACTTTTACCGGTAAAAAAAAAACACGTGATTTGTATATTTCATAAATAACATGAAAAGTTTTCCTGAACAGTGTTACCAGATTGCTAAAAATTTCTTTCTTTCTTTCTTGCTTGTGCCAATAGTTATGTGCGGCACTGTATTTTGCTGTAAACGCAAGCTTTCTTTCTTTATCTATCATTTTGGATTTTTTTATTTTAGAATGCGTACATCTATAAATATTCGTCAACAGCAATTTAATTAACGTTTGGGACATTCGAGTAAGTTCAAAGGCTTTTAACCAATCCTTATTAATTGGCCGTACTCCCCACCTTCTTGCTCGTCTTGGAGGCAAATAGCTGCTAGTATGGGATATCGAGGTAAGTAAAAATGTGACATTAAAAGAATAAATAAAAACAAAACTTTATTTACTTAGCGTAAATGCGTAAAAGGAGGTTTACGAGCCTTTGCGATCGTTGCGCCAGGGAAAGGAAGCTGGATGATATACCTTCTGTAAGCGTTGAAGTTTTTAGCTCCTTATGTTATCCCACGTTCGTAAGAATGCTGTAAAAATGGCAAGGAATAATAAAACAAATATATATTTCTATTTTTTGGCCAAGTTATTTTGTTCTAAAATTTTATTTGTTTACGAGCTATTAAGGCCTAACGTAGTTAATGTCAATAAAAAACTTTATTACATATCTTACACCCAACGTTTCGTCAAATATTTGTTGACTTCTTCAGGGGTTTCGTCTATTTAAAAATATTAAAACATTTGATTATTACAAATATATAATACACCAAAAACAATTATGGCTTATAATTAAAAAAGAATATTTTTTTCTCATTAAAAACATTAAAAGATTTTACAAAAAACAAAAATTCAACAAAAACTTTAAAAAATGTTTTTGTATAATTTATAAATAAAACGTTAGTTTATTGCAACTATGTAGCATGCACTTATCGGTGTCTTCTTTCAAGTTCATTGTTTTATCTATATTTTGCTGTATACGCAAGCTTTCTTTCTTTATCTATCATTTTGGCTTTTTTAATTTTAGAATGCGTACATCTATAAATATTCGTCAACAGCAATTTAATTAACGTTTGGGACATTCGAGTAAGTTCAAAGGCTTTTACCTAATCCTTATTAATTGGCGTATTCCCCACCTTCTTGCTCGTCCTTTTTTACTTTCACTTTTTTATACCGTAAGCGAAAAACTCAAATAAACAAATTATTTATATTCATATTTTTTTCTTATATGTTAATTTATTTTTTAAGCTTTGACAAAATGCTGTAAAACCAAATTTTAGCAAATACACAAATAAAATATTTGCACGTTTGCTTACGTATTAGAGTATTCAAAAACCGAAACCGAAAACCGGTCAACCGGTTTCTTTTATTTTTAACCGATTGGTTTCGAATATTTTGTAAATTCGAAGAAAACCGAAAACCGGTCTTTTTTGATCGGTTAACCGGTTTTTTTATGACTATGAATATTAAGCCGTTGGAAGTGGCAATAAAGGAGCTTTCGATGAATTCAGTTAATTTAATAGAGGGCGAAGCTATTCATAAATTTTTGTTTAATAATTTAAGCAAAATTGACACACAATATACACATGAATTATGTGAACGTCTGATAATATGACTTTATGAACGTAGAGTAAAAGTTATAAATACCCTTATTATATACCTTAGTTCAGGAAAATATCCATGTAACGATAACGTACTAAAGTATTCCTCTAAGGTAAAATGCAGAGTTTGCTGTTGATCATTATAATCGTTTGTTTGGATATTCCAAATTCAAATAGTTTAATTTCTGATCTAAATAACACAATAAACAGTATTCAAAATCCTAAAAAAGAGACTGTACAAAATCATTCATAATTATATGATGATTTCATATATCTTGATAAATGCGATAAAAGAACTGAAAAGTTGGACAATTTATATTAGTGAAAGAGTATTTTCCACTTCTAGCTTTATCAAAATCAAACAAAAAAATCGTCTTAAAACGAAACATTTAAATTGCATATTATTTCTAAAATATTATTTTAGAAGTGAAGATAGATTTTCTTTTTACATATTTAAAGTGTAATATTAAAAAAACTTATTTAATGCCAAACGTTTTAAACGTTCAAATTACTAACGTACCTAATTTTACCAATTTACAAACTTAATGATCTCTATTCATTTGATATGAATATAGTTTTATAATATTAATTTTTAATATATAATATTAAAAAATATTGGTGTTAAGTTAATTTTTTGTTGAATATATATATATATATATATATATATATATATATATATATATATATATATATATATATAGATATATATTCAAAGAATATATATATATATATATTTTTTTCAAAGAATGTATTTTTTATTACTTTATATATTAAATTTCTTTTTTTTTAACAAATTAAGCTTTTTATTCAAATTAAAAAGAAAGCCGAAAAAACCGGTTGATTGGTTTTTTCTGCAACAACTGAAACCGGTTTTTTTTAAATTTGTTTTTTCGAAAAAAACCGAAACCGGTTTTTTCAAAAGGCCGGTTTTTTGAATACTCTATTACGAATATCAAAACATATAACACATAGGTTACGTATCTATAACTCCACGTTACGTTTACGTCTCGCTTATCCAGCCTAAACACATGTTTTTTCCTGTGTGTGTGTAGCATAAAACATCATTATGCTACACACACACGAAGCAACATTAGTAGAAACATGTGTTTCTTTTAAAGTTTCTCTTTTTAGTGCAGACGATGAAACCAAAAAAGAAACCATAAAGGAAACATCAGTCTGTGTGTTTGAATTTACTACTACTAAACAAACATACGCGGAAGAAAATCAAAATTTTTAAAAATTGTTCTATATTCTTTTGCTAATTTTTCATATGCTGCTGTTTTACTTTTATTTTTACAGATATCACATTTTATGTCCCATAATTCTCATTTTATATTGTCAACATTTTCGTCGCTCTTTTATTTCATTTACTCCGTAAATTACAAAAGTACCGCACACAACGACTGCTCTCAACGAAGTAAGATAGAAAAAACAGCAAACATCGATACAGACGATGGAACATTGTGTTTGGAAACATGAATATATTAAAAAAATTTGTTATTTGAGGAACCAAAAACGAAACATGAATTTCAAAAGGAAACATTTCTAACCACGGTGGAGCATTAAGTGGAACATGCTCATGTTTCCTCTAATGTGGCTCCGTGTGTGGCCAGCATTATAGAACACCAAGTACTTAAATACTTCATATTTCTACAACACTACTGTATCCGAAAATTTATTCGTGATTGCTGCGTTTTGTGAAACAAATAGCGAAGCATTGTAAATTTATTATCACCGAGAAGTAATTTGAATAAATTAAACATTTATTGAAATATACGATTGGATTTTGTGAAGCTAATTTTAAAATATACTTAATATATTTAAAGTCGTAATATCTCGATAACCTATTTGCAATTTCTGTAAGTCAAAATGGCAACCAGTGATAAAACCGTTGATGATTCGCTTTATCCAATAGCTGTTCTTATAGATGAACTTAAAAATGAAGATGTTCAGGTAATTTTGGAATATTGGGAACATGCTTTGAAAATCTCTTTAATTTTTGTACATATAAGTATACCTACATTCATATCCTAAATGTTCACTTAGTCTCTTGTGTATATTTATATACATAGATATATGTATATAGATAAGTGTGTACATATGTAATGTGTTATCCAAAGATTTTTATTTTTCATCCAAAAAATTATTTTTACATCTAAAGACTTTTAGGCTGAAATGCACTGTCTGGTGTTTCTCTAAAAACAAAAAATATTATCCCTCTGCAATAAAAAAAGATTTTTTTTTCTTATATACGCGTACCAGTTCTTGGGGCCTGGGCGGCCTCAAAGGCTTTTGGAACCCAAAGGAGGTTTTAAATAGATCTAGAGGGAGCCAAATACCATGCGTATTTGTTATCCTGAGGAAATTTCATTTGGGTACCCACACTTATATGTTACTACGCGTATGAGTTGTGGGCCCAAAAATGGTAGGTATAAAAAAATTTTCTTTTTTTTTATTCCAGAGGGGGTCATATTTTTTTTAGTCATATTAGATTTTAATAAAAAAAAATAAGATTGCTAAATACATTTTTTAATAATAAACATTGAAATACATATGCATATACCGTATTTGTTAATATTACATGTTGTATATACTTGGCCATTTGCAAGAAAATTTTCTCGCTTACCCTGATGATTTAGAAGCAGATACATGTACCAATCGAATATACGTAAGCTTTCAAAAATTTGAAGCCATATCTCATATTGGTGCATTGCCTTGGTGGCCTACAAATGGCCCTTGAATGATTTTTACAATATTGAGCTTCCTGAATTTCCCGATGATTTGGAAGATCGGTTAAATATCAGTAGGAACTACTTCAGTCGTAGACAATTTTAAGCCATACCTCATATTGGGCAATTGCCTTGGTTGCCTACAAATGGTCCCTGAAATTCTTTCAAAGATTTTAAGTTATATAAATATTGAGTCCTAGAAAATTTTAAGCCATATCTCTTATTGGGGAATTGCCTTGGTGGCATACAAATGACCCCTGAATGTCATCCAAAGATTTTGGATAATACAAATATTGAGCGACTGGTTATATTTTAATTGAAACTACTTGAGTCCTAGAAAATAGGTGTAAGACACCAAATAGTATATACAGACGTGTTCGAAAAAATAAGAACAGGCGAAGTGAAATAGTGATCGCTCCAACAAGTTTTAAGAATAAGATTTAAAAATATCGCTTTTAAGTAATTTTATTATACACATTTAAAGCTTTTTAAAAATACAAATAATTCTGGTCAAAATAATCTAATTTTTTTTTGTGCTGGCAATAACTTAATTGCAAAATCAGCTGTTCGATAAAATAAGAACAAATCAAATAAGCGGCACTTGCACTTCCCACACCTGAGAGAATGCCAAAGTTTTAGTGCAAATAAAATTGTTGAGTTACCGTTAATAGTTTTTTGTGCAAAATAGTGACTAATTTTTGTAAAAATTCTTCGAAAATGGGAAGAAGCAAGCATGTTCTACCAATCGCCGGAAGTTAATAAAAAAAATTGATCAGCGAAGGCAAAACGTATGCTTTCATAAGGAGAATTTTTGGCGTTTCGAACGGAATGAAAACAAATGCACGAAACTGGTCACCAAAGATCGAAAGTCGGGGTAGACGTAGGAAAACCTGCAAAAGGCAGGATAATGGGATAACACGTATCGTTAAAAAGCACCCTTTTATAACGGCTAATCAAATTAGAAATGAATAAGACCTACCAGTTGCTACATCGACAGTAAGGAAACTTTGATTGCTGTCAGTCTTTCAGCAAGATGTCCAAGAAAAGTACATTTGTTGAAAAAATTCATCTAAAGAAGAGACTTCAGTTTGCCATATAGTGTATTGATGAACCTGACACTATTTGGCGTAATATATTATGGACCGATGAAGCAAAGATTTTCCAATTCGACCAAGGCAATGATAAACAATACGTTAGACGCCCTCCTAATCAGCAATTCAACGAAAAGTACACCGCCAAAACAATTAAGCATGGGGGTCTTAGGCTTATGCTTTGGGGTTGATTTGGGTGGAATGGCGATGGACCTATAACTCAAATCGTTGGGAAGATGGATGTCACCTACTACGTCAACAATATTTTGGAAGCTCTAATGTTGCCGTACGCGGAAGAAGAAATGTCTTTGCAAAGGGTTTTCCAGCAAGACAACGACACAAAGCATACCTCAAAGAAAGCAAAGCGTTGGTTTCAGGACCGTAATATCCATGTTATGGATTGGCCAGCACAATCGCCGGAACTTAATCCAATAGAAGATCTTTGGATGGACGTTAAAAAGGTGTACGAGACGCAAGGGAAAATATTTCATCATCCAGATGCCGCACATGAATTCCAGGTGTACCAACTTCATCAAAAATAGAGGAGGGGCTACTTCATATTGATTATTTATAAGCAAATAATTTTAATCCGTAAATTAAATAAACATTAAAATTTAAAAAACGCATTTTTCCACTTTGTTCTTATTTTTTAGAAGAGCTGATTTTGCATTTAGTTCAACATTATTGCCAGCAAAAAAAATATAGATGAGTTTGACCAGAATTATTTGTATTTTTAACAAGCTTTAGATGTGAACAATAAAAATAATTGAAAGCGATATTTTTAAATTTTACTCTTAAATTTTGTTGGAACGATCTCTATCTTCACTTCGCCTGTTCTTACTATTTCGAACACGTCTGTATATTCGTGATCCTTATACAATTTTAAGTCGATTTTGGGATGTCCGTCTGTCAGTTGAAATGACGATCACGACGCGAAGACGCAATTCGGTTTCCTCAATGCTGGTCTTAACATTGATAATGAACTGACAGCATCTTTAATGCTTGCTGGTCTTCTGCATGAATTTCGTGCTTTGGTGATGGCTGTCGAAAAACCAAGTCGACGGTTGATGCAGTCAAGAATTTGTTACTTCAAGATCCAAATTTGATAACAAGAGTAGTGAAAAAGCGCTTTTATCGAAAAATAAATTTAAAAACAAAAAGTTTAAATGTTAATCGTGCAATGAAGTTGGTCATATTAGTAAAAATTGTCCCAACAAAAACAATGTGAACTCGAACAATAAAATACCAAAAAAAAGTTTAAAAAATAATGGAAAAATTTTATATGAAAGAAACCGCAAATATTCAATATCATATTTTTTCCTGTGCGTCGTATGGCCCAATGGAAAAACTATCCGACTCAGAACAATTTAAGAATTTTGGCATCTACTAACAAAGCATATTTTAGCATATTTTATTCTTAAGAGCATATTTTTGCATATTTCAGCATTAAGAGCATATCTTGAGGTAAAATCATATTTTTGTTTTTTTCTTTTATTCATTATTTTGTAATTTGAAAGCATATTTCTATATTTTTAGAGCATATTTGTATCTTTAAGGGCATATTTTGACTTCTTTTATGCGTACTTTTTTATTTTAATATGCAATAAACAAATATTAGTTAGCGCTCCCCTTCCCTCTCCGCCATCTGTGGAGCAATATGTGTTAGTAACAGAAACAATCAAAAATATTGACAAGGTACCAGAATGCTATAACAAAAAATATGTTTAGAACAAACTTGAATTGATTGTAACAAAAAACGATGGTCTGCAAGTAATAAAAATAAGCAAACAGCTGACTGGATTTTCAATAAAATCAATTTTAGAATACGATGTCAAAGAAGTACAGTAGAATCTCACAAATTAGAACCACTTTGTTCCTCAGGTTGTTTTAATTTCTAAAAAGTTCTAATTTCTGGATATATTTTTTCACAGAAAATGATGAAATAATAAAACTAGATACACAAGATTTATTTTAACACAAACCAATTTCTATTTTTCAAAATTTAATTAACCTTAGTATCCAAAGATAAGATGTTTTTACATTTATTTTACATTTTTTTAAAAAAAACCTTTCACCCGAATGATCAACTTGCACTTTGTACAAGGTTATCAAATTTTACATCTATATAATCGAATTTCATACATCACGAATAACTCAGTGATTCCCCGTTTTATTTTTAATCTAATGAGCCAAAACGAAATAGGCAAAGCTTTGTGGTTAATAAACCAGCGGTTCTAATTTTAGATCATTTAGTACTTATAATTCGAGTTTTCCCTTATTTAGTTTTAAATCATTAAAAAACTTAATTTGTAGTAAAAATAAAAGCAAAAAACAAAAAACTTCCAGAAAATAGAACCACAGGTTATAATTTCAGAGGGTCCAATACATTAAAATGGATGGTTCTACGGTTTACGATGTAGTTGGGTTGAGTAGTAAGTAGATCTATTGTGCACCCTCTAGTATTTTCTTCAGTTGGTCTCCAGTGCAGCCTTTAGTAGCAGTACAATGTTCTTCAACGGTTCTAATTTCTGGACGTTTTAAATTTGTGAGAGTTCTAATTTGTGAGGTTTTACTGTACTAGCTTTTAAATTCGCCCCTTATATCAGTTTTTTTTTTAAATTTAAATATTTCAATATATTTATTTATTTAAAATATTAATTAATTTAGCTAATTCATTAACAGTACATAATAGGCCTGTTCGACGTACGTTACCGCGGGCACCCGCGGGAACCCAATCTTACCAGAAAGCGTTTCTTGTAACAAAAATTGGGTAAATGAGAGCGTTCATGAGAGAGTAATTGTGTTTCTCTTTTTACCAGAACTTACCCGTACTTTTTGTTTGGGTAAAATGGTAAAATTGTCAAATCATCAGCTGCTGCTAATAAATTAACTGTTTTGCATTTTTGAAAAAAAAATTAAAGTTAAATAAAAGTTTACTATAAACAACTTTTCCTTCTTAATTATGAAAAATACATTTGAAAATGTAAATAGATATTTGCCATTTCAAATATATTTATTAATTAAGCTATTTTTTAATATGAATAAATTTGACGTTTATTTTTGGGTATGAAATGTGGTTTTGTGCGTTCGCAGTATTTTGGGCATTTTTATGGTTTTGTGAGAGAATTTTTTGCTTACTCTCATTTTACCAGACTTTACCCAAAATTACCTCGTACAGACCTAATATTTAATTTGGACTCTAAAACCTACGAAGCCATATGGCTTATCTGTAGGAAATATGAAAAATATAAAATTATACATATTATTTATTTGAGATTCATTGCGAATTAATAAAATATTCTTTAAAAAATTTTTTCTTTTAAATTTATTTTTTGTATTTAAAATATTGATTGGAAGCCTATTCATTATTGTTGGTAGAGCAACTTGTAGGGCGCTTTTCCCATAGTTGTTCTTGTGTCTAATTACTTTAAACCTTCCTTCTGCTCTACGTCTGGTATTATACTCATGGTCAATAACGTGTAAAAACCTCGAATCGTTTGAGAATTCGTTACTTAACGTTGAGTAGTACAGGCTTTGCACGTTAAGTATACGCAGATTTGTGGCAACGTTATTAGTCGTACTGCTGTTGTTGTTGATGCTGGTATCGTTGTTGATGATGGTGTTGTTTGCGTTGTGTGATTGAATATTGTTGTTTTGATAAATTATATTGTTGTTGTTGTTATTATTGCTGTAAATGTTGTTGGCGCTACTATTTGTGTTAATGTTGTTGGTAAACCGAATATTTATGTTTCGGGTATGGTTGTTGCTGTTTGCTGAGAAACGTTGATTTTTTTCTAAGATTTTTAGCTGTAGCGTTCTACAATACGTTGCGCTTCCCCATGCCGTGATACCATGTCTAAGATATGATTCGGCTAAGGAAAAGTATGCCTGTCTCATGACACTAACGGTTGAGCAACTGTTTAGATGGTATAGCATATATGCAGAATTTCTAAGTTTATTTTGAAGCTTTTCAATGTGTGCTTTCCATTTAAAGTTTTGGTCAACATAAACGCCAAGATATTTATATGTTGTAACATTTTCTATTAAAGTCGTGCACGTATCATCATCAATTATGTTGTTGGGGACTCTGTGTAGACATTGTAAATCGCGGAACTTTAATGATATATTTGTAGCCTGAAAATGGGGTGGCTTTATGTGCATTAACTTTGTCTTTGTGACATTTATTACTAAACCATTATCGTGGCACCATTTTGTAACAATGTTCAATTGGTTTTGCATTATCTTTGTTGCATTATTAATAGATTTATCTGCAACAATTATTGCGGTGTCGTCTGCATAAGCGAATGTAGTACTATTTTTGAGCATATTTATCATGTCATTTGCATATAATAAATACAATATCGGTCCAAGCTTTGAGCCTTGTGGTACTCCTTGACTAGATAGCATTTCTTCACTGATGTTGTTATTTATTTTAATACGGTAGGATCTGCAATTAAGATAGTTCTTAAACCAATCCAGACATGTCCCTCTAATTCCATTTCTATCAAGTATTTCGATTAATTTATCATGCTGTAATGTATCGAAGGCTTTGCTGAAATCGATAAACAAAGCTAAACAGTGTTTTTTTCACTAAGGCTTTTATTTATAAAGTTCGAAAAATTTCCTAATAATTTGTTTATGTTCTTGCCTTTCTGAAATCCAAATTGATTTTTGTTTATAACATTATATTTTATCAAAAAATTTGTTAATCTTCTCACTACGACTTCTTCGATTATTTTTTCAACAGACGAAAGGATTGAGATAGGCCTATAATTACTATAGTCCAATTTGATTCCTGATTTATAAATTGTTTAGGTATGTATGGTTCCTCCAAAATCGAGTTGATCAATGTAGTAAGTACTGGGGCCAGTGCATCGGCGTTATTTTTAAGATCTTTAGGTCTTATACCGTCTAGACCCGCGCTTTTTTTTGTATTGAGGCTTCTTAAAATGTTAAACACTTCCTCCTTAGTAGTATATCTAAGGTATATTGTGTTTAACATTGGTGTTTGAGCTTGGTTAATTGTTTTGATATCACATTTGTGAATTATATTTTGAACATTTGCATTAAAGTTTATTAGAAAGTTTTTTAGTATATTTTCTAAATTTTCGTTTTTAAAATTTTTTAATATCGTTTTATCAATACTGCTTGATTTTTTACCGATAATTTCATTAATTATTTCCCATGTAACTTTCATGTTGTTACGATTTTCTATAAATTTAGTTCTATAAAAATTATTTTTTGCAGTTTTTTGTTTTTTATTAAAGGAACTCCTGTATTGTTTGTATTGAAATTCATATTCTTTATTGTTTTTATTGTTTAACAATTTTTTATAAAGTTTATCCCTATCATTGCAACATTTTATTAATTCATCACTTATCCACTGTTTGGGTGATCTTTTCTTTTTAGATTTTTTTATTTCTTTTGATTTTTCATATATTTTACAAAACGTTTCCTGTATTTTATTAAAAAATTCATTGGTATTTAAATTTTGATGGATAATATTGTTCCAGTCGGTTTTCATTATTTGTTGGTTTATTTTGAGACTATTTATTACAGGGTTCTGAAAAATGTTGTTTGGCGGTCCCTGGAGTTCTTCTTCTTCTTCCAAACAGCAAAATAAAGAGCAGTGACCAGATATATTTGTTCTAATTAAAGCAGCATGTATGTGTGTTGAGGTTTTGTTGTTCCTTATAAACAGATGATCTATACAGGTTCTTGTGTTTTGGTTGAGGTCTTCTCTTGTTATTGCATTTACTACACATTGCATCCCATTAAATAACATCGTATTTAAATATTTTGTTGTTATTATGTTTAGTTTTAAGATATCGATGTTTATGTCTCCAATAAGAATTATGTCATGTTTTTTGTTTATGTTGTTTAAAACTTCATCAATTTCTACAATAAAATTCTCTATACTTTCTGATGGAGGACGGTAAATTGAGACAATTGAGATTATTTTGTTGTTGAAATGTAAATCAATTTTAAGTGACTCAAAAGAAGTGGTATTTAAGGTTATGTTTGTAAATAATAAACTCTCTCTGACGTATACTGCTATACCCCCACCTCTACCTTTTCTATTTATGTAGGCTATGTTAAAACCTTTTAAACTATAAAAATTAACTTCATCATCTGTAATATTTGTTTCTACTAATATAATGACGTTTATTTTGTTGATTATGTTGTGTATGGTTGTTACAAGGTACAAAAAACCTGTGCGTAGTGAACGAATATTCATGTATGCTATTGATATGGGATAACTTAAAAGCTTTGAATCAATTTCATTAAAATTATCAAATGTGAAATTGCTTATATTATTCATTTTAATATTGATAAAAAAGAAAAAAATATATAAAAAAGAAAAAAGTTTTCTGTTTTTTGTTGATGTTGAAGAACTCTTTTTGCTTAGATGTAACAGACGTTTTTGATTTTAGAATTTAATCAAAATTTTTTATTTTATTGAAAATCGTATTTTTTATAAAAAAAGAAACCGTTTAAAAAAAATATTTATAAAAAAAAAAATAATAAAGACGCGAAAAACCGACACGAAAGAGTCCGGAAGAGACATCTAACCAAATAAAAAAGAACATTTATAATTTTTTTTACTAAATGTAGAATTGCCTAAAATATGGAAAAATTTACAGTTTTTCGTAATACCTTTTAAAAGTTTAGTTCCTATTGCTTGCATTCCTTTGTTTTTTCGGAGAAGAAGAGCATGGATAGCAAGTATTCTATCCTGCTGGCTCTGTGGAATTTCTCAATTTTTATTCTCTATAACTTACTTATAAAAATTTTCATGTTTCTTTACAATAAAAATAATTAATATAAAGAATATGATATGATCTTAAATCCTACTATACTATTCATTTTTTATTAATATTAAAAATAATTTTTTTCTTAAATGTAGTACTTCTATATAAAAAATAAGTAATTTTCAAAGAACATCTATGGGTAAATACCAAAGCTATGACCATTTATGTAAAAGTACCTAATTTGAGATTTTCTCTTTTTTTGTTTTATATTATTATGAAAGCATGCCCAATAATATTGTATAGTTAAGATCAACAGTATTAAAAAAAAAATAAAATTAACTTTTTATTTTTTAATATTGTTTATTGATTTTCTTTAAATTTATTTGTATTTTAGTATTAAAAATAGATGTTGGACCTTCTTTTACGTTTGTTTTCGTTAGGGTCCGTTTCTCTTAAGAGAAACCAAATGTTATCTCCCATCATTCTCTCATCCCAATATTCCTGATATCGCCTCTATGGATTTCATTTCCTGGTAGAACCTCTCTCCGTGCTCATCACTTACATCACTGAGATTCTCTGGGACAAAGCTTAAGCTCATAATTCTTTTTCAAATCTTCAACAATGGTCTTGTACTCCGAGTTTTTGTTGTTTCCCAGGAAATCAGAAACAACCAATTTAAATTATTTCCAAACTGCAGTATCATGTGGGGACAAATATTTCTCGAAGTTTGTATCTTTTATAAGTTTTTTTTTATTTGTGGAACATTAAAAATTCCTTCCTTGATTTTTGCAAAAGAAATACTTTTAAAAATTTTACTCAAATGGGCTTTGACGAAGTTTTTCAAGAATCCAAGTTTTATAAGTAATGTTTTCTTTCCTAATAAAGGGCAAATACTTTATGTTGTCTTGGACCACTGTAATGGCTAATCTTTCCGTCCAATGTTTTCCCTTATAACGAAAATCACGAGCTCGACTGTCCCAGAGGCAAATAAAACAACAATATTTTGCGTTGCATTCCACATAGCATGCCCACCACTCTTAAATCGGAAAAAAATTTCTAATTCTGATTTTCATAGTTAATACATTTTAGCAATTTAACCATGTTTTGTACGATTCTTTAGTGTTCACAACAAGATGTAAGATGGGTATAGATGGTTTCTTGTTTCCGTTATGTAAAAGAACTGCTTTGGAACTGATTTAAAAATTATGAGTTGGAACTTACGTTCGTTGATTTTGGATATTTAGGAATGGGCAATACATCCGAATGAGAAACTAGAAAACTGACAGAGTCTACATTAGGATAAACTCACCTTTTTTGGCTCAAAATCCAGAACTCTTGCATTGACACAAATACCAATCGTCGATATGATTAGATGGTTTTCTCCAAATCATTGGTACTCCGAATTTTATGCATCGGCCAATAAAAACAGATTTTAACACATGAGGTATTTATATTAAATAAAAAATTAAAAAATTTCAAAAACTAGCCCAGAAAAATCTGATTTTCACTCACATCAACGAAATTTAACAATTTATATTTATCCTCTATATTTTACAGTTTTTGTTATGAAATTTAATTCTTAAAGTATCAAACATTTAATTTCAAATGTTTGTCCTAATCCATATTAAATCTACAACTTAATCTATGTTGATAGTTAATGAATAGAGAATATTTGGAATTATATTTTGCACTGTATCCTTGTGTTTAAAGTAATGGAGTTTTATGAATTGTTGATCTGTTATTTTGTAAGTGAATAGTATAGTAGGATTCTAGATCATATAATCATATTATTTTTATAAATTATTTTATTTTATAAATTATTTTATTTATTAGTAAATTATAGAGAATAAAAATTGAGAAATTCCACAGAGCCATTGGAATTTCTCAATTCGGCCTTTATATAACGTCTTCAGGTTTAACGTGGACTCAATTTTATATCAAAGGATCTTCTTATTAAAGTTGTTGACAGCAAAACTGCAGATAAATTCCTAAAATAACCTTACACAAGACATTGAACACTATTCAAGGACGTGTGTTTTCGAGAAAATTGATTGATATTCCACAAGAAGAATTACTCGATTGTCTTAGAGACCCAAAAGTGGTAGAAGTGCGCAAGATAATAAAAAAAAAGATGGCGACTAATTATTATCTACAGGTGCTGCAATAAGCACCTTTGAACTTATTAATCTTCCTAATAAATTAAAACTTGGCTGGGAACTGGTAGCAGTAGATAAATACATACCCAATTCGATGAAGTATATAATTTGACAAAAACTTAGTCACACCAAAAATAGATGCAGATCCGTTGAATTATGCAAAGAATGCGCACTTCCACCACCTCATGAAACATGTTCAAGTAAATATTGTGTTAATTGGAGTCCCACAGGGTTCTCCATTGTCAGTGGTTTTGTATACCATTTATGCTAATTCTGTAGTTAGAGTCATGGAAAAATGTTCCAGGTATTGATTACGTTGGCATATACGCTGATAATATTTTGCGTTGCGTCAGGATGTGAGGCGAAAGTTCAATTTTCTTTAAATAATTTGGATTCGAATTTTAACTTTTGGGCAAAGAGTAGAGGTGCCGTTATTTCGCATGTCTGTAGTAAAAGGGATTGCAACTGCAACTCCATCTTAATTCCAACGTAATTCCAACCTTTCTGTTAAGCTGGAAATGAGAGTTTTAGGAATATTTTCTAAGAATCTTCTTTGGAATGCATATGTTAATTTTATTGTGATAAAGCTAAGCAAGATTAATAATCTATTAAAGCTAATTTATTAAAGTATTTGCCGTTCCCTGACCACAGGCGTTCTTTTACACGGAATCACATTGTATGGCTGGACGTCCAAAAAGAATATCAGGAAACTAAATGTTCTATTAACAACTGCTATCGTACTGCGTCTGGTGTAATACGTTCCACACCCATACAGCTCTTAAGAACTGAATCATATCTTCAAGATTTTGAGTCTGTTTCATTGGCTTCGAGATCAATAACAATAATCATATAATTTTTTGGAAGCATTTAAATTCACCTATATCATTTAGATTGTCTGCAATTAGTAAGATCGTTTTTTTTTAATAAAGGAGCATAATATCTCCTTTCCTAATAAACCTGTAACTCCCAACAGATCGAAGCAATTCATCTTGATTGATTAAAGGAAATTCAGACCAAAACATTTTTAAGCAATTAATCAAACAAAAAATAATTGATTTTTCACCTGAGCTTACTTTTTTACTGATGGCTCTTTTTAAATGGAGTAACCACGTACTCAGAAATAAAGCAGCTGTCGTCATCCCAATTTGTAGTTGTTAACAAAGAAGATTTGCCCGATTTTACTGGGATATTTACCGCTTAAATGGCGGCGATAACGTCTGCTATTTCCTATGCAACTCAACATGAACTAAAAACACTTATTTGTTCAGATAGTTTAAGTGCTTGTAGGGCCCTAATTAATAATCGTAATGGTTCCTACGACGATATAATCTTTCCACCTGAACTAAATTTTGAAATTTCTGCGCTTTGGATTTCTTCTCATTTTGGTATACAAGGCAATGAGTTTGCAGATAATATTGCTAGAAGCGCATTGAATATGACAAATATAACGAAAACTGCATGTTTACCAATAGCCATAATGAATCCTTTCAGATTTTTACGATCACAGCTACAACCAATACAACAAAGACCCAAATATAACACCAATTTCACAAGGAGTCAATGTATATGATGGCTCGTTTAAGAGTTGGGAAACCACTATTTTTATCACGACATTATTATGACGGATCTGATCCTCCTATCTGTTTAAACTGCAACACCTATTTGAATGTTCCACATATACTTACAGAGTGCACGCTTTCCAGACTAGACGATCCCCTGGAGAATATTGTTGATTGCTCTATTGAGGCAAATTGGGCTAGAATAACATGTTTACTGAAGCATAATATTCGGGATATGTGACGTAAACTTATGTTTATGGAACCCGGGTGGTCGGATTGGGTGGCTGATTTGAACGGGGGGCACTTAGTTATCTTGATGGGTTCCCGTTGATGAAAGGTGTTCGACTACAGGCTATTTATTCATTTTTCAATCTGGTGCTAATTCATGGTCTACAAAACGTCAGAAAACTATAGCGTTGTCCACAACTGAAGCGGAGTTTATGTCAATGGTAAACGCTATTCAAGAAGCGATTTGGTTGAAGAAATTGGAAGGCGAAATTTTGCCAAATCCTGCCAAAACAATGATTCTGCATTGTGATAATAAAAGTGCCATACACGTTGCACTAAACAATGCATATTAATCACGTACTAAACATGTTGATGTAAGAACTTAGGTATTTGCCTACTAATGATATGTTGGCTGATTTGTTAACAAAAATTGTTCCGTTTTCAAAATTATTTTGTATATTTTTTGCTGTATTTTCTTTTCTGAATTAAGACCAAAACATAAGTATCATGTTCAGGGAAGGTGTTGAAAATGAACCTGTTAGATTTATACTTACTAGTTATAAATCTTTTATGTTTTGATATTATGTTATATATAATATTGAAGATCGAATAAAGGAAGATAAATTATGTTATTTATATTGAAAATTTTTTATCAAAAAATAAAATAAATTCGTTACATTCTTATTAAAACGTTCAAATAAAATACCCGAATTTTATGCAACTTATACCATTTTTAAAAGAATTGAAACGTGGTTTTGTTTGGTTTACATTTGCGGAAAGTCTTTAGAATTGTTTATATTATAATTTGTATTTCCATTGTTATTTCTTGTTCGCTTCCTAGTTAGGTCTAGGAGCTCGTAATAGTTTCCTCCTTTGGAGGACACCTTCCTTTGACTTACACTAGAGGATGTAAAATTTTTTTTTTCTAGAAACGAAACTATAATTTTTTTTTTGATTTTAATAAGGGGTGAAAAAAACTAGAACAAATCAAAAAGAGCTTATTAAATCACTAAGCGCGTTTTGTAAACAACAACTGTATTCAATGAGCACTTGTTTGCGAATGTGTTCTGGAACATTGTCCTATATTGTAGTGTTAGGTTCGGCGTTCATTTCCGAACATTTAATTTAAAATGATTAACGCGGTGGTTCTTTTGTAACTGCTTAAAGTTTTTTTATTATTCACTTGTAATATATACTTATAATTATATGTATGGTAATACTTAAAACTAAGCAAATTTGAGGATAAGTGAAAATACATAATGACTAGCCGCCAATAATATAATGCGATCCAACGACGGTATTAAATAAATGTGCATACCTAAAATCTATTGTTCGTTGGCATTAAGTATTTGAACCAAAAGTAGGCCAGTCATTGACTTAAAATGTTTGAGTTTAAAATATTATTATTATTAGTTATTTATTAATTTATTTGGTATTTTTACTACACCTCCCCTTTTGAATAGAAAGGTCTTATGGAGATCATTGATCAAGTGATGTCGATAAGAACTTTCTTTGTAAATGTTATAATATTCGTATAATATTTATCATATTTTTACTAAAGATAATTCGTAAATTTTTTTTTTTTTGGTTTTTTATTTTTTTTTTTATATAAATTTAGTTCAAATTGGTATTGTATGAATTTCTAAATGCTATTGGTAAATATAGAAAATTATTTATTAAAAATCTTTATATTTTGTTTATTAATTTTTTTGATTTTTTCCCTTTATGTTTACAAATACATTGTTTTCATCATCAATATCAATAACTTTAAAAGGCCCTTTGTAAATTGGTTCTAATTTGTGTGCTGTGTGATTTTTAATAAATTTTTCTTGACCTATGGTAATTTAGTATTGTTTGTGTTTTGATCCTGTGAATATTTTTGGCAATGTTTTGTTTTGTCAATTAAGTGTTGTGCCCTATTTAATGCTGTTTGTAGACGGAATTTAACTTCCTTTGTATAGTCATCAAAATTATATATGGTATCTATTTTATCGGCTTGTGTCAGTGGATTATGATTTGGTAGGTTTGGAAAAATTAATTTAAACGGGCAGTACCCATGAACAGTTGAGGGTGTAGTATTAAAAGTATAAGCAAAATATTTTATCCATTCATCACAATCGTTCCTGGATGCGTGAATGTATGAACGTATGTACTCATTAAAGGTGCGATGTGATCTTTCAACTGTTCCTACTGTTTGATGGTGGTAAGGGGCTGATGTTGCTTTTTCTATTTTCAAACGTGTAAGAAGTTCCACAAGAACTTGATTATTGTATTCGGTACCCATGTCACTAAGTATTTTATTCATGGGTATATAAATTAATATAAAATGCTCCAATAATGCTTTAGCTATGGTTTTGGCGTTTTGCTTCTTTTTCAAGAATTGGAAAAAATTTATCCAGATCGATATTTCCATAGCAAAAGTGTTTTGTATTTTAATTTCTGGTGCTAGCATCTTTTTACCTCGTTTAAAATTTAGTGTGGGGGTTTTTCCGTCAATATTTACCCTAACCTTGACCCACTTTTTTACGCAATCGAAGCCAATAGTTTCGAAAACTTTAGGCTTTTCGGTTTACTTTATTATCTTTCTTAATTATCTCTTCAGTATTGTTTCGTGATTGTGCGCATGTGGTTATCATAAAAACACTGTTTATTGAAGGTATTGATTTAATATCATTGAAGGTAATTCCAGATAGCGCATCCGCTCCTGAATTGTCTTTACCTTTGATTGTTCTATAACAAAATCATACTCCTCCAGGTCCAGACGTATTCTTGTCAATCTGCTGGATGGGTTTTTTAAGGAATATAAATATGTTTATCATCACTACGTACTATTAATTTTTTTCCATATATGTAGGGTCGAAAGTGATTAACGGCCCATTGGATTGCTATTAATTCTTGCTCTATTGGGGCTTTGTTTGATTCCCCGTTTCTAAATGATCTTTGGAAAACAGTTTCCAAGTTCTTGAGAGTGTGCTTTATCGAACATCCTGTGACAATAACATCATCCATATATATAAAAGTTTTTGAAGGAGCTGAAAATGCTAGATTCATCATTCTCTGAAAGGAGTTTGGGGCTACTTTTAAACCATATGGTAAACGGGTGAACCGATATGAACCATTTTCTGTTGAGAATGAAGTAATGTCTCGCGATTCTTCATCTAATCCGACTTGATGAAATCCAGAGGTTAAATCTAAACAACAGAAGAATTTTGCTCTTCCTAATCGGTCTAAAATGTCCTCAATTCTGGGTAATGGAAATTTGTCTGCCATTAACTTTTTATTTATTTGCCTGTAATCAACAACTAGACGCAATCGTTTGTCAGGGTTATTTGGCAATGATTTCTTTGGTACGAGCATAATAGGACTATTATAATTGGAAGCCGATGGTTCCACTATTCCGTCTTGGCGAAGTTTTTCAACCTGCCTTGTTATCTCATCCTTTTGTGAGTGTGGCGTACGATAATTTTTTATGTATACAGGATTATGATCAGAAACTCTTAATTTTTGTGTATAAAAATTGTTTGTACTTATCACTTTCCAAAGCAAAAATATCAATATATTTTGAACATAATTGAATCAATTCAGATTTTACAATTTCAGGAAATTTGTTTGCCAACCTTTCCAAAATTGTTTGGTTTCTTTTACTATCGACATTGGGTGTATTAAGGGTTTGATAGACAGTTTTTATATCAGTTTGTCATTCCGTTTGTAACATGTCGAAATATAGGTTTAAGACCCCATAAAGTATATATATTCGTGATCCTTATGCAATTTTAAGTCGATTTAGCGATGTCCGTCTGTCTGTCTGTCTGTCTGTCTGTCTGTCTGTCTGTCTGTCTGTCTGTCTGTCTGTCTGTCTGTCTGTCTGTCTGTCCGTCTGTCTGTCTGTTGAAATGGCGATCACGATGCGAAGACGCAAGCGGGGGTCCCTATTTTTACCCAGATTATTGAACATCCTCCCGAGCAGTTTGCTATTTAAAATGAGCAAAATCGGTTAAGCGGTTCAAAAGTTATGAGTGAAAATGTGAAGGTACCTCTAAATTTTCCATACAAATTTGTACAATTTTTCTGTATCTATTTTTTTTCTGTTTAGTAAGTAAAAATGTTATTAAGTCTTCTTATTGTTCGATTAACATTCTTAGAGCTTATATGTGTGTTACTCTGATAACTAAGTTAACGTAAAAATCAACAATGTTAAAGTCGCTAACAGAGCAGACCTCTGTAAATAACATTGCTAAAACTAAATAAATAACATTACTAAAACTAAATAACAAGAGTTCGTTACATAAATTGACAAAACATATTCATATTCAGTTCATGCAAAATTTAGTATTTACGTATATCATCTTCAGCCCCTCAGTTTTTCATATTCTATTGGTATTCCGTTTAAAAATTTGATATCAGAATTTGTGTTTATAATACTTATGTATGGAAATTTTCTTGATACTATGCAACTAGCTACAAATATTCCATCTTCTATTATTTGGCTTGGAACTACCAAATCAGAGACTTCGTTGTCAATTGTAATAGCTCTAAAAACTTCAGATCGAGTTGGTAGTGTTATTGTACCGTCACTCATACTTCCGAGTATCGGAATGTTTATGGGATAATTTAAATTGAAAGGTCTCAACGAAAGTAAATTCGAATTTGGATCTAGTCCACATGAATAGTAGCATTGTATGTCTTCACGAAGTCTAATCCCAGTATACCTTGAAATGGTATTGGAAACGCATCTGAAATTACATAAAATGTCTGAGGGATAAGAAAGTTTTTCACTTTAAAATCAATTATAATAATTCCCTCTCCAATTCCAGATATTTGTATAATTTTCCCCGTGTTGAAGTGCAATGAGCCGAGAGCACTGATTTTAATTAGTAAGATGTCCGCTCCAGTATCTACAAGGAACGTACATATATTATTATGAGGGGATATTTGAATCTCGATAAAACTACTCAAATTGAGGTTTAGGTGGAAATCTTTTCCTATGGGATTAATATTTGTTTTTTTTTAAATTTTGGTGATGACCCCCCGAATTTTGGGGGGTAATCTCGTTTTCCGAGACTTCCTGCCCCAATCTTACCCGTCCTCTGTTTTGTTGTCGGTTGGAATGATTTCCAAAACCATTGCTTTGGCCGCTACGTTGCCCATTGTAACGTCTATGTTCATTATAATTTCGTGAATTGTCATTACCATTAAAATTTCTAGAGTTGGTATTCCGACGCCAATCTTGTCTACGTCCTAGGTTATTAAAACCACTGTTTCTGTAGTTCTGATTACCGGAACCACGACGCTTAAAATAAAATACTGAAGAATTTGAAATTGATGCTTCAGTGCTGGCTTCTACGAATTTAGAAACGACTTCATTAAGAGTCATGAAGTTCCCTGTTTTAATGATGAGTTTTACCTCATCACTTGCACCGTTTCTAGAAATAGCCTTGGCTGCATTTTGCCTTATTAATTTTTCAACAACCTCCTGTGGGTGGCCTTCTCTTATATAGGCTCCACCTAGTTTTTTCGAGATTTCTTGGATCTCCTCGGCATAGGTTGTAGCCGATTTTGATTGTTGTTTTATGTTCATTAGTTTTGAACATAGTAATTCCGACGACTCTCCTTGTACAGATGATTGTAGTTTATCCTTAATTGCCTGTATGGTGTTTTTGTTTGCAATAATGTTCCTTGCATGCCCCTTCAACTTTGTTTTTATTACGTCTATTGCCACCAGTTCATGTGCTTCCTTTATTCTATCCATCAATGTCTAGCGTCAAGGAAACTTTGTAGTTCACTCACGCTACCATCAAAAGCTGGTACAATTTTTGTGGCCTTATCCATGACCTCATCCTCCGTTCGCGGCATGTTTATTTCCACTTTTGTGATTTTATCAGTCTCGTTATCTTCCGTCTCACTTTCGTCCGTCTCTGTGATTTCAATATCTATTTCACAGCTTAATGTCAGTGGGACCTTGATGTTAACGTTATGTTCATGGAAAACTTTTATTAATTAATCTCTAAATTTGTGAAAAATCCCATAATGGGCCAATGGGTACTCTACACCCTTGTGGGGTGTAGAGTAACTATCATATTGTCTGTGTAACGTTGCCCTAATAGTATTAAAGGTTTCTATTAAAATTTGAATATGTTTACTCAATGTTTCTGGCCTTATCAATAGGTCGATAAGGCCTTAATTAATTTTAATTTCCAATGGCTCTATACTTTTCAAAATACTTTCCCATTGCATTATTTTTAATTTCTAAAATAAAACTTTGTAACCATGATTATATGTTGTGCTTATTTTGTATTTTAATTCAAAATCCTTAAATAAATTCAAAATCTTTAATAAAAAAAAACTTTAATAAAAAAAACTAATAAAAAAAACTTAATTTCTAAGCTTACATTTGTCTCTTCTGATATCTGAATATTGGATCTTGTTGTGAATAACAACAGGTTATGGGCTAAACACGCGCAGGAAAAAGAAAAACTAAAACATTTTAATTTGATTGGATTGTTCGTGATTTCTTGATTTTATTTTGCAAAACTGTAAATAACAACGAAATAATGGCTTCAAATAATTTGTCTACCCCATTTGACAAATTGCGTGGGCGAGAAAACTTCGACGTTTGGAAACGCCATGCGAAATCATATTTGGTGCTGAAAGGTTGTTGGCAAATAGTGTTATCTGGCCTCAGTGGAACTCCTACTAACAAAGATGTAGAAAAAGACGAACGCGCACTTGGTGAAATTACACTCATGATAGAGCCTGTCAATTTCGCTCATATAGCGACGGCAAACACCGCAAAAGAAGCATGGGACGCACTGTTGAATGCATTTGAGGATACAGGTCTGACCAGAAAGGTCGAACTTCTTAAGCGTTTGGTGCAGCTGAAATTATCTGATTTTGATAATGTACAAGAGTACGTAAGTCAAATAATAATGATGTCGTTGAAGGTACAGCAAACTGGTTTGAAATTGGATGATGAGTTGATTGCTTCACTTATGCTAGCGGGATTGCCAGAGGAATTCGTACCCCTTGTAATGGCAGTGGAAAACTCAAAAGCAAAGTTAAGTGTTGATATGGTTAAAAATCTTTTATTGCAAGATGCAAAATTTGATTGCCCAAAGGTGGAGGATAAAGCCTTGGTTTCTAATAAGAAACACAACACCCGTAAACCCAAGTGCTATGCATGCAAAAAAGAAGGGCATATCGCAAGAAATTGTTCGCAAAAAACAAAATCAAATTATTCAAAAAAGAAAAATTCAGAAGAAAAAACTTCGTTAGCAGCGTCTTTGCTTTCATCATCTTCTTTATTTACAACAAAAAATAAAAACAACATTAATGAGTGGTATGTAGACTCAGGGGCACATGACAAATGCAAAAAGTATTTTGCGCAATTCAAAGAAGGTAAATGATAAACATGTGGTGGTTGCAAACAGAGAAAAAATGTCTATTCAAAGCGCGGGAGATGTAAGTGTTGTTTTGCATTCAGGCGGGAGAGAAACAAAAGCTTTTCTAGGAGACGTTGAATATGTACCCAAAATGGCGGTTAATTTGCTTTCTGTCAGACAAATGACATTAAAAGGCAATAAAGTAGTCTTTGAAGATGACAAATGTCAATTTTTTAACAATGATGGCGAACTGCTTGCAACAGCAAAAGGTTGCACATATTTGTGACAACAATTTAAAAAAGGTGATGGGTTCGTCGAATGGCATACGATGTGGTGGTTTGCATAAAAGGTAAGAAAACTCGAGCTTCTTTCAAGGAGACGGGTCATCGTGCAAAATGTTTGCTACAGATTGTGCATTCGGACGTCATGGGTCTACTCAGAACAAAATCCTTTTCTGGAAATCGTTTTCTTTTGACCTTCGTAGACGACTACTCACGTAAAGTATTTGTTGTGCCAATAAAACACAAATCTGATGTTTTCGAAGAATTCAAGAAATTCAAAGTGTATGCCGAAAAGCAATGTGATGCAAAAATCAAATTTTTTCGTACCAACAATGGAACGGAATATACGGGCAAGCAGTTTGAAAAATATTTGGCAAATTTTGGTATACAGCATCTGAAAACTGCACCGTATACGCCGGAACAAAATGGCGTGGCGGAACGGGTAAGGTGTATGCTTTTGGACGCAGGTTTGGATGAAGTGTATTGGGCAGAAGCTGCAGTGACATCGGCTTACTTAATTAATCTTGTGCCGTGCCGTGGTAACGAAAGCTCTCCGGAGGAAATGTGGTCGGGTAGAAAACCTATTTAAAACATTTACGTGTTTTCGGCAGTAGAGCATTTGTGCATATACCAAAGCAGAATCGTAATAAGCTAAATTCAAAACCTACAGAGTGCATTTTAATGGGTTATAGCAACGAGAGTAAGGCGTACAGGCTTCAGGACCCCAATACTAGAAAAATTATCATCAGCCGAAATGTAGTTTTCATCGAAAACAATAATAAGGTACGTGTCACTGAAAATAATTCTACTAATCGTAATTCTACCGTAGTTGATATTGGTGTTGAAGATGAAGTTAACAATTCAGGGGAGGAATGTGATGTAGAATTGTCAACTGGAAATCAAGAAGAAGAATGTGATGTAGAATTGTCAACTGGAGATCAAGAAGAAGACTTCATTGGCTTCGAAAGTGACAGGTTTGAGGACGCAGTTGGCAGCAACAACAACAGCGAAAGCAGCAGCAGTGCGATGGCAGCGGTCGAGTTTGTTCTTTGAAAAAATCACTCTATGGCTTGAAGCAGTCTAGCCGTGTATGGAATAAAAAACTGAATGATGTGCTTTTGAAGCTTGGTTTGCAACGTAGTGAAGTAGATCAGTGTGTCTATTATTGTACCAATGGCGATAAAATACTTTATGTGGCCATATATGTAGATGACGTTTTGGTGTTTTGCAACGACATGAATAGGATCAATCAGCTAAAAATGGATTTAGGCACCAACTTTAAGATGAAAGATCTAGGTGAGGCGTTTTCTGTTCTGGGTGTACGAATCACGTGTGATAATGAAAGTGGCACAATCAGGATTGATCAAACAAAATATATCGAGGAAATATTGAATCGTTTTTCAATGAGTGAATGCAAGGCGGTATCGACACCTATGGATGATGGCCAAAAATTAACATCTGAAATGAGCCCAACCGATGAAAATGAGAAAATGGAAATGGCAAAGGTTCCATAAATGCAGGCTGTTGGATGTCTTTTATTCGCTTCTCAGATCACTCGACCAGAGGGTCAATTCTCGTTCTGTGAAACGGTGAAATGAAAAGTTTTTTCACGTTTTCATAGTACTTTTGATTCGCGTTCTGTGAAAAAATGTAAAGAAATATCAAAACGTTTTCATATGAAAAAAAAAGTGGAACGAAACAAGATTTTTTCACGATTGCACAGCACTGGCGATTCTTGTTTTGTGTAACAGTGCAAACAACTGTCAAAATATTTTCGTATGAAAAAATTGTTTACACAGACTATTTATAAGTGAAAAAAAAAGAGAATATTGTAAGAGGAAAGCGTGCCAGCGAAAGCCAAAAGGGGTATTTAATTAATTATTAAGAAAAGCATGTGGACATTGCAAACGAAAAGTAAGTAGCTTAATAACCATAATCACACTTTTATTAATCCCATATTTACAGATTTGTAACTGCAGATGGTGCCAAATTTAGAGACGAAAAGTGTAACGAATTAGCGGCGAGCCTTAACAGTTTTAGTGGGACCCAAAAGGACAGTGATAAATGGCAAAAGTATGGCATATTTATTTATAGTTTATTTATATTCTTTATGAAATTTTTTTCTTTAAGTAATATTAGACTTCATACGTGCACCAAATATAGTTCATTTAAAGTAAGCCGATATAAATCAATGAAGTGCTTGTCGGTTGTCATCTCGAATGGATTGTGGTCAGCACGAAGTATGCGTCTCAGCACTCTCAAACAATTCCTATAAATTATTAAATTATTTACTGCAATTAAATGCTTGTAACATCATTGCCTTACCTTTATTCATCCGGAATTCTTTGAGCAATATCCATACAATTCAGATATTTTTATAAAATTATTTAAAATAAATTTTACGAACTTAATTCACTTTTGTTTACGTTTTTCTCTGTTTTGACATTTGCTTTAAATTTTGGGTAACACAGTTACACAATTTTCATGGGTACAGTGCGAATGAAACATTTTTTTCATAATACATACGAGAATCGCAATTTATGTATTTGTGAAAAGTTCGAGTGAAAAGTGCTTATGAAAACGAAAATGAAAAGTTTTTTTTCACTTCACATTATCACAGAACGAGAATTGACCCTCAGATATTAGTTACGCAGTGAATTTGTTGAGCAGATTTAATTCAAATCCAGGAAAATATCATTGGGCCGCATTGAAGAGAGTAATGAGATATTTGAAGGGTACTACCGATAAAGGCCTGACATACACATCTGAATCAATCAACTTTGTTGGTTTTTTGTGATGCGGACTGGGCAGGCAATATCGACGACCGGCGTTCAACTACTGGCTATTTGTTTACTCTACAAAGTGGCGCAATATCGTGGAAAACAAGGCGGCAACGTACTGTGGCCCTCTCATCAATTGAAGCGGAGTACATGGCAATGGTGTCAGCTATGCAGGAATCCATATGGTTACAGCGACTACTGTATTGCGACAACAAAAGTGCTATTCTTATAGCGAAAAATAATTCATTTTCAAATAGAACTAAACATGTTGATCTCAAAGTTAGATTTGTTAAGGAAAGATTAGATTAGAAATCATTTTAAAGTATGTAGATACTAGAAATACGGTAGCAGACTCTCACAAAAGCTGTTACTACGGATAAACTTAATATGGTATGTATTAAATCTGGTTTGAAATAATTTAAATGTAATAAATTGTATAAATAATTTATTCTGGTGGAATGTTGTGAATACTTAAATAACCTATTTATACAAAGTAGTTATAAGTTTTTTATCACTATGTCATGTAATGAAATATTTGAAGCATAAATAAAATGGCAGTCTTTTTCTAAGTTTCATAACAACAGATCTTCTTATATCTATTGTTGGCGTGAGGCACAACAGCTTTTACAGCTTTTAAAATCGTCTTTGTTTGTCTCTTCCTCAATTTGATTATTGGCTTCTTATATCTGTTGTTGGGGTGCGGCAGCGTTTATATTTCTATTTACGGCTTTAAGTATCATCTATTGAAGTTTGGCAACCCTTAAACAACATGTATGTTTTTCCCTTTTATTACTTTGATATTCTTTAGCTATCTTTACTTTGCATTTTACTTTTGTATTTTAGTCTTTAACTTTACTTTCAATAAATAACAATTCAAACATCATCTTCATTACGTAGATAACGGCTATGCTGATAACTGTTATTTTTTTATTTATTTATTTATTTAGTCTATGGAAAATAACATATGATAAAAAAATAATGATAAAAAATACAAACATATAAGGGAGTAATATAATTTTAAATAAACTAGAAATTGATAAGAATATTATATAATTATTAAGGTAAAGAATAATGTCTCTTTTAATAGTATCTAAGCTCTTATAAAAATCAAAGATATGATACAATTGATTAAATTCGATACAAATACGGCGAAAAGGATCAGAATTAGCATAATTTGTAGAAAAGTATTTAACACTAAGAAATAGATAGTATCTTGATAAGCGATGTGGAACATTTATGTTGAGTTTGCTAACTAGGAAATCTGAATGTAAATCCCCATTAATCAAATTTATTGAAAAAGTTACATTTAACATTTTACGGCGACTATAAAGTGTAGGAAGCTTTATAAGCGCAAGACGGCTTTTGTAGGGAGGTAAGTGCACAGTAGGATTCCAACCAAGTCCACGGAGGCAAAATATAAGGAATTGTTTCTGAACGGATTCAATAGAATTAGAGTGTACGTTGTAGAAAGGATCCCAGACAACAGAACCATATTCAAGAATTGGTCTCACTAGAGTAGTGAACAGCTTTTTTGTAATGTAAGGATCAGAAAATTCTTTTGCCCAGCGTTTGATAAACCCCAATACACCAACTGCCTTATTAATTGTCTTAGTAATATGATTTCGGAAATCCAAACGTCTATCCAATAAAACACCAAGATCATTAAATGTTTCAACCATCTCTAGCCGCATACCATTCATCATGTACAAACCATTAACAGGAAGAGATCTTGAAAACACCATGTATTAGCATTTTTTTACGTTAAGGTCCATTAGGTTCATATTACACCATGTAGTAAAATTATTAATATCGATTTGCAATAACCTTTGATCAGTACAATTATTAAAGGAAAGAAGTATTTTGACATCATCTGCATACATCAAGCATTTAGAATATTGTAAAACCGATGGAAGATCATTAATAAAGAGTATAAACAAAAGCGGACCTAAATGACTGCCTTGAGGAACACCAGCAGTGACATTGATAACATTAGATTGTACAGTACGAAATTTAACACACTGTTTACGGCTTTTTAGGTAGGAACCAATCCATTTAAGAAGCGTCAAACTGAAACCAATATGGTCTAACTTATATAGTAATAAATCATGGTTTACTCTATCAAAGGCTTTACTGAAATCAGTATAAACAACATCAGTTTGTTTTCCATTAACAAAGCCATCAGTAACTAAAGTTGTAAGTTCCAGTAAATTGGTAATTGTTGAGCAGGATTTACGAAATCCATGTTGCTGTTGTAAAATAATAATAGACGCTTGATATGATAATGCCTCAGTTATCAATTTTTCAAATAATTTTGGAATTGAACTTAATTTAGCTATTCCTCTGTAATTTGATACTACGGATTTACTTCCAGACTTAAAAATTGGAGTTATAAAGGATTTCTTCCAAACATCAGGAAAATATGCCAGTCTAATTGAATTATTGTAGAGAAATGTTAGAGGAATGTATAGAAGATTTGCGCAACGTTTTAACACACAATTTGGGACTCCATCAGGCCCCGCAGCATACGACCATTTTAGTTTTAACAAGTTGCTAAAAACAGTTTGTTCATTAATAAATGAAATATTTATAGATGATTCCGGGATAATGAAAGGATATTGAGAAGTGTTGTTGAATTTAGTTGTGGAGTATGTTGAAGAAAAAAAATCAGCAAACATATTACTTATAGAGATATCGTCTGATGCTTCGATGTCATCTAATTTCATTGAGGATGGAAAAGCAATGCAGCGTCGTTTAGAATTAACAAACGAGTAAAAAGACTTATGGTCGCTTTTTAACTTAGCCTTTATATTATTTAAATAATCATTATAAGCAGAACGATTCGATTTGTTATATTCAGCTCTAACTTTTATATAGTTCGTGTAGTTGATCAATGATCCATGTTCTTTATATTTCTTAAATAGCTTAGTTTTTTTATTTTTTAGGCGAGAAAGAAATTTTGAATTCCAAGGAGTACCAGTCCTTTTTTTCGGAAAAGTCTTTGGAACAGATTTAGTAAAACAATTGTATATAACTTTATAGAATGACTTCAGCATCAGATCCAGATTATCATTACATAAAGCAAAAACATCATTCCAGTTGATTTGTGACAAAGCAGAAGTGAGTGCATTGTAATCGGTTCTCTTAAGGCAAAGCTCCTTGATCTGTTTCCTAACATTACTGCAAACTGTATAAGAAAATAAACAGGTAATTTCTAATGTTGGATTATACTGATCTTCAGGAAATGATATAGGCGATGCTCTTGAAATACAGAAATCGTTGGGTTCACTAACGAAAACAAGATCCAGTAAGTTACCAAACTTATTGACAACATTATTAATTTGGAAAAGAATCAATTAGTTTTTTGAGACAGGAATAGATATTTTAGGTACTCTAGGATTATTTCTGAAAACATATTCACGAACTAGAGTGTTTTCAGGCCAGAAACTAGGATCAACGATTTGCTTAAATAGTTCAAAAGGTACCAATATTTTAAATGATGTTATTTCTCTTGGTTGAGAGTAAGAAAATTTATAAGTTAAAATATTTGCATCGAAATTCAATTTGTTTTTTATGTATTCATTGATATCTTCAATTGAAGTTGTAGACGTAAAGCGTGAAACAAATATAGATTTTTTCGGTGGAACAACAGTTAACAGATTTAGAGTTGAATTGGAATCAGTAGGTACACACATTTGTTGATTCGGTAAAGTAGGGAGAATATCAGTATTATTGATGAAATTCAAAAGTTGATTATTAGGTGGAGAACGTAGAACCGTTGTAGCATTCAAATTAGAAGAAGAACGGGAAGATTGCGTTAAAGAAATAGGAGATCCAGCATCATTTACTGTTAAAGCAGTAGGTATAGTATTCATGGATTGTGTAATAATATAAGGATTTTGATTATGTAAAGATTTTTTAATTGATCTTGTCACTCGTACTTCCATGTTATCAGTAGAGTGTGAACATTGATTGGAGGAACCAGCAGCAACCTCCACCGATGGAATCGAGCTGGAACCCTTAGAATTAGAAACCGAATACGGATTATAATTAATTGATGAACCAGATGGGATAGGAGAAACAGCATCAATTTCGATAAGGTTTGATGAGGCAGCAGTACGGAGAGAATTTGACGTAGTTGGTCGATTATTCAGGTCTTCTAAATTGTTTTACCTTTAGGAGATGAAGACTTTATTGAGCTGGAGAATTTTTCCGAGTTATGGAATTTGGTAAATAATTCGCCATAACAGGATAATTTACTTTGCAGTTCAGCAAAGTCTTGAGAGATTTTTTCAAACTCAGATTGCGAACTTTTAAAGAAATTAGAAAATTCCACGCCAATATTTTTACAATGTTGACAAGTCCAATTAAGGTTTTTAGTTTTATCAGCCAAAGCATCAGCATCACGAGCCTTAAGACCTTTAGTGCAAGTTAAATGGTAGTATCGAATGCACAGCCAACAAGACACCATAAGTTCATTTTTAGTAACCACACAATTTTCATATGAGCACTTTATGATAATATTGGACAGCTCAGGAGATAACAGGGTTGTTACTATGTATACTGGAGATTATGGATAACAGCTGATCACTTACTTCAAAGTGAATAATGGAGAACTTGACGATAATAAACAAAAACAAACAGTATGACCAATATTTGTTATTGTAAAGGCTTAACAATTTAATTATTATCGACATTGTTTCGATGTAATTCATGTTTTCGTTTTTGGTTGTAGTTGTAGTTTCTTCAATGTTCATTTTCAAATTGTTACGTAGTATCTCTTCTACTTCTTTATTATTATTGTCTTCCGTGGATTTACCCACTTCATAACTCGCAACAAGTAACGGGATTGCTTGTAAAATTTTCTTCCACCACGTCATATTTTATTTAATGTTTATGTATTCAGTTATAATGTTTGTTTGACGTTCAGTTTTTTTTATTCACTTTTGATTCAGTACAAATCATCAGAAAATGCGCGGGGAGCGATAAAAAAACACTTTTGCATTTATGGGTGCTCTAAATATATATATATATTTTTTTAATGTTAATATTTCACTTAATTTTGAATTTTAACTTGCACTTTATTTCTTCACGGTCCGATTTATATTTTTTCACGCGTGATTTTCTTTTATCACGTTCGATTTTTTACACTGTCACGGTCGCCATGTTAGGTTCGGCGTTCATGGCTGAACATTTAATTTAAAATGATTAACGCGGTGGTTCTTTTGTAACTGCTTAAAGTTTTTTTATTATTCACTTGTAATATATACTTATAATTATATGTATGGTAAAACTTAAAACTAAGCGAATTTGAGGGTAAGTGAAAATACATAATGACTAGTCGCCAATAATATAATGCGATCCAAATAAATGTGCATACCTAAAATCTATTTTTCGTTGGCATTAAGTATTTGAACCAAAAGTAGGCCAGTCATTGACTTTAAATGTTTGAGTTTAAAATATTATTATTATTAGTCATTTATTCATTTATTTGGTATTTTCACTACAGTAGATAGAATTCAGAGAATTATCAGAAAAATTATTCGTTACGTATTCAATGCCAGAGTAGAAGATCATGTTCGTGTTTCTCTGCTTTTGGGGTGTGCTTTCATGATTATCTTCAATTGCGTCTATTACTTCATTTTTATAAGATAATGAAATGTGAATTTTCATTTATAAATTCAACACGTTATATGCAGACTGATCTTACAATATATGAACGTTCTTTTTTGGTAAGAGTCTATCGCATTTGGAATTATCTGCCAGCTCTTAAGCTGTTTTCGTATTCTTTTCGTGCTTATATGGTTATTTATTTATTTTTTTTGTATTTTTTTTATTTCGTAATATTTATATGGCTGGGAGCCACTTAGACGCTAGGGTAATTTACATTTCTTTTGCTTTTGTAGTTTTAAGTTTTTATTATTGCTGTACATAGTTATATATTTTACAATACATATATAATTGGCCTTGAAGGCTTCCTTTTATTGATATTAAATAAATAAATATTAGTTTTTAATTCGATCTACCTTAGGGATTAATTAGGTCATCAAGGTTTCTTGAAACTAGTTCTGAGCGTGAAAATTTCATAGAAACATCAAACAAGAATAGGTTCTCATTCCGTTCCGTTGCCTAGTACATGTTTCTCAAACTATTTCATGGAATTAGTAGCGAGGGTGACGATTTTAAATAAAATTAATGTTTGACAACGCCAAATTAGAACTAGTGTTGGCTCAAAAGATGTAGTTGTGGAACTTATGCAAGTTTTGCTGGGTACTTATATGATATAATTATGAATAATAACTGCTTGAATTTAAGACAAATACCAGTCTGGTCGCATTAGTAAATTTTAGCCAATAAATTTAGCCTAATTTTCAATTAAAAAATTTATAAAAATTTCAGAATTTATAACACAAATATTGCTTAATTCATACTAAAAAGAAAATGCCAAAAAGATCATACAAATCGACAGCTTTTTTTGGGGTTGACTAATAGTTAACTCGCTCTTAAACTCAGCCCAAAAATGTATAAAACTTTTATTTTTCATAAAAAATATTTAAAATTTTTTCAGCATATCTATATTGAATTCTTTACGAAACCTGGGTTTTAAAGAATTTAATTTTAATCGTAACCGCCTGATTATTTTAAACGGTTACGGTCACGGTTAAAAGCGAAAAGTACGCACTAGTCACGAAAAATCACAAAAAATCGACTCACGCACAAAATCTTTTTTACCGCTTACGCACGATCACGTGAGTAATTTAAATTTTGGCTCATGCTCACGCATTATTTACGCGTTATTCACTAAATGACGAAATTTCGTGTCACGTACCCACCTCTATTACAAACTAATGTGGCTCATCCTTGAAAAATGTATTAGTCAGGATTTACTCTATTTCATGCTTGAACTTAGAGCCAATTTACACGATGCAATTGTTTGCATTCTTTTTTCACAATTCCCTTTTTAAACTTGCTCCCAGAGTTGGGTGTATACGGTGATTTTTTTTGCTCTAAAACCGAATGTGAATGAAACATCAAAAGAAGAATACATAGGAGTGTGAAAGAGAAAAAACAAATACATGCACGAAAATTGAAAACTGTTAATTTTTGTTACCCCGCTTGCTTCTCTATCCCGTTTGCCACCAAACAAGAATTGCACGCAATAATTGCATGCAAAAAAGTCACCGTGTAAATTGGCTCTTAGGCAAGTTTATGCAAGATCTGAGGCAAATTAACTCTATGACGAAGTTTATTAAAAAAGAGACCCCTTATTGCATACCAATAACATTAAAATAAAGTACATATATATAAAAAATTAAGATTTAATTTTTGTTTCAGCTTCGTTTAAATTCTATAAAAAAACTTTCAACTATTGCCCTTGCTCTTGGTGAAGAACGTACTCGATCGGAATTAATTCCATTTTTAACCGAAACAATTTACGACGAAGATGAAGTTCTATTGGCATTGGCTGATCAGCTGGGCAATTTTACAAGTAATTATTAAAAAAAAATATTTGCATTGTACTTGAATTTTATATTTTTTTATTTTAAGGCTTAGTAGGTGGGCCGGAATATGCTATGTATTTGATACCACCCCTGGAAAGTTTAGCAACTGTTGAAGAAACCGTTGTACGTGATAAAGCAGTTGAATCTCTTCGCACTGTTGCAGCAGAACATAGTGCTCAAGATCTTGAGATTCATGTAGTACCTACTCTACAGCGATTGGTCTCCGGTGATTGGTTTACCTCGCGTACATCTGCCTGTGGCTTGTTCTCAGTTTGTTACCCAAGGGTTTCGCAGCCTGTAAAAGCTGAACTCCGTGCTAATTTTCGTAAATTGTGCCAAGACGAAACGCCAATGGTTCGCCGAGCTGCTGCTAGCAAACTTGGAGAGTTTGCAAAAGTGGTAGAGATAGAGTATCTCAAGTCAGATCTTATTCCCAACTTTGTTCAGTTGGCACAAGATGATCAGGTTTGTAGAATACATAATGTGAAAATAAATAACTATAAACATTTTTACTAAAAATAATATGAAGTAGTTTCATCAACATCCGAAATATCTGTTACATTAATAGCAGTTTTCACTCTTGATGGTATATTTACAACCCTTTTATATTTACAACAATTTTATACTACAAAGCGTGAACGACTTTAATTTCCCGCATAAACACAGCTATTGTAAATTAATGAATCAGCTGATTTTTGTTTTGTTTTTCATCAATTTGAAAACTTAAAATATCAAAAAGAATTTGAAGTTAACAAAAATGCCCTTAATTACGAAAAAGATAAAATTATACATTTTTTAGAGCAAAATGCAATTAACCAAATAGGATTTGCAGAGATTCTGGGTTTGAAGATACGGTATTACTTGTAATAAATTAAACCAATAGCTGCGGAATTTCACTATCGGTCCATATTTTATTACGTATTTTTGACGCTTTTGTTTTTAGTTGGGTTTTTCATTATTTTTATCCATTATTCAAATTTATTTTAATAGTGACCACAAAATGAAAAATAAAAAACTCAAACAATAGTTTTGGCGGCGAAACGATCAGCTGTTTTAGTCTTTTAAATGTACAACATGTATTTACTATACCTTTTGGACTTGTATTTTAACCACAGGCTAGTAAATTTTAGTTCTATACATATTGTTGTTGTGGTGTAGTAAATGGTAGTACTTTTACTATATCTACAACCTTTACAAGGTCTACAAGGGTACTTTAATACCAAGAGTGAAAACCCTTAATATGTTTTAAACAGTTAAAATCTAAAATTTGAAATTTGACCTTAAACAGACACAATTTAATGTATCTTCTTGTGTAGTATTAATATTAAAAATAAAAAGACAAAAAGGAATTTCTTAAAGTTTAATCATTGATTTTTTACAATTTCTTTAAACAAAAATTTTTAAATTTATGGAGATTTAAAATTAACAGATAGAAAAAATCCCACTTTAGCAAGTTGATTAAGTGTTCTGGGTGTCTGAAATTTTCTACTTTTGGGCTTCAACTTAGGTAAAAATAAAACAAAAAAAAAATCACAAAATAAAATAAAAATGCGAATGCACAGTACTGGCACGGTGTTAAAGATGGTAGGTAGTACATGTACTGGCAATGTGTTGGGTTTTTAACTTTTACAGTACGGAAACAGTATCAAAATTATTACCATACAAAATTATTAATATGCGCTTGGTCGGAGGTATTTGCCCACGTCGGTACAGCGTTGGATTTTAGTATATTTCCAGTACTTTAAATTAAAAATGTCCAGTAGTTTGCCAGTACTTTAAATTAAATAATTTATTTTGGGGCCCAAAATATATTTTCTATAAATTTTCTTTAAAAAGCTGGTAATTTCAAAACCTAAATTTTTCGACCTATTTGAAGCATTTAAAACAAAATTTACAGCTTTGAAATTCCTAAAACTTTTTTATTTAAAACTTATTTATCACATTGACCGAGATCCAATGTAGAAAATTAATATTGAACATAAAAATTAAAACTACGATGTTTCGACACAAAACTGTCAAGAATTTTGTCTGGTATTACCTCTTCACGTTATACAGACATTAGAGCCAATGCAGAAAGTCTTACTTTTCCCATAGAATTTCTTGAGTACGTTTTGATTTTATTTGATAAAATCTATGAGGCTACAAAATTGTTCTGACGAAACGTCAATGACTCGGCTTTGTGCAATATTGTAAACATTCTTTAACACATTATCATCATCGGAAATCTTATTGTTATACTTGAGATTATTTCATCTCAATATGGAACGAATCGGACTGATCTGTACTATTCTGTTGGATCATCTATTTGTAAATTTGAACGATATTTTTGTTTTCCCAGCCGTCTTGCTAACTCTGGCCTTATACCATACAACTCTACGATTTCAGTAGACTCCATATAAATAATAATAAACTCCTCCTCAGCATTCCTACGCATCAAATTCAACATACTCATATGCCTCTATTTTACGATATTAAGATTTACTAACTAATTAATAATTAATTAGTAAATACTAAGTAATTTTAATTAGAACATTTATTAAAAAAACAGCATTTTCATTTAAAAAAATAATGATTTACAATTCAATGTCACATTTTGAATATAAAAAATCTATGCATATCACTGAATTAAAATTCAAAAACACCAAATGAAATAAATATTTGTTAAATTTCAATAATTTATTTACATGCGTTGATACTTTTTAATTTAAATTGATCTTTTTTAAGTATCAATTGCAAATTTTTTAATTTTATTTTAATTTAAAGAAGTTTTTATGTATTGTGGATATGTTATTTTATTAAATGAATGGTATTAATAGGATTTTAGATCATATATTCATATTCTTACGATTTTACCTTTTAAAATCGTTGATTTAAATAAATCTAGTTCTTTTCTTATTGCAATTAATAAACACCGTTAAAATTCTTTTATATCTACTCTTTATTTTAATACAAACTTAAAACGATTACACAAGAGACTTTATTTAAACTCTATTAAGTTTACACTTCCTCAGAATACACAATTCAATAAATTGTTAATGCTTGTTCTTTAGCGTTTTATTATCAACTAACTTCACATGCCACCTTGCTGGCGTTTTTATAAGTGCGGGTTAAAATAACTATAATGTGGCAGCACCGTCTGGAAGCTGCATACTGGCAACTTGTTCTTTTGAAGTTTGACAGAAGAAATATAAGTTATGGTGAAGGATTGCCATTTCAGGGCTAACATATGGGGATTTATGTTTCTACGAGTGAATCGAAATTGATGAATTGAATTTCAGTAACACTGCCTATGTCTGTTCGTCCCGAACAGACATAGTTTTACCTTCCCATTATCAGCTAGTCGTTTCAGATACACAACCTTCATTTTAGACCTTGGGCTCTGATATTTCTGTATTCTATATACCACATCATTTAACCTCTTAATCACCCTGTAAGGTCCCTGCCAATGTGTTTGTAGTTTGGGAGATAATCCTTTCTTTCGTTGTGGGTTAAACAGCAGACCCAGCTGGCCCACATTAAATCCTTCAGAATTTACTGCTCGATCGTACCTCGGCTTCATCTTATCGCTGACCATTTTAATTCGACTGCGGACGAACTCATGAAGATCGTTGAGGTCTTCCTGTTCCCGGGATGAGGTGTCATTTTCACTGTCTGTTGCGGCGGGCTTAACATTAAATTAAAAATCGCCGGGCAATTTGAGTTCCGTCCCGAAGATAATTTTTGCACGCATCCGGGAGGTGGACTCGTGAACAGCCTATCGATATGCCAGCAAAAATTTTGGAATGTGTTCGTTCCAGTCCTTCTGATGTGTACTACAGCTTGCTTGCAAACGACCCAGTAGAACCGTTGTTTTTTAACTTCTCTAAGGTTTTAGTGACACCGAGATGACCACCACTGGGACCGTCATACTTCGTTTATTCTTGATGACGGCACTACAATTAATTTTGCCACAGTTTTGCCGTCAGCACTTTCCCATGTACGGTATAAGCAACCATTTAACGCCTGTAGGCTATTCCACTGGGCCCTAATTGCTTTCATCAGAGGACTTTCAGCTGATATTTGCTCACGGGTAGGCCTCCTGTTTTCTTCTTTGGCTGATATAATTTTTGATATAATTTCGAAAGTACCCGGCTGCGAAAGCACACCTATTTCATATCCGCTTGCATCACTATCCAACACAAATTTATCACTTCGTTACGTTTTGCTAGGGGAATACTTCAGGGCGACTGCTTTATTGATCTCGCTTCACCAGTATTTATTCTATGTTTCACAATTGCCGTTCTTCCTTGGCTTTGACTTTTCAAGGCGAAGATGGAGGCGTATTTCCTGATTAACTGGTTGGCTTTATTTTTATCAGGTCATTTCTCAACATATTCTGCCAGCATTTCTCGTTCTTCAATGGACACACTGGAAGATCCTGGCTTCTTTTCGCAACTGATTATAGCTTCTGGTGCATTACATTGAGCTATTTCAGAGTTCGGTCTAACAACTTTTTCACAACTTGATAGGTTAAGCACTCTTACAGGAACTCTTCTGTCTTTGCTGGTTTTGACGAGGGCTTTTGCTGTTATCAGGTTACTTTTTGTTTCTGTTGGTTCTACCACCCACAAGCTGTTGTCCTCACAATCTCCCTCCATGCGCATGCGCACTGACCGTGCAGGTAGTTTCTGATGACTGATGGTTACTAACTTTCTTACCGGATCCGCTTGTTCATATCCAACGTCAAGGGGTATTTCAACATTGCGCCAAATCATAACTGCCATGACTAATCATGAAATCTGCACCAATGATTACTTCGTCCACAATATCGGTAACAATAAATACGTGACTTTTGACGCTTATGTTGGCAATCGTTAGTTTTACAGTTATTTTACCATAGAAAGAGGCAGGCTCCCCAGTAGCTGTGGACATACTTACCCCGTATAATGGTTCAACTGCCTGTTTCACTAAATCGGGCCTGATGATTGACTGTGATGCTCCTGTGTTTATCGTAAGAATGTGCTTTTGCTCGTTGATGTACCCATAAGCAGTAAGATTGCTTTTCTGCTGCTGTAATACTAATATGAAGGTTGTGGGAGCTAGCACGTGCCCAGTAGTGCTAGCTCTTTTTAGTTTAACGGTGACTCTTGAGGTAATTGCCGATCGGCCCGGAGGCTTTTCCCTGGTGCTTTGCAATTTCGCTAGAAATGTCCTACTCTACCGCAGTTGTAGTATTTATCTTTGGTTTTGACTTGTTTCTCCCCTAATGCCTGCTTTAACGCATCTTTTAACTCCGTGAGCACCTCTTTGAACCCATCTTTCTTTCAGCAGTTACTTCGAGGTAACGCACCTTAAATATCTGCGGCTTAAAAATTACCTTTGCAGTCTCTTGGGCCAGCGCGAATGAGACAGTTGCAGTAAAAGTCGATTTCTGCGTAGCACACACCGCTTGTCTCACACGAGAATCACTAATTCCATTCACAAATTATTCAATTTTGAATTAATCCAAGAATGGATGATTTTCGCCTGGATAAGTCAGCTGCACCAACCGCTTAATCTCTGTCGCAAAATACTTTAACGACTCATATGCTTTCTGCAGTCTACCTCTTAGTTATATTTGGTATATTTCTATTTTGTGTTCGCCACCATACTTTCGCTGCAGTGCCAGCATAATGTCATCTTAATTATTTCTGCAGGTGAGTGGCACACTTTCTAGAATTTCTGCTGCATTTCCTTTTAAAGACAGAATCAATTCTATAGCTGTTTCTTCATTGTTCCACACATTTCTGGCAACTGTGGAACTTGAATACATTAAGTGGTATGCTGCCGTCAGTTTTCTGAAATAATCTACCTTAAGTTTTCTGAAATAATCCGCACCGGGCCTTCTTGACTTTCAAGATTATTCAGCTTTTTCTCAACATCAGTCAACTTTTTGTCAAATCTATCCATTTTCTCATTAAAGGCTCTAGAAGTTTCTTGAAGTTTCTCTTCCATTTTGGTTAACAATTTCTCGTTCTCTCGAAGTTTCTATTAGTTTCGTTTCCATCTTAGTTAACAGTTTCTCGTTGTCTGCTTTCGAGCTTCTTGAAGTTTAGCTATAAATTTTTCGTTGTCTGCTCTAGAAGTTTCTAACATTTTGGTGTGTCTGCTCTAGGAATTTCCAGTATTTTTTTATAGTCTGCTCTAGAAGTTTCTAATAGTTTCGTGTTGTCCGCTCTAGATGTTTCCTGAAGTTTAGATAACAATTTTTCGTTGTCTGCTCTAGGAACTTCATGTTGTGTCTGTTCTAGAAGTTTCTAGCAGTTTCTCATTTTTTTCCATCTTTTCCATCATAGCAGTTAACATTGCGCTTAACTCCATGTAAACTTCTGTTTTACGGATACTAACCTCCATTTCTTGTTTTTCGTAAAATTCATATGTACCGATGTCAATGTAGCAGCGCTGGAATTTCTCTATCAGCCTCTTTTGCAATTCAGTCTAATTACCTGCTGTCGGAAGCTCTAACTTAGTCAGCTTGAGCTGTTCCACTTATAGCTCCTCCAATTTCATGACGTCGTATTATATTGCAATCCCACTTTTAACAACAATTGTTACGATTTTAGCTTTTAAATACAAACTTAAAACGATTACGCAAAAGACTTTATTTAAACTCTATTAAGTTTACACTTCCACAGAATACACAATTCAATAAATTGTCAATGCTTGTTCTTTAGCGTTTTTTTTATCAACTAACTTGGCATGTCACCTTACTGGCGTTTTTATATGTGCGGATTAAAATAACAAGAATGTGGCAGCACCGTCCGGAAGCTGCATACGGCAACTTGTTCTTTTGAAGTTTGACAGAAGAAACATTAGTTATGGTGAAGGGCTGCCATATGGGGATTTATGTTTCTACGAGTGAATGGAAATTGATAAATTGAATTTCCGTAACAATATTTTTTTTTTTTTATAATTTTTTTTTTTATTGCAAAGAAACATAAAAAGTCTTATTAGTAATTTATAGTGAATAAAAATTGACAAAAAATCGACAGAGCCAGCAGGATAGAATACTTAGAATTTTCGGTTGCCGCTACACAACCCTCTTCAGTATCCACGCCCTTGTTGGGTTAATGCTTTGATCATTGTCAATTTATATTGAGTGTTTGGAAACAAGTTAACAAACCTGAAAACAACACACAATTAGACTAACATTAACGAAATTTAACAATTTATATTTATCCTCTATTTTTCACAGTTTTCGTTATGAACTTTAATTCTTAAAGTATCCAATAACAAATCTTATGAAGTCGTTAATTTGAGGTGATTGTCCTAATTAATATTAAATCTACAACATAATCTATGTTGATAGTTAATGATTAGACAATATTTGTAAATTATACTTTTCACTGTATCCTTGTGTTTAAAGTAAAGAAGTTTTTATGTATTGTTGATCTGTTATTTTGGTAAATGAATGGTATTAATAGGATTTTAGATCATATAAACAAATTGTTTTCTATAAATTGTTATTTTTATTGCAAAGAAACATGAAAATTTTTATTAGTAAAATATAGAGAACAAAAATTGTAAAAAATTCGACATAATTAATTTTAATTGTATTTTTTTGGCAATTGTATGATAATTTAAATTTTTATTATGGTTTGAATGTTTTCTTTTTATGAAAAGAGCTTTGTTTTTTTAGATTTCTATCTCTATATCTATAACTACTTGTAAAGAAAACGACTATCCAAACCTACCTTTCTTTATTTTATACAAATACATTTTGAACTTCACCAGAACGCGAAATACAGCAATTATATAGTATGCCCTGCTATAACTTTACTAAAAACACATAATTAATTTGTTATCTTTTGTTGTTTGTAATATCTTATCAAATTACAAATACCAAAGTTTCAAATATTTTTACCACAATTTCCAAGACTTCGCAGCATTTTTATAAATTCTTAATTCTTAAGCAGCTACAGGTTGGTTGAAAAGTTCCTGCGCTCAAAATGAAGAATACTGTTTTTGTTACGAAATATATTTTTTTATTCAATATAATCTCCTAGAAGCTCAATACACTTGTTCCAATGATCTTCCAATAATTTTATCCCATCCTTATAATGGTTTTCCGGAAGCTCTGCAAAATAACCGTCTACGGCTGCTATGGCATCTTCATTCGATGAAAAATGCTTTCCACGAAAGAATTGTTTGAGATTTCTTAAGAGATAGTAGTCGTTGGGAGCCAAATCTGGTGAATACGGTGGATGTTCAAGCAATTTGTACTTTAATTCTTTGAATTCTTTTGAATCGTCAAAACACTTTTGTTAGCAGGTGCATTGTCTTGATAAAAAATGATTTTTTTCTTCTTTAAACCAGGTCTTTTCTCACGAATTTTTTCATCCAGCTGATCCAAAAGGCTGCAATATTATTCAAAGTTGATTGTTTTACCTTTCTGAAGATAATCAATCAACAAAATTCCTTTTGCATCCCAAAAAACTGATGACATAACCTTCTTTGCTGATCGTTGTGACTTCACCTGCTTTGGAGCTGAACAACCAGCTTCAGTCCACTGTAAACATTCTTGTTTCAATTTAGGATCATGGTGGTAGATCCAAGTCTCATCCATAGTTATAAAACGACCTGCTCAATGATTTCTGCTGTGGTTGCAGTTTTGGTCGTCCTTCGCGTGGATCGTCTTCAAGGCTGGTACGACCACGTTAAAATTCACCAGCCCAAAATTCAACGGTGCGTTTTGAAGGGCAGGACTCCTTATACACTTCTAACAATTGTTCATAAATTTCCTTTGCTTTTAAACCCTTCAAAACAAAGAATCTAATGACTGCACGATATTAAATTTTTCCCATATTAAAAAAAATCAATGACACATCAACTTAAAATGGCTTGTAAACAAAGAAAGAATTGACAGAATGACTTGCAACTTTGCATGTGTTCTCAGGACAGTTATACCAACTTGAGAAAAAAAAAAGTTTGTAGCTAGCAGTGCCATCTCTGGGTGAGCGCAGGAACTTTTCAACTAACCTGTATATCCAAAACTACTAAGCAAGTCTATATCTACTTAAATTTGTATGGAATATTTATAAAAAATTTCTTTGAAACGGTAAACAATTTTCAAATTTCATAGCAATTTGGAAACCTGAATGTCCGAATAAACCTAGAAACGATACAGTATCAAAAATGATATCATATTTTTAAAAATATATGAAACCAATTATAATATTCAAAAAATATTAAGTTTTGAAACTAACTTCATTTATTTTCAAAAAAAAAATATTTTGGAATTACAATTCTGTTCTTACGCTAAGCAACTCACACTGAATTTGAGGAAACTATTATTTTATTCTAAATTTATGACTTATATGATAACAAAAAAATTTATAAAAAATAACAACAATAACCTTTTTCGATATTACAATTATAAAGAAAAACAAATCTAACTCTATGAGAGGCTGTGCCTACGCTAAGCAACTGTTCGAAAACAAATTTACTTATTCTATCTCCCTTAAATATAACGGCTTTTTTGCAATGGGTTTGGGTTGATTTAATTGCAAATAAATTAAATCAATGCAGTTTAGTTCTCTTAAGAGTTTATTTGCTTTCAAACTATCAATTTTCAACATGAAGCGCGTTCAATACGATAATATCATTAAATCTACCGTTATATCATTGCGGAAGGCAGGGCAAAATCAAATTGATATAGCTAATCATTTAAAAATTAATAAATCAATGGTTTCACGATGGATTCAAAATTATAAATCGATAGGCACTGTCGTAAAACCAAATACAAGCGCAACTCCACGCAAGATTTCTGACCGCGACGAGAGACTAATTAAAATATTAATTAAAAAACATTTATTACTTCAAAAGAACCAGTGAAATCACTCAATTTGAATTTGTGCTGGAACATTTACAAGCTTGGTTTAAATAGTTATAGGGCTGTTAAAAAACCAATGCTGACAAAAAAAAGACACATGAAGAAACGATAATTGAATTTTAATTTACTTCAACAACAAATTCAATAGTATTTTTGATATTTTTAGTCAGAAAGTGGAATAGTGTGCTGTCTAGCGATGAGGTCAAAGTAAACCTCTTCACCTCGATCCACGCTATTGTAAGCAAACAATGAAAAATGGTGGAGGAAATATGGTGTGGACATGTTCCTCTGGGAAACGCCTTGGTCTTGTGCACAAAATAAGCGATAAAATGGATCGTTTCGTGTACAAGGAAATCTTAGAAACGAAAAAGATCCCATATGCAGAATGGAGTATGCCACTTCGATGAGTGTTGGAGCAGGATAATGACCCGAAACATAAATCGAAGTTGGTCAAGGAATGGTTTCAGACGAAAAGGATTCAAGTGCCTGATTGGCCGGTACAATAACCCGACTTGAATCCTATCGAAAATTTGTTTGCCATTGTGAAACAGCGTTTCGGATCCAGTCGATTTACAAATAATAAAAATTAATGGAAAAACATCTCCAAAAGCACATTACAAAATTTAATGCCTAAAAGATGTGCAGCAGTTATAAAAATCAAAGAGTCATACACAAAATATTAATAAGTTGCTTAGCGCATGCACAGCCTCTCATAGGGTTTGTTTTGATTTTGTTTATTATTGTAATATCGAAAAAGGTTTTTGTTGATATTTTTTTTTAATTGTTTTGTTATCATTTTAGTCATAAATAAATATTATATTGAGTACGTAAGGTCTTCTTATTTCAGAGTAAAATAATAGTTTCCTCAAATTCAGTGTGAGTTGCTTAGAGTAAGAACAGCACTGTATATTTAATTGGAATTAGTTTACATCTTTATTAAAGGAACCTTCTAACATATGTTAATTTTGGTGAAAAATATTTTGAATGGTACGTATTAAGAAAGGAAATATTTTAAATATACATTACAAAATGTTGTAAACCGCTTCGTTTAGAAATCTTAATAAATTTTATAGTTATAATTTATCCTTTTAATAAAATAAAAAATTAATTATTTTTTTGGTAGTAACAAATCAAACAGTTGGAAACATGCAAAATTAAAATAATATTTCTAATTCTTAAAACAAATCAAAAAATCATAGTTCAAAATTATAGCGTACATACAATGCAAAATTAAAATTTAATTTATTTAATGAAAATTAAAAAAAAAAAAAAATAATATTTAATATGTTGAAACACTTCCTCCGTTGACTTTAATAATTTATTTGATTCTATTTGGAATTTATTGCACTCATCTATGGTAATTTTTGACCAAATGTCTTTTATGTCATTTTTACTTTTGGATATCAGGATCAATAATTGACAAAATATTTTCGGTCGGATTAAGATCAGGAGATGTTGGGGGCCAATCTAATAAGGCTTGGTCGTAATATGACGGAAACGCTTCAGAAATTAAATCAATATAGCTTCTAGCATTTAGCCGTCGTTCATAAAAGAATAACAAGCCAGTTCCATGTGCCGTAAAACACCCCCATACGCTGACAGATCCACCATGCTTTTCCTCCTTTGTACGCCGGACAAATGATCAATTTTTCCAATTGACTAACTCGAAGTGGGACTCATAACTAAAAATAACACGATTCCATTCTCGTTGAGTACAATTCATATATTTTTTGTTTTTTAGTATAGCTTTTGAGGCCGTGGTTGTAACGACGGTGACGGGTCGTACTAGCGCTTATTGACTTTCTAAGCGAGGATGAGCACTCAAACGCTAGTTGACGACTACTAGCGGAGCGATTTCGCTTACACAGTTGTATTAAATGGCGATCTTAAGCAGGTGTTGTACACATTGAACGTCCTTGACCTGGCTTATATGTAAGAGGTTCCACAAAAAAAACTTTTTGCTACATTATACACACATTTTCGTGAAAGTCCAAGTCTCTTAGGAATTTCTCTATTAGACAGATTTTCTGAAAGTTACGTCTTTATGGAAATCTTTTGTTCCAAAGTAACCATCTTTCTACCCATAACTTAAAATACAATTATAACCAACAAATGTTGAAAAATCACGATCACGATGTAAAAATGTAATTCACAACACGTAGTTTGGTTTTAAGTACAACTAAATGTAATTTATTGTTTTAAATTTAGTTATAAGATCAAAAAATACAGTTAAAATTTTAACAAAGATTTTCTTAAAGAGTGGGCGATAATTTTGAAACATTCAATTATGACATACCATTTTAATTTAATTTACACTCTTTTACTTTGAATGCTACAATTTTTTTTCTTGTTATAAAAATGTTCAATACTGTTAAATATATAAATAAAATAGAGAAAATATTTTCTTCATAAATCTTTTAGAAAATTCAAGCTAACCTTATATTTTAAAGTGCGCAATAATTTTGAGCGGTTCGTTATTTTTGCTTATTTCGATATCGTGAATATCATATTCCCTTGGAATAACGATAGCTTTCGAAGAATATGACGAAAATATTATCGCGCTGCCCGATATTTTCGATATCATAATGATATCATATTCCCTTGGAATAACGATAAAATAACGATAGATTTCGAAGAATATGACGAAAATATCGCGCTGTCCGATATTTTCGATATCATAATGATATCGTTTATTACGGAATAACGTATCACTAACGATGGTGTATTTTTCTCCACAGTATCTATTATAAATGTATCATTTATGATATCATTTCTATCGAAACGATATCGTTTAGTTTGTTGGGTTAGTTTGGATTTTATTTAGCCAGCTGGCACCCAACCTAAATACAATATTTAAAAACGATAGCAATTTGTTGTTTCCCGATTTTTAAACTCAATACTAAGTAATGGTAGATAAGAGTAGTCAACGTGTAAATCAATCTTTAATTACTCCATTTTTAGAAAACGTTCGAAAGAAGATATAATGCGTTAAATTAAATAAAAAGCCAATTGAATGGGTTTAAACCAGTTGAATGCGTATTTTTGGTTGTTTTTTACCCAATTAATATAATGAGGGTGACAATAATTATTTAGGTTTCGTCATAGAGAAAGGAAAAGTATAGATATTTCATGGTAAGCAGCAGAGAACTGCAACTGCTGATTGCAAAATGTTCATACGCAATCAACACTGGAATAAACATTCATTTGCGTTAATCATCGGTCGCTTTTATACCAATCATGTCATTCATATTCGTTCGGTTGAACAATGATTATTTTGATGTAAAATAAATCAGAAAAAGCTAAATTTTTAAAAAATCCATTTTATAATTCATAAAATAATACTTTTTGAAAATTAAAAAAAAAATATATATTTATTTTTATATATATATTATTTAACAACCAAAAAAAATAAAAGGCAAATAAAGAAAAAATTGCAATTCATATTTCATTGTAAGTATATTCGTAAATAAATAAAATGTAACTAATGCTTTGAATTATACACGAAATGTATAAGTATAAAGCATTGTTATATATTGTTATTCAACGTTCGATCAGACAACTACACATTCAACAACATTATGCTAAGTTTATTCAACGCTGAAATTTGTTGAGTTATTAAATGTGAGTAAGACATGTTCGGCAGACAATTCAAACTGATACGAATTACGCGTTCAGTTACATGATGATGATTTTATTCTTCGCTGAGTTTTGTTGAGTGAATTAATGTGAATAAAACATGTTCGATTAAAACTGATCCGAATTACGTGTTCAGTAATATGCTGATTTTATTCAACAGTGAGTTTTGTTGAGTGATTACCTTTAAATAAATTGAATAAATTTGAATTTGAGTGTATGATTAAATCAAGAAAAAAATTGATTTTGCAGTTCTCTAGTAAGCAGCGGTCAAATAAAATTTTGTACAGATTAAAAAGGTATGGTAACTGAGCAAATTTACTTGATTTCAAAGCAAATTTTTCCACTGAAATCTGCTAAAACCCAATTGGACTTTCAAAAAAATCAATGTGTCTTTCAAAGAAAATCAATTGGAATTGCAATAAAATCTATTGGAAAATGCCAAACCTTTAAAATTTGTACATATAAAAACCAAGACAAGGTTTTTTGCATCGTGGGAGACATCGTCATTGTGTGGCGTCGTTTCAATATCTTACATCCTCAAAAAGCCACGTAACTATCACATGATTTACTTTGCTATTTAAATAGATAATACGTACAGTCGTCGTCACACAATTAAGTCATTCGAACTCACATCATTCCTATGAAGAACAAATATTATATTTTTGAACTATAAATAAAATTAATTTTTATTCATTTGTCTAAAAACTTATAAACTAAATTAAACATAAAAACAAAAATTGCTTTTTTCAACTTTTTTAAATACACTTTAAATATTTTGGGGACAAATAATTGCATCTATTAATATTTGGTGGAACGTTTTAAGTCGGCACATCTCTTTGCCATTGTTTTGACAATTCTACAACACTGATCAGGGGTGATATTATACAACTTTTTTAAATAATCTCTCAGATCTTTTACAATTGAAGGTTTTTTTTGGTAAAACAGCCCGTTTTATGATTCCCCATATGTTCTCTATTGGATTAATATATGGGTTTGCGATGCTGACTTGAGAACCTTAATGTGATTCCTCTCCAGCCAAGACTTTACGACGCGTGACTTATGCTTCAGGTCGTAATGTTATTAGAATATCCATGCTAGTGACGAATCGTCAGCACAATCATTGCCTAGATTAGTTTCTAAGATATCCTTATGAATTACACCTGTCATTTTGCAGTCTTTCTTCACTATCGGACAAACTCCAGATGAGGTAAAGCATCCTGATACCATCACCGTCGACCCACCCTGTGTACATTTTATATGCGGTCTGCCATCATTACCAATATTATTAAACTCAGATTCATTGCTCCAGACAATCAGTTTCAAAATATTTTGGTCACAGTGGAGATATCCTTTTGTAAACTCTAGCCCCTTCATAATATTTTTCTTTGACACATTCGGCTTTCGTCTTACAATATAAATTATTTTTGACCATTGTATTTTGACCATATAAATTATTTTTGACCATTGTATTTTGACTCCATGCTAGACTCTATTTGCGTAGATGTTAAGAAAGTGTAATTTTTACTCATTCTGGTCATTAACCTATCTGTGAATGAATACGTTTTCATTGTTTTTTTTTTGGAAAATTATTGAAACTTTTATATTTAATAAATCTAGTTTCTTTCTTATTGAAAATAATAAACACCGTTGAAATTCTTTTATAGCTACTCTTTATTTAAATACAAACTTAAAACGATTACACAAGAGACTTTATTTAAACTCTATTAAGTTTACACTTCCACAGAATACACAACTCAATTAATCGTCAATGCTTCCTCTTAAGCGTTTTCTTATCAACTGACTTGCGGGTTAAAATAATTAGAATGTGGCGGCACCGTCCGGAAGCTGCATACTGGCAACTTTGAGAATGTTCTTTTGCAGTTTGACAGAAGAAGCATTATTGCCAACATAAAATCGTTATTTTCACATTCACTTTGCCATAGACAGTACCAGTCTCCTCAGTAGCAGTGCGCAGTCTCATCCCATATAATGGTTAATTTGCCTCCTTAACTAAATCTGGCCTGATGACGGACTGTGATACTCCTGTGCCTAAAGTACGAATGCGTTTTCTGCCGTTGACTTGCTTTCTCCCTAATGCCCGCATAACTGCATGTTTTAGCTCTGTGAGCACCTCTTTAAACCCATCTGCTAACATGGTGCTTATATCTTTTTCATCAATTGCTCCGAGGTTTCGCACATTAAATATTTGCGGCTTAGCAATTACTTTCGCAGTCTCCTGTGACAGCGCGAATGAAACAGTTTCCTCAAAGGACTATTTTTGTGTAGCAAACGGCATACCCTACATCAGCATCACGAATTCCACTAATTCTTTTTTGTGTTCTCTCTTTTTCTCTTTTGGTGTCTCTTTTGATCATCGTCATATTAGCGCCAGAATCTGTTCCTTTGATAACTTTTCAATTTCATCTCCATTTTGCTGGATTTCAACTTCCCCTACAAAAGTAATCTCATCATCAAAGACCGGGTCAGCATAGGCTTGGGTTTCTGACGGATCGTAATAACATTCGGGTCTCCTTGATAATCGTTAGTTTCCTCGAAAATTTAATTTTGCGGAATCTTATGTTCCTTGTGGTTAATTCTCTGGACTTTTCTAGGGATTTGTTTATCCGATGTTATGCCCCTTTTTTGTGTTTCACCCTTGAAAATTGTTGCTTTGCACCGTTCGCATGCTTACATCAATGAACGAAACTGCGAAGATTTGGATAAGATTCCAAATTTAATTTACGGTATTATGATGTTGTGACTGACTGCACGACTGTTGAGAGCGATTTTGATAAAATGGCACATTTTGTTGTCCAAAGTAACTTGGGAAGACTTGAGTGTTTAGCTGTTGATTGAAAGTGTTTTGCCTAGCAAGAGGGTTCTGTAGGCCCTTATTTTATCCGTTATTATAAATGGCTGCAAAGTGGCATCGGTTTCTATTAGTTTCGAGCTCCTGGGCTAGAGCTAAGGGAGTCGGTAAGTCCGAAGGCTTACAAGAGAATGGAGTATCGCATAACTCGCCAAGCGTCATTCCTATATTTTTGATTGAGCGACTTAATTAAGGAATTATCGCCTTCATGGGACATTATAACCTTATTGAAAATAGCGGTCAGATTTTGTTCTACTTCGTCGTAGAATTGAATGATCGTGTTCTGACCTTGTCTCAGGAAGTTCCTGTTCCAATGTGAATATGGATTTCTTGTCCATATAAGTGGTGATGGTAATTAGCATTAAAATTAAGACCCGTATTGTAGGAGCCTAGTGATGCGTCCGCGTTCCACACAATCTTATTTCTCAAAAATGCTACTGCTTGATAGTATTTAGAGCTTCCCTGATAAGATTCAAATAGCTTGTGAGCTGTGATGGCGGCCTTTGAACTCAGGGACGGACTTAAGTAAATCTAAGGTTTCGTCACACTGCACACCTGGTGTGATTTGTATTTCCTAATATTCTTCAACAACGGACAATGGCTCTAAACTATTGACTCGTGCCGTCAAATCATCGATTATGTTTTGGAACTATTGTTTAGTTCCTTGAACAGCCTGCCCAATCAGTAGCAGTATCTAAAAGCAATTGGAAATTTGCTGGGTCCATTTTATTTCTATTTACCGGCGGGTTACCAGAGATTTTTAAAGCTTTAAGTCTCTAAGAGTTCTTTTCTTTCCCCAAAGACCCTTTTACTATCCATTAACTTTGATAAATTAACAAGAACTATTTAGAAAACTGTCCTTTGTGTCAGAAGTAAATTTATTTCCAGATCCATCACATAAATATTAATCAAAAATTATATTTAGATCTACTTTATCAAGTTTAGGTCTTTAATTTTAGAAAAGTACTAAACAATTTTTTAATTTAAAAGAGGCCCTAAAAATCTTATTAATTTATCCGAAAGTTAATTTGAGAAAGAAAAAAATTTAATGCTTAGGCTATGTTTTATCCTTATTCTAATGCTTACAAAGAATGTGGAAAAAAATTCTTAAAGTTGTTGCGTTGTTTTTTGTTTAATTTTAATTTTTTGTTAGTTTTTTTTTTGTATATTATTGTTTTTTTTCAACTTGTTTACAAATTCTTTATATTAATTGTTTGACAATACATGACCTTTCACTGTATGGTGACTGTAACCGTAACGTTGGGCGCCAATTAAACACTTTTCTTATTAATTTTTTGTAATACTTTATTATTTTTTTTTTTACATTACATTTATAATTAAACAGTTTTCTTATTGATTTTTATTTTGTAATTTATGAAATATTTTTATATTGCATTTATAATTAAACAGTTTTCTTATTGATTTTCATTCTCTAATTCTTTATTAAATACTTTTTTTTGTATTACATAATTTGTTTATTAATTACCTCGCTATGCGAGGTTGAGTATCAAGATTGAACTTATTTCTTTCCTCACAAAGAAATCATCACCTCACATTCCACTGAAAGGACACAGCAACTATGCCTGTCAGCAACCGGAGTCACATTTCGTGTGAAAAAAAATTAAAATAAAAAATGAAACGTAGCGTCTGCTACAAAATTATTTTTTTAATTTTAATATTTCTTGTAGCGCGTGTAACATCCAGTTTCCAATGAATGCTAATAATTGCAATACTTTGTCAAGTTGCAATTACGTGCCTTAACTTATACAAGTGTTTTTTTTTTACTATATTCTTGTATTTTAATATAAAAACACACAAACTGTGTTACTTGCCATTTAGTATTACAGCTTACATACACACAAACACTGTGTTGTTAGTGTTTTGGTTAACTGCTAATAAGCACCCTACACTCTGTCATATTCACGACTTACAACGTTTGTGTCGTAAATATAATAATATTTTTCGGTATTTTTGTTAAATTTTTTAACAATTTTTATTCGATGATACGAACCGAACTTAGTGGTTTATAAGAAACTGTTAAAACTTCATATGTATCGTGTTTCAGTTATTTGGAAAAGTCGGATAACGCTAAACCAGCTGATAAAGACGCAGCTGGGGCGAAATACGAAAAGTCTACGGCTGTACCGGTTACATCGGATGATTTTGGTTACAATTTAACTATACCGCCGTGCAATATTCCTGTTTTCGACAGTAAAGTAATTTTTTGGCCCACTTTTCGGGATATTTTCCGGGGTTTGTATAAATAACTCGCGTGTTAGTCCCATTGTACGACTTTTTGCTTTACTTGATAAAACGAGTGGCGACGCGCGGGAAATTGTTTCAAAAGCTCCTCTTACTAATAAAGGTTTTGACATCGCTTGGAATAGCCTAACCGATAAATACGTAAATTTACGTCGGTTGGTAAACCATGAGCTCATTTTGCTTTTTGATCTTTCTTTTTTCGATAAGGAAACTGATGAGGGATTGAAATCTTTACAACGCGGTATAAGCAGCTGTCTGTCAGCTCTGTCTACTTTGAACATTTCCTCTTCTGGCGATTTGAGCTCACATATGATTGTTTTTATGTGTTTTCAACGATTGCCTGCTATTACGGTCAATCTTTGGGAACAGTCGGTTGAAAACAAAAAGCCTTTATCACTCTAGAGTGTTTTAAATCGTTTTTTGACGGAAAGGATCGACACTGAATAGAGTTTCTGTGATCTTCGAGGTCCGCTGAATTTAAAGTGAAATCGCACCATACAAAAGCTACTACTTCTGTGAACACTTCTTGCGTTCTATGCAAAAATCAAACGCATTTTTTTGCGCTCTTGTCCTTGTTTAAAAGGGTTGAATATTGCTGATAGATACTCTACCGTTAAAACGTTTCATGGTTGTGTTAATTGCCTTTCAAGGACACATGAAGCTAAAGATTGTAGTAGCACTCATGCTTGTGCAAAGTGCAATAAACGTAAACTTGATTCATCTTTTTCATTGGAAACTTTGGCTCTGGTTGTAATTGAGGTTTCGGGAAATTTACCATCTCAATACCTTTAACTTCTATTATAGTAGGCCAGTTGATATTTTGTTAGGTGGTGAGTTATATCCCATGGTTCAACTTGGAGAACTTCCTCTCGATTTCATGGGCTCTAGCTGGCTCAGAATACTGTCTTTGGTTGAATTATTACCGGTTCAATTTCACAACCTCAAGTTCAGGTTTTTTCATACAAAAGTCCACTTTACCGAGGAAGATTGCCTGAATAGAAATTTTCTTCGATTTTGGGAACTTGAGGAAACTCCTAAAAAGAAAATCTTGCATACTTTTGACAAGATTTGTGAGGAAAATTATAAACGGACTACTCATCTGGATTCTGATGGTCGCTACATGGTGACGCTTCCTTTTAAGCCTGAATTTCCTCAGCAATTTCATTTTGGTATATCTCGGTCTAGTGTACTGAAGCAGTACGTTAGCACTGAATCCTCTCTTCTACGAATAAAGGAAATGTATGACAACGTCGTTAATGAATATTTAAAATTAGGTCATATGAAACTTGTGTCTGAGGCAACTTCTGCAACTGCTTTTGCTTGCTATTTACCACATCATCCAGTAGTTAAACCTGAACGGTAGACTACAAAATTGAGCGTCGTTTTCAACGCCTCGAACAAAACGTCGAATGGAGTATGTCTAAATGACTGGGGCCTCACTTTGCAGTCAGATTTGGTCCTTTTAATACTTCGTTGGCGACTTTTCAAATTTATTTTCAATTGTGATCTTACGCAAATGTATAGGCAAATTCGGGTTGATGCTGCTCATACTCCAATTCAACGAATCTTATTAAGCGATTCTCCGACGGAGAACGTTCTGCAATATGAGTTGCAGACTGTTACTTTTGGCATTAATCGCGCCCCCTATCTCGCTATTCGTACTTTTTTGCAATTGGTCGACGATTTAACAGGTACTATATTTCATCTGCTCTGATCGCCTGTGATCAACTTATAGCTGCTTTGTCTTTAGCAAAATTAGATCTTCGCAAATGGACATCAAATGATCACTCAATTTTAGAGAACATTTGGACGATGCTAAACTTTTGACCTTTGTTCAATCAAGTAGTTCGAAAACTTTGGGTATCCAATGGAATGCTCAATTAGATTGGTTTTAATTTAAGGTCAATCCGCTCGAGCACAAATCAGATTATACAACAAAAGCGGAAGTTTTGTCCACTATTGCCAAATTATTTGATCCTGTTGGTTGGCTAGGTCCAGCTGTGATTATAGCGAAAATGATCATGCAAAGAGTGTGGCTAGATAACATCGATTGGGATAATTCGCTTCCGCCTTCTATTGCAAGTGATTGGGAAAAATTTGTAACTTCATATCACGAAGTGATTAGCATACGAATTCCGTGTTGGAATCATTGTACTCCTGATTCTTTCGTCGAACTTCATGTTTTTTCTGATGCCTCGGAAAAGGCATACGCGGGGGTGATATATATTCGCATTGAATCCCCCAACGGCGTAATTCATACCCATTTATTTTCGTGTAAAACTAAAGTAGCCCCCATAAAATTTACTTCAAATCCGCGTCGTGAACTTTGTGGGGCAGTTCTTAAGAATTTTTTTAATTTTTATGGGGCGTAATTTCATATGTTTTGCATTTCTTTTATAACGGTCATCCATCTCATAAATCAGATCGTCGTTTGTGCGTGAATAATACTCCTTCGAGTTACGAATTGAAAAGAACAAATTTGCATTTGGCAAGGGTGTCGCAATAACTTCATCTTCTCACTTTGAACCCTTTTCTTGATATGGATGACGTTATGAGTTTTAACGGTTCTTCGCTTACTTATACGGAACAGCGTCTTGTTATTTTGCCCTATTCGAGCAGATTTACGCTGCTTTTGTCTAAGTTCGTTCAGTTGATTTATATACACGGTAGAAATCAACTGATGCATCGAATATTACGTTCCCAGACTAAAGTCTAAAATTCACGCTGTCATCGATCGTTGCAAACGTATTCTCGACAGGAATCGATCTTGCAGTCAAATTATGGATGCAAATTATGTTGATTTTGCAGGCCCTTTCGATATCAAAACTTTCACAGGTCGTGCTTGTAAAATAACCAAGGAATATGTATGTATATTTGTCTGCTTTTATACGAAAGGAATTCATTTGGAACGGCTTCTGATTTATTTACGCCAACGATTTATTTCGCGACGTGGGTGCCCTGGCACAATATTTTCGGACAATGGCACTAATTGGAAAAATATTTTCGAACTTTTCATAGGGAAAGTCAGACCACGTTGAGTTTTACTTATGAACTTAAGGCGCATTATCCCAGCCGGCGCTCTGCATATGGGAGGCCTTTGGGAATACGGTGTGAAGAGTGTTAAACTTCACTATAGAAAAGAGGCACAATCTTTCAAATATACGTTTAAAGAACTTGCGACCATTCTTGTGATAATCGAAGCGTGCCTTGATTCACGTCCTCTTTGTCCTATGACTGACAATCCTCAGGAACCAGTAGCGCTGACCCCTCGTCACTTTTTAGTTGGTTCTTCAATTCTAGCTCCTCCGGATTCCACAATTTCTGACCCTTCCTTAAATTTTGTAAAAAAAAATTTCGCAGTATTTCTGCCATCGATGGAAAGTGGAATATTTAATGAGCTTGCACAAACGTTATACGTAGAAAAATCCAGAACGTGAACTATAAGTAGATGATTTAATAGTTCTTCGGCACGAACAACTACCTCCTTCGTGGAGATTAGGCCGCGTCGAAAAACTATCCTAGTAGTGATGGTCATGTTTGGGTCGTGGACGCAAAAACAACGAACGGGGTTGTAAGACGACACATCGCAAAACTGGTCATGCTGGCCAACTCATAAAATCACAATAGTTTTCGTTGCCGTTAATATTCATTGTTTCTTAGCATTATGGACATTATGGACGCATTACCAACGTTTTTTGATGATGCCATTCTTGAGGATTATGATGAATTGAAACTACGGAATCTGAAGCTTCAGCACCGACTCTGGTAGCTCCTACAGCTTTGACATCTACGCCTTCCATGGCTCGCACCTTAAAAACTTGCTCAAAAAAGACACAATCTGTGCCTTCCGATTTCTATCTCCAATAAAAACCATATAATTATTCATAAAATCCGTCCGACGTCGTCCGCTCCTCAAGCGTGTTCCCTGAAGAAGCTATCCATTTAGATAGCGAAATATTGGATTAAAAATAAATATTTTCTTTTATAAAATTGACCTTGGGCTTGAGAAATGTTACTAAAATTAATTTTAGTTTAAAGTAAAACTTTGTAAACATTTGAAAGTTAAGTAAGGAAAATCTAGTCTATGTCCATATGTATGTATTCATACTATAAACATCACGACTGAACGAAAATTGATACAAGAATTAAAAAAAACATCTTTTAATCACGAAAAATGAGTGCCACGATGGAAGCTATTCATACCGTTGGTTGACTCATATAAAATACAATAGATGGTATACAATTTGTAAACACACCAACAAAATTAATCGATGTACAAAACACTGAGAGAAATAATAAAATATACACATGATAGAGCTTATGGAGGCTACAGAAATAATATACAATACTCAAAACATATTCAACCTTATTCTAGTTGTCATCGACACAAGACAATGTCGTCTTGGGATTTTTTTTTTTTATTTTTTTTTTGCCTAGAAATCCATTCAGAACTTTAAGTGTTTTAGGTAAAGGATATATTCAATTGTTTCTACTTTATCTGGATTAGTCGCGATTTTATTATGTTTTATGATGTGCCCTAAATATTCGACTTCTGTTTGGAAGAACTTGGACTTGTCGTCAGATATTCAGAGTGTTACCGTTGGAGTATATAACAACGGTGGGCAAGTTCGAACTTTACACTTAGAAAAAAAGTTAGTAGAAAAATATGTAAACGGGTTTCAATCCCACTTTACTATTTTGATATTGATTTTTAGTAAAAAAATTATTATTTAGTAAACTTTTTTGCTATTTACATTTTAGAAATTACAGAATATTTACAAATTTTTGAAAAACGATTTGCTAAAATTAGCAAAAAAAAATATTAATTTTTAAAAAGTGGATATTGAAGGAAATTTTATTTCTAATAATTAAATTAATACATACAAACTTAAATTGCCTTAACATGTTACATAGGTTGAAAAAAGGGATCGGAAGTGAAAATACTTTTCACAACGACTCATGTCCAAAAATAGGACATCCACTTAAAATAGCACTAAAAACTTTTTTAGTTTTAAAAATCATAATCATAAACAATTAAAATTTGACCTTAATATCCAAAAAAATTACTATTTTTTTGTAGAAAATTTAGAAGCGGCTACTAATTTTTCTACTAATTTCATTGTACTACACGTCAGCAGACATGTGCTGCTAAGATTAGCAAAAAATACCGCTGGGCTCAAATCAGCAAAATTTTCCGTAATAACAGCAAAATTTTCAGTTTTCATTATAGACTTTTTTTTGGTGAGTGCACTCAGAAAAAAAAAAGGTGGTAGAAAAATTTGTAAACGGTTTTCAATCCTACTTTACTATTTTTGTACTGATTTTTAGTAAAAAAAATATTATTTAGCAAATATTTTTGCTATTTACATTTTACAAATTACAGAATTTGTTCAGTATATTTACAAATATTTGTTGCTAATCTCAGAAATCATTTTACAAATTTTTGAAAACCGATTTGCTAAAATTAGCAATAAAAGATTTACTAATTTTAAAAAAGTGGATATTGAAGAAAATTTAATTTTTAATTAAAACTTACACCTACAAACTTAAATTGCATTAAAATAGGTTTTTTTAAATCAGCTCTAAAAACAATTAAAGTTTGATCTTAAAATTAAAACAAAATGATAAATTCGTTTGTTTTACAATTTAATTTTTTCTAAAATATTTTTTGAAAAAAATAAATATAATAAAAAAAATAAAATAAAAAAATTTGGATGGATATTTAGTAATTTTTTTTGCTGATTTTAGCAAACAGATTTTAAATTCCACTTTACAAAAAGTTTACTAAAATTTAGTAGCGGCAGCTGATTTTTTTTTACAAATTTCATTGTACCACACGTCAGCAGACATGAGTGGCTAAGATTAGCAAAAAATACCGCTGGGCTCAAATTAACAAAATTTTCAGTTGTCATTACAGACATTTTTTGGTGAGTGTAAATAAACTAAAAAAAAAGGTAAAATCAAAGTATGATCTCCTTACTAAGCAACTAAAAGTTTAGACAGATTTATATACAGAGGTGAAGATCTCGTTAAAAGAATTAGAACAAAACAACAGAAAACGCTTCAAGCTCGAGGAAGAAAAATTAAACCTATATATAAAATGAAAAGAAAAGAAGAACATAGAAATTCACTACCTTTGTTAAAAAAAGATGAAAAAATTGAAAGATACAAATGAAAACTCTTGAAGCTCGAGGAAGAAAAATTAAACTTATACAAAAACGAATTAAAGAGAAAAGAGGAGCATAGAAATTCATTGTATCAGTTAAAAAAATATGCGATTCAAATAAAAAAAATTAATTACAAGAAATAAGAAGTGGTTTCTAAAATTTCAGAAAAGAAGCTTTTTATTATTAGCTTATAATTATTCTTATTCTTATTGAATGTTTAAATGCTTAAAAATTAAATTTTTATGTTAATTTGATTTTTATTAAACTATGATTAAATTTAAATAATAAAACATAAATAAAAATTAATTTGTTAATACTTTCATTATTTTTAATCGTACAGCCATGGACAGTAAATTAGCACAAAACTTTTTCATAAAAACAATCGTATTTTTTATTGTATTTTAGTTCAAGAAAAAGAAAATTTTGAACACAAAAACTTAAATTGAATATTCTTCTTTAAAAAAAACCCCAAACCTTGGTCGAAGTTTCAAATCATCTGCTCAATAAGGTCCACAACATCTCATACGCCAGATTTTAGCTGGACAGTAAAATAGAACAAATAAAAATTTCTGGAATTAAAAGGATATATTTAAATTAATAATAAAAATGTTAATGTTTTATATCTTTATTTTCAATTACTGCTTGGCATATGCGGGACATGCTTTCAATCAAATTCTGACAGCGCTCTTTTGGAATAGAGTACCAAGAAGTCTGTATTCCAGCCCAAAGATCATCCAAGTTTTTGTACTTTTGTTGAGCAATCGCACATTCCACATCGTTACAGAGATTTTCAATCGGGTTTAAGTCTGGACTTTGAGCCGGCCAGTCTAAAACGGGAATGTTTTCTTTAAAAAACCACTCCTTTACAAGCTTCGGCGTGTGTTTGGGGTCATTGTCGTGCATGAAAGGGTTCCATTTGCTTCTTAAGAATGTCTAAGTACTGATATCGGTCCATTTTTCCATTTATTTTTACAATTGAGCACACACCGTGCCATGAAAATGATCCCCAGACCATTATGCTTCCCTCACAATGCTTCACGGTCTTCATGGTGTAGCGTGGGTTCAATGCCTGACGTTTTGGTCGATGAACAAACACTCTGCCATCCGGTCCCATACGATTTACTTTAGTTTCATCACTCCAAAGTATTTTTTTTCCAGAATGAGAGGTCTTTAGACTTGTGGGTTCGAGCAAACAATAAACGCTTTGCAATATTTTTTTTTTATAGAAGTGGTTTTTTCGGCTTGCTCTCCCAAACAGCTGTGCGTCAATTAGGCGTCTTCGTATGAGTTGGTCTGATAAATTTAATCCAAATTGCGAGTTAATTTCGTTCGCAATATCGCGCCATGACATGAAAGGATCTTTCGTCGACTTCCGTACAATAGCACGATCCACAGCTTGGGTTGTTTTTTTGCGAGTGGCTTCTGTTTTTTGTTTTCTATTGCATGAACAGAGTTTGCTTTCATAAAAATAATCACATTGTAAACCATTTTTCGCGATCGATGCAAAGTTTCTGCAATTTCAGGCGGCTTTTTTCCATCTTTCCACATGTGGACGATAATGCGCCTCTCATCTGGTGTACAATCTTTACCACAACCCATTTTTTGTAAAAATTAGATTAAACAACACAAAATTAAAAGAATTTAACGTAAGAAAGAAATTCCGCGGCAAAGAAAAACTTTTATAACACTTTTATGTACGTTGTGCTAATTTACTGTCCAAGCCAAATGCAGCCAATGACACAAATCAGTGATCAAAATAAAACATTATAACGGTAATATTTTTTTTATAGCAGGAGCTAAATGTTCTTGTGTAACAGTGAAGACAAAAATAATTGGTCTAATTAGGCAAAAAATTAGAAAATTACCCCAATAAAATTATTCAGTGATTTTGTGCTAATTTACTGTCCATGGCTGTATATTCGAAGCCGTCATATCATAGCTATACTCTTCAATTGTAGTTTCCGACGTTTCACATTCTAAATTCGTTTCGGGGAATTCAATTTTGTAGCGAAAACAAATATTGTGTATAGCTGCACAAACTGCAGTAATTTTTCCAGAAAATTGTGGAGAATAGTATGCTTGTCGTGCGCATAGCACACATCTAAACCTATTTTTAAGGACTCTTATGGTTCGTTCCACTATATTCCTTGTTTTCAAATGAATATGGCTAAAATTGATCTCAGGACTTCCCTCCGCCGATCTAAAAGGTGTCATTAAGTAGGGTTCCAACGGATAGCCAGCGTCTCCTTAAAATAAAAAAGCAAATGGAATACGTATATCAAAATTAAAAAAAAATAATATTTACCCAGCAGCCATGTATTTCTTTCTCCATTGTCATAATTATTTTTTAAAAGTTGTTTCAAATCAGTAGCATTCCACACCTACGAATCGTGGACTGACCCTGGATTGTGCGATGAAATATATCGTATTCTTTGCTTGTGATTGAATACATTTGAAAAGATTAAAAAAATAACAAAAAAAAATTTTAAATTTCGATGTTTAAACTTACCACTGTAGCATTTAGACTATAAAAACCTTTTCTGTTATAGTACTTAAATCTTTCTCCTATACGTGGTTCTGAAATTTGTATATGGGTTCTATCAATGCAGCCTATAACCCCCGGAAACTCGATTTTTTCATAAAAGCGTTCCTTAATTTCGTTTCATTTTCATCCATTTCAAAGGAAATCCATCTTGGACAAAGTTTATCGTACATCACATCTATGCACTCCTTTAAAAATTTGCTGACTGAAGTTTGGGAAAGTTTAACATGGAAGTCGTTACCGGTACTCTTTTGGTAACTTCCCTCTGCAGGTATCCTAATTGTGGCTGCTAGCTTAAAAATATTTGGAACGACATCTTTTTGGTTCTTCCAATTTCGGAATAATTTTTTCCTCTACATATTTGAACGCCTTTTTAAAATTCCATAAAAAGAAAAAATATGCTACCCACCTTCGATTAGGGAGGGAAAATATTGCAGATTGTTCCCTTAGCTGTCTTCGTCTAGCAACCAGCTCACTGGTACTGTATTCATCCTCAGATGATGAAAATAAAGCGACACTTAGCATTTCTTATCTTTTTTTTTGGAAACAGCTGTTTTTTGTTGACATTTTTTTTTTAATTATTAATAATTTTGAGTCACTCCGCAATAATAATTACAAAAACATCGTTGTCGTTTTTTTTACACGGTACTGCAAAAATTAAAAAACGCCAACGACAGGACAAGCTGTCGAATCACGCTAACGCCTTAGACAATCAGGATGACTACCAAAATCTCTAATTAAGTTCGCATCAAATAAAAACTTTCTCATGACGTAAAAGGAGTTGATTTATTTATTTTTTTTTTGTTGCTTAAAATTAATTTAGAGATGCTTTACTGTTGCCAAATTTAAAACCAAAATATGGTTGAACATATAATTGCTAAAAAATAGCTAAATTATGAAAAATTAAATAATTTTGCAATAAATTTCTAAATATTTTAAATTTCTGTTGAAAAGTTACAAAAAATGTTTACTTAAAATTTCCCGAAAAATTGGCAAATTTTTAAAAAACAATATTTAAACAATGTTACAAAAGAAATTAATGTATTAAAAATGCTTAAAACAAGAAGACCGCCTTTCAAAATATAGTTAGATTTTCAGGATTTAAGTTATGATTTGAGTGTATTAGAGTTCTGCTAAAATTTTATCACGGGAAGAGCAATTTACTATTCTAAAATCCTAAGCCCCATTTTCTCAAAGACCCATTAGCCACTAAGTTTATCACTTACTATCACATTTGTTGTTGTTTAAACTTAACTGGAGGTTAAATTTAAACGGGATATTAAGTTATCGGTCAATGTGTCCAACCAAACAGTTCGGTCAAAAAATGAATACAGACCAAGTAAAATCTTATTATAAACCTCAACTAAAGTGTTTAAAAATCGCTGGATTTGACGATAAAATAGTTTTATTGAAAATTTCATAAATGATAGTTTTATTAGAAATTGTTAGTTATGACTTTCTTTGCTGCTCCTACACACATAAATACCGAATTGTGAAGCATATTTTGGATGCTGCAACAAATAAATGTTGTTAGTACAACCATATTTAAGTGTGATTCCTTATAATTTTGGGTGTTGCAACTAAAAGTCAATTGTATTGATCCAATTTTTTTTTTGTGAAAATTAATATTCGTAACCGAATGCAAAAAATTTTAACTAAGTATACCAGAGTACCAAATATTCCCTCATCACTCATGCACATGAAAAAAGAATAATTTTTCTTGTGTTTTGTTCTATTCGTGTTTGAAGATACACAAAATTGTTTGCTTTATTCGTGCGAAAATAAGAGAATTTGTTTTCATTCACTTCGGCATTTTTGAGATGTAACCTTTTTGTAAATTTTTTCACAAATGAAGAGGCGCATCAAAGTTTATTTTCATTCGCTTTCAAAAATGAATATCAAAAAATTGCTGTCATTCTGAATGTACATAAATGTGCGATTTTGTTTTACTTAAGCTGTGTATACATACATGTACATTATGGGTATACATCAGGTGATCAATTCTCGTTCTGTGATAATGTGAAGTGAAAAAAACTTTTCATTTTCGTTTTCATAAGCACTTTTCACTCGAACTTTACACAAATACATAATTTGCGATTCTCGTATGTATTATGAAAAAAATGTTTCATTCGCACTGTACCCATGAAACTGTGTTATCCAAAATTTAAAGCAAATGTCAAAGCAGAGAAAAAACGTAAACAAAAGTGAATTAAGTTCGTAAAATTTATTTTAAATAATTATATAAAAATGTCTGGATTAATTGTATTATTGGATATTACTCAAAAAATTCCGGATGAACAAAGGTAAGACAATGATGTTACAAGCATTTCATTGCAGTAAATAATTTAATAATTTATAGGAATTTTTTGAGAGTGCTGAGACGCATACTTCGTGATGACCACAATCCATTCGAGATGACAACCGACAAGCACTTCATGGATTTATATCGGCTTACTTTAAGTGAACTATATTTGGTGCGCGTCTAATATTACTTAAAGAAAAAAACATTTCATAAAGAATATTAATAAACTATAAATAAATATGCCATACTTTTTACATTTTTCACTATCGTTTTGGGTCCCACTAAAACTGTTAAGGCTAGCCGCTAATTGGTTACACTTTTCGTCTCGAAATTTGGCACCATCTGCAGTTACAAATCTGTAAATATGGGATTAATAAAAGTGTGTATATGGTTATTAAGCTACTTACTTATCGTTTGCAATGTCCACATGCTTTTCTTAATAATTAATTAAATACTCCTTTTGGCTTTCGCTGGCACGCTTTCCTCTTACAATCTTCTCCATGTTTATTTCACTTATAAATAGTCTGTGTAAACAATTTTTTCATATGAAAATATTTTGACAGTTGTTTGCACGGTTACACAAAACAATAATCGCCAGTGCTGTGCAATCGTGAAAAAAATCTTGTTTCGTTCCACTTTTTTTTTCATATGAAAACGTTTTGATATTTCTTTACATTTTTTCACAGAACGCGAATCAAAAGTACTATGAAAACGTGAAAAAAAAACTTTTCATTTCACCGTTTCACAAAACGAGAATTGACCCTCAGGTCCAGGCAAACACATACAATCATATTTTGTCTTTGTATGAGTAAGTTGCAGTTTTCTCTTACTCAATGGACTTAGCAAAACCAGATCTCGAACCAGTCTAAAAATACATTTTCATACATATAAGTATTAAAAAGATCAACTATAAAATAAAAACCGCTTAAAAGTAAGATTATATTAATATACACAACAATTAATTAAATACTCCTTTTGGCTTTCGCTGGCACGCTTTCCTCTTACAATCTTCTCCATGTTTATTTCACTTATAAATAGTCTGTGTAAACAATTTTTTCATATGAAAATATTTTGACAGTTGTTTGCACTGTTACACAAAACAATAATCGCCAGTGCTGTGCAATCGTGAAAAAATCTTGTTTCGTTCCACTTTTTTTTTCATATGAAAACGTTTTGATATTTCTTTACATTTTTTCACAGAACGCGAATCAAAAGTACTATGAAAACGTGAAAAAAACTTTTCATTTCACCGTTTCACAAAACGAGAATTGACCCTCAGGTCCAGGCAAACACATACAATCATATTTTGTCTTTGTATGAGTAAGTTGCAGTTTTCTCTTACTCAATTGACTTAGCAAAACCAGATCTCGAACCAGTCTAAAAATACATTTTCATACATATAAGTATTAAAAAGATCAACTATAAAATAAAAACCGCTTAAAAGTAAGATTATATTAATATACACAACAATGCCTTGTTATAAAACATTGGAAAAAATTTCGCTGAGTGCATATAAAACAAGCGTCTACACAACATCTTGTGAGAGAAAAACGCGGCGTAGTGCATTTGCCTGGCTCCGGTATACACACATGTACATGATGCTTCTGTAACTTGAACATGTTTAATTTGGTTTTAATGAATAAGTTTTCTGGATATTTGCCATTTTTTAAAATGACCGGTATTTCGAAAAGCGATTTCGCCATTTTGTGAAATGACAATATTTTAAAATGGCCCGTATCTCAAAAACTAAGCGATATAGTGCAGTATGGACAACTTTTTGTTCTATTCGAGTATTAAAATACTGGCCTTCGCGTCTTTCGCGGACCTACCGAATCTATTCAATTGAAGGGTAACCTTGTCGACCTTTGCAAAAGTTTTGTCCGTTTTGCGCTATCTTGCTTAGTTTCCGAGATATGTGAATCGTGAAAAAGCAATTGTTTCTTTTTTATTTTCATTTTTGTGCAGAATAAATAAAATATTAAACAAAGATATCTTTTTACATAGGAACATGAACACATACGATAAAAACAACCAATGGAATTAGTGTATATAAACATTAAAGAATGCAATGAGTGTGCCATACATATATGAGCATTGGAGTTTTTTTTACTTCTCACTTTCTTAGCTATTCATTTTCGAATGTGAGCAAAACCAAAAAATTTTGCAGTTTTAAGTCATGATAATTTATCATGAATGTTTAAATTTAAGTGTTCATATATGAATCCTTCTGAACCCTGCTTAAAAGCCACTTGTTTTGGGTGTATTAACTTGTTTTTTTTAAGAGCAATAATCTTTTCCAATAATTTGCTTATACATGGAAGTAAAGAAATTGGTATATATCCATTTAGTTTACTTTTTTCTTTATCCGGTTTTGGAAGGGGTATGATGGAAATTTTTCAATCTTTTAGAATATTACCAAAATCAAATACGTTGTTAAATAATTTTACAATAATTTCTTTACAATAATCTCAAACCCCGCAGTTTTCCCCTTTAGGAAATTAAGTGATGTGTTAACTTCTATTAGTGCTATATCGTTCTTGTGTGATATATTTACTTTGGTTTTGTTGTTTATAAAGATCTGAGTGAAGGTTGAATCGCCTGATTGAAAGGATCAAGGAGAAGAGCTTTTCTTTCTGGTTGGGTATAAGTATACTCCGTATTTTTTCCCTGATATATTTTCCATAGAGCTTGTTGAAGTTACGCCATACAGTTTGAATGAGAGTTTGCATTTTGGTAACCGCATAAAATAATCGCACGGTAACTGTAAAAATTAATTCTTTACAACCCAGGTTTTGTAAATAATTTAGTATAAAAATGATGTAAAAAATTTAAATATTTGGAATTTTTATAAGTTTTTTCGCTGAATTTCAGAGTGGGTTATGTAGCGTGCATTAGTTCCACAACTAGATCTTTTGGGCCAACACTAGTTCTAATTTGGCGTTGTCACCCATGCTTTTTGTATGAAATTCCCACGCCTGGGACTAATTTCAAGAGGCTATCAAGGAGCATTAATCCCTAAGGCAGATCGAATTACAAACTAATATTTTTAGTTAAAGTTAAATAGTTTCAAGAACTTTTTGGAAACGATTAAAACATTCGCCTAAAATAATTTTTTTTAAATAAATTTTTTTTTCTATTTTTATAGGAGAAATTTTTATAACATTTTTTTTTTGGTTAAGATGGACGAAATTCTGTCAACCTATGCGGAAGTCATCTATAACTTGTTCTAAATCACTTGTTCCTAATGCAAACATGACTCCTTTGCGTGGGTTTTTAGAACTAGTTGCCCCACCAGTAGTTCCAAGGATGCTTTTAAATAATATGTAGTTATTCCCTGAGAAGTAGTTCTAAAACTAATTTTAGATTGGGTTCCAAAAATTTTCCGGAATACAGTTAACAAATAGTTTTTAGTGGGTGCGATTAACCGTTAACCGCGATAACCGCATCTATTTTAACCGTAACCTAGCTTAAGAAAAATTGCGGTTAAATGCAAACTAGCTTGAATAGAGGATGATAAATTTATTTCAGATGTAAATTCATAAAAACTTTCCCTTTTTAGCTGTTTTTTAAAGAGTGAATTTACCTTTTGATATTCTATTTTGTTTTCCAGAGTAGGATTTCTTTTAAACTTGTGCCAACTATTTTGTTTACTTTTACGTAAAAGTGTTAAATTGTTGTTCCACGGCATTCTTATTATTTCTTTATGAAAATTGAAAGTTAAAATTTAAGAGTTTAATTGTTAAAATATTAATTTGTAATATTTATGTTTGTTAGGTTTTTAATAACACTTTGTATTTTCAGTAACTAAGTTTTCTGTTAAATGTTTTTTTTTTTGTTAATTTTAAAATTTGGAAAATATTTTATTATTCTAAATAAAATAATTGTGAACTACGGTCGTTTATGTTTATCCAAGAGGTTATTGGCCTCAATTAATCCACTAAAAAAGAAATATCGTATATAAATCAACAAAATGGATAGCAAGACAATGTTAAATAGCAGTAACTACCACACTTGGAAGTTCAATGTGGAAATGTTGCTGTTGGAACGTGAATTGTGGGATATTATTGTAAGTGATGTCCCTGCGAAGAGGAATGAAAAATGGCTGGTACGAGATGGCAAAGCTCGGGCAGTGATTGGTTTGTCTCTGGAAGAAAATGAGAAAATTCATATCAAGAAACTAAAAACAGCTGAACAATTCTGGGATATACTCAAGAAAAATTATGAAAAATAAAATTTGACAAATCGGGTGAGTCTTTTTAGACAATTATCTTCAAAGAAACTTCCAGACGGGCAATCAATGGAAGACCATATTTCTGAATTATTGGATATAATTGATCGGTTACAAGATATAGGTGAAGAATTCCCGGAACATAAGGTTGTGGCATTTTTATTGGGAAGTTTGCCTGAAAGTTACAAGGTCCTTGTTTCTGCCCTTGAGGTACGTCCTGAAGCTGATCTTACTCTTGATATGATCAAAGAACAATTATTACATATTACAAAAGAAGATTTGGTGATACTAATGCTCAAGAACTATTGTTAAAATCCAAATTTATTTATTTTAAAATGTTATACCTGTGGCAAACAAGGCCATATTAAGAACAATTGTTTTATGAATAAAATAATTCTGCAAAACATGTTGATCATAATGATCGTCATGCTTGTTTTGGTGTTTTATCAAATAAATTAAAACATGGTTGGTTTGTTGACTCCACAGCTACAAGTCACATATGTTGCGATAAAAATTTCTTTAATAAATTAGAAAATATGAATAAAAATGTGCATTTGGCCAGTTGAATCTAAAGGTGAAGGTTTTCTAAACTTTAATGACAGCAATATTCTTGTAAAGAGTGTTTTATTCATGAAAATTTATTATGAGTTCGAAAATTGGTTTCAAAAGGTTTCGAGGTACAGTTTTGTGGAAACAAATGTGTGAAGATAAAGTATATGCAACAACAACTTTGAAGGATAATTTATTTAAAGTCGATGAATACAATTTAGCATCAAAGGTTTCATCTTCAACATAATTTGTGTTCATACTTGGTTACAGAGAAATAGAAGAAATCAGGTATGGTGTTAATAAATCTCTGATAAATAGGTTAAGTTTATCCAGTTGTAACTGTAGTGATAAGTGTAAAATATGTTTGAAAGCTAAGATGCCTCGTAAGCCATTCCAAAGACATTAGATAATCGATCTAAAGAAGTTCTAGATTTAATCCATAGTGATTTATGTGGTCCGATGCAGCAATGCGATATTTAAAAAGATCCCAAATTTTTAAGTTATGTGTTGGAACGAAAAATCAGACCAATTTTGAAGGCTACACAGATTCTGATTGGGCAGGTGATAGAAATAGTCGGAAATCAACAAGTGGTTGTATTTTTAAATTGGGTAATGCTACAATAAACTATGCTGCATGTAAACAAGATCTTGTGACACTTTTATCTACTGAAGCAGAATTGGTTGCTTTAACTAAAGTTAGTCAAGAAACTTCTAAATGATTTCAAAATTGAATCAACACCAAAGATATTTGTGGATAACCAAAGTAGTTTGAAAATGTTGGAATCTGAGAAAATCAGTTGAAGATCCAAGGGCAAAAAAATACGGAAAAATGTTAAATATTAAAAAAATATATAAACAAAGCATTTTCATTTTTATTTATTTATTAGGTACAAGATTAAAACAAATTAACAAAAAAATATTGACCCTATAGCGGTTTGCCTTCCGAATTTTTGTTGGTACTTCAGCCATGGATCTTTAAATTCCGCTTGTATCGATGGTTTTTAGTTCTTTTTTTATTTTCCGAATGAGGCAATCCACATTTTTTGCTCTGTATACTCTTCTCTTTAAGTTTGCCCAAAAAGTTTTTATTGGTATAAGTTGTGGAACATTTGGTGGGTTGGTATCTTCCGGCACAAATTTGATTTTTCTGTGACTTAAATTGTCTGTGGTAACTTTGGCGTAGTGGGACGATGCTGAATCTGGCCAGAAAACAATATTTTAATTTTTATGGTATTTTTTAATAAATCTTTCAAGTTCTGCAATACACTTTTCATTATAAACATTTGGGCTTACATATATAGTTGGATGTTTTAGGTGCTTCATGTTCAGAAGTCTCAAAGTAATACTTTTCTTGCCATTCATTGCCTTCCACTGTGAAATAGGTCTCATCATCCATCACACACTTATACACAGAGGTTGCAGAGAAGTAATTTTGGGAAAGGAGACGTCGGAGATTGATTTAATGATTTTTTCTTGTCTCTCAGTTGTTGCTGGTGCCATTTTTTTTCTTTTTCTTTTTAATTCCCATGGACTCTAGATATTTCTTAACTGTATTTTTGTGGCATTGGTACTTCTTTCCCAACTCTCGGAAAGATTTTGCGCTGCGACCCACGGTTTCAGCTTTCAATTTACTGCGAACTTTTGGATCTTGCAAACAACATTTCCTCCCCGAACCAGGTTTTCTTTCTACACTTTTTCTATTTTCTATCAAGTTTACTGTCTTGTAGACAAAAGTTTTTTAAAATTCCATGTCCTTGAAATAATTAACAATGTCAATTCTTGAACGGATTTTCTTTACAAAATTTGCAAATTAGCTTACATCGATCTAATTCCGTTTTTTAATACTAATTGATCAATGATGCACGTGTTAATATTTTTTAATAAACAAGTTGATGTTACGCTTAAATTCTTAAAAAAAGTTTTTGTTGTAAACAACAAAGCTTTTTTAATTACCTATTTACACTATTCCGCATTTTTTTTTTGTCCATACGTTAGACGTACTTAGGTTTAACTGAGTAAAATAAATTATGTTATTGCGAAGGGGTGTTAAAATATAAATTTGTAATATTTTTGTTTGTTAGGTTTTTAATAACCCTTTGTATTTTCAGTACAGCCCTCGGCTTTAAAAATTTGCTCAAAAAATTAATGATTCGGTATTAAATAATAGCTAAAATGATAATTAGTCATAGGATCTCTTTAAATATTTTACTTAAATCTTCAATAATAAAAAAATTTACTTCAGTATTTGGCATAATTATTTTGACTATTTTTTTGATTATTTTTTTACGTTTGGTAAAACTACTTTTCCTTTAATTGTCAAGCAAACAATTATAAAATTAAGTTGTTTGTTTTTTAAATTTGTTTTAACTAAAAATGGGGCAAAAAGCTGAAATAAATATTAAAATCAGTTGAAAAACATAAATCTGGAATTTCTGTAAGAAAAATATGCGAATAACTCAAATTATCGAGACAACCTGTGCATTTTAAAATTAATAATGAAAAGCAGGTTGGCTCTGTAAAAACTAAACCACGTTCGGACAGAAAAAGAATGACTACTGCAAAGGAGGACCAACGCATAATGCACGAATTCAAAAAGAAACCCGACTTAACAACAAAAGCCATAGAATTGGAGTTACGAAAATATGGGCCGACTGCTGTTAGTGAACGAATCAGGAATTAAAACATATTTGGGAAGAAAAATACAATATATTACACCAAACAATAAGAAAAAGCGTCTCCAATTCGCAAGAGATTATCTTAATAAGCCCTTGAGCTTTTGGCGAAAAGTATTATAGACGGATGAAAGTTCTTTTAAGTTAAATGGCGATATGATGGAGGCACAGTAATGTTCTGGGAGTGTGAATCTGCTAATGGGCGTGGTGACTTAGTCCCAGTTGACGGGATTATGAACCAACAGAAGTAATTGACCATACTAAATAATCACGCATTCCCATCTGGAGATAAAATTATAAATTTTTATTTATTTATTTGTTTAATTTTATTATAAGGATAATAAGAATTTAATTATTTTATAGTCCAATAAGTATCAAATATTCAGTCATAATACTCATAATCACAAACCCTTTGTCAGCTAGAAAAGTCTAGTGAAGTAATAACTGGAAATAACTAGAATACCTGACTACTCATATAAATACTGGTACTTGGTGACGCAGTAGTTCAGTTTATGAATTAAAACGCTAGTGTGAAGAACTAAAGTGTGGCTAACGTTTAGTCTATCTACACCGTGTAAATAAAGTGTGCTATTTAAGTGTTTTTCTGTAATTTTTAGTGACTGCTATAAATAAATAGAGCTATAAATAATTTCAAACAGTGTTTATTATTTGCAATATAGAAAGAACTCGATTTATTTAAAAGGTAAATAAATCAACGATTTTATAAAGGGTAAAATCGTAACAATTGGTGTTAGAAGTGGGATTGCAAAATAATAAGAAGTCATGAAATTGGAGGAGCTTAAGGTGGAACAGCTCAAGAAGGAATTGAGCAAATTGGCGCTACCGACAGCAGGAAATAGAGTCGAATTGCAAAAGAAACGGAAACTGCTAGAAACATCGAGAACAGACAACGAGAAATTGTCAGCTAAGGTGGAAGAAAAGCTTTAGGAAACTTATAAAGCAACTAATAAAAAAATTTCTGTGGTTAAAAAACGAGTTTCCGACTTAAAGAATGACGTCGAGAAAAAAATTCAAGATCTGGAAAGTAAAATAAATAATTCTCAATGTCAAGAGGGCCGGGTACGAATTATTTCAGAAATTTCTGGTAGAGCAAAGGCCCCCACTTTTGACGGCAGCGTACCATTTAATGTTTTCAAGTTCCAGTTCGAGATAGTCGCCGCCAGAAATATGTGGAAACGCTGCAGAAATTCTAGAAGTGTGCCAATTACCTGCAGAAATAATTATGACGACAAAATGGTGGCACTGCAAAGGAAGTAAATGGCGAACACAAAAAAGAAATATACAGAATGGAACTAAGAGGTAGACTGCAAAAAGCAAATGAGTCATTACAAGATTTTGCGACAGAGATTGAGCGGTTGGTTCAGCTGACTTATCCAGGTGAAAATCATCTATTCTTATATCAGTTCAAAATTGAAGCATTTGTGAATGGAAATCGGGATTTTGAAGTGAGACATGCGGTATGTGCTACGCAGAAATCGACTTTTGCTGAAACTGTCTCATTCGCGCTGGCCCAAGAGACTGCGAAGGTGATTTCCAAGCCACAAATATTTAAGGTGCTTAACCTCGAAGTAACTGCTGAAAAGGATATAAGCTCACAAGTTAACAGAGGCAGTTATGAAGGCATTATGTGAAAAGCAAAGCAAACCGAAGGACAAATGCTACAACTGCGGTAAAGTGGGACACTTTCAGCGAAACTGCAAAGCACCCAGAAAAAGCCTCAGAGCCGATGAGCAATCACCTCAAGAGTCCCGTTAAACTAAAAAGAGCTAGCACTACGGGGCATGAGCTAGCTCCCACAACCGATTCCCCACAATCTCCATATCAATAGCACAGCAGGAGAAAAGCAATCTTACTCCTTTACATCAGGAGCATCACAGTCAATCATCAGGCACGATTTAGTGAAAAAGCAGTTGAACCACTATACGGGGTAAGTCTGCGCACAGCTACTGGGGAGCCTGCCCCTGTCTATGGTAAAATAAATGTAAAACTAAGGATTGCCAACATAAGCGTCAATCACGTATTTATTGTTGCCGATATTTTGGACGAGGTAATCATTGGTGCAGATTTCATGATTGGTCACGGCATTAATCTGCATATGGGGCAAAAAGTTATGATTTGGCGCAATTTTGAAATGCCCCTTGATGTTGGATATGAGCAAGGAGATCGAGTAAGAAAGCTAGTAACCATCAGTCATCAGAAAAAACCGGCACGGTCACAAACGTTAGTATGGATGCGCATGGAGGGAGATTGTGAGGAGAGCAGCTTGGGGGTGGTAGAACCATCAGAAATAAAAAGTGACCTTATAACAGCGAAAGCCCTCTTGAAAACCAGCAAAGACAACAGAGTCCCTGTAAGAGTACTGAACCTATCAAATTGTGAAAAAGTTGTCCGAGCGAACTCTGAAATAGCCAAATGCACTGCGCCAGAAGCAATAATCAGTTGCGAAAAGAACTTTGAACCTTTCAATGCGCCCGTTGAAGATCGAAAGATTCTGGCAGATTATGTGGAAAAATGGGTAAAAGAACTGGCCCCGCCTGATAGAAATAAAGCCAAACAATTAATCAGGAAATATGGCGATTGTAAAACATCGAATAAATACTAGTGAAGCGAGGCCAATAAAGCAGGCGCCCAGAAGTATTTCTTTAGCAAAACGAAATTAAGTAAAGGAGTTAGTCAACGAAATGGAGCGTAGTGGAGTAATCGAACCATCTTCTAGTCCATGGAGCTCGCCTATAGTTTTAGTTAAGAAAAAATATGGCAGCACCCGATTCAGTGTTGATTACAGAAAACTAAACGATATCACCAAGAAGGATAGCTATCGACTACTGCGAATTGACGACACTCTAGACACGCTAGCAGGAACCAAATGGTTCTCCACATTGGACTTACAAATTGGTTATTGGCAAGTAGAAATTTGTTGACAAGACAAGGACAAAACTGCCTTTAGCACAGGTGATGGATTATGGCAGTTTAATGTGATGCCCTTTGGACTCTGCTCCAGCAACATTCGAGCGGTTAATGGAAAATGTGCTGAAAGGACTCCACTGGAAGACTTGCCTAGTGTACCTTGACATAATTTTCATGGAAAATACTTTTGATGAACACCTGAAGAACTTAGCAGAAGTCTTAAGGCGAATATCTGCGGCTGGACTCAAGCTTAGCGCAAAGAAATGTACACTGTTTCAGAGGGAAGTCAAGTATTTGGGACACTGCAGAGGGTAGATTAACCAATGAAGATAAGATTCGGCTGTTAAAGATTGGCCTCGCCCGAAAAATCTGCACGAGTTGCGCAGCTTTCTAGGTCTCTGCACATACTACCGACGATTTGTACCAAATTTTGCCAGTGTGGCTGCAAGTCTACATGAGCTGATTAAGAGGGCGCGACCATTTCATTAGGTTGAAGCGCAAGAACAAACAATCCTTAGGCTCAAGGAGTTATTATGTACGGCACCGATTCTTGGATATCCTGTGGCCGGGGAAAAATTTGTTCTGGATAGCGATGCAAGCGGATATGGAATAGGAGGTATACTTTCGCAGGTGATCAATGGAACCGAAAAAGTCATAGGCTATTACAGTCGAGTACTTTCGAAGCCTGAAAGAATCTACTGCGTAGCGCGACGGGTACTCTTGGCGGCGGTAGAATGTGTAGATCACCATTCTGCACTCAGGTGGCTGCTGCAATTCAAACAACCATAAGGGCAGCTAGCTCATTGGATTGAACGACTTCAAAGCTATGATTTCAGCATCGAGCACAGGAAAGGCATAAAGCATTGCAATGCGGACGCCCTTTCAAGACGCCCCTGCAATTTAGAGTGCAAACATTGTTCGAGGGCTAAAGGAAAAGAGTGTGTCGTTGATATAAAACTAACGCATATTGAGTCAAGTGAAGCCTGGTCAGCGGCGAAACAAAATGACCCCATACTGTCAAAAATTATGTCAGCCAAAGCAGAGGACAGGAGGCCTACTCGTGAACAAATATCAGCTGAAAGTCCGCTAATGAAGGCGTATTGAGCCCAGTGGAACAGTCTACGGGTAAGTAATGACTGCTTACACCGTATATGTGAAAGTGCGGACAGCAAAACTGAGACAAAGCTAATTTTTGTGCCGTCAAGCAAAATAGACGAAGTATTAAATAAGTTCCATGACGGTCCCATAATAAGTTCCATGGTGGTCATCTCGGTGTCACGAAAACCCTAGAGAAGTTAAAACAACGATTCTATTGGGTCGGCTGCCAGCAAGCTGTAAGCGATTAGATAGCAAATTGCGCACAATGGATCATAGCTAAAGGACCAGCAAGGAGAAGCCGTGGGCAACTTCAACAATACAATTCCGAAAACCGTTACGTTCTTGTGGTGATCGACTATTTCAGTAAATGGCCTGAGGTATACGCTATACCGAACCAGGAAGCCAGAACGGTAATAAGCGCATTTGTGAACAACTGGGTGTGTCGCTACGGTGTTTCATTGGAATTACACTCTGACCAGGGAAGGAATTTTGAATCTGCTATCTTCAAGGAAATGTGTGTGTTGTATGGAATAAGAAAAACAGGAACCACCCCGCTGCATCCGCAATCTGATGGTATGATCGAAAGATTCAATCGCACTTTAGAGGAATACTTAAGAAAAGTGGTCAGTACTCATCAGAAGGACTGGGAGGAACACATTCCTAAATTTCTGCTGGCATATAAATCGGCTGTTCACGATTCCACCTCCCGGACACCTGCAAAAATTATTTTCGGAACGGAACTTAAATTGCCAGGCGATTTAGAGTTTGGTGTTAAGCCCGCCGCTATAGATAAAGACAACGATAACGCTTCCCCGGAACAAGAAGACCTTAACGAGCTTCATGAGTTTGTTCGCAATCGAATTAAAATAGTCAGCGATAAGATGAAGACGAGGTACGATAGGGCATCAAATTCTGAAGGATTTAATGAAGGTCAGCTGGTTATCTCCCGCCGCTGTGTGAAGAACTAAAGTGTGGCTAACGTTTAGTCTATCTACACCGTGTAAATAAAGTGAGCTATTAAAGTGTTTTTTGTAATTTTTAGTGACTGCTATAAATAAATAGAGTTATAAATAATTTCAAACAGTGTTTATTATTTGCAATATGGAAAAAACTCGATTTATTTAAAAGGTAAATAAATCAACGATTTTGTAAAGGGTAAAACAAAATACAAATCATATAAAAAAGTTTAAACAATTAACATAATTGAAAATAAATTAAATTAATTATCTAGTTTACAGAACAGGAAATAAAAATTATGGAAGAAATATGCTGTAGAGGTAAAAGGGTTAGTTGTTTGTAGTAAAAATTCAAAAAGTGCTTGCTTGAAACGATTTTTACTGAATATAAGTTTAATGTTCAGAGGTGTTCTAAGTATAATGGCGTTAACGAAGAAAAGTCTGCTGGAGTTTAGGAAGTTGCATCTAGGAATAATCAACGTCATACATCTTGTAGAACATCCAAAGTTAATTTTTTCATACAGGTATGTGGGAGTTTTCCTATAGATCAATCCGTGCAAAAATAAATTTCCCATACGTAAATAATCCACCAAATCGCAGCCAAGAACCACTCTTCGGAAAGATATGCTAATAAACCGATTTAGACCAAATACATATGTTATAAAGGGTGTCCCAAGAAGAACGCAATTTTTAAATCTGGCAACATTCGAAGTGTCATTGTTTGACATTTGAACAATTGTTATTGTTTGCTAGTAGTAGGTACGAGGTTAGTAAAAATGGAGCGCTACACGAATGAACAACGCATTCTCATTGTGAAATTGTTTTACCAAAATGGTGAAAGTTTTGCGGCTACAGTTCGCAAATTGCGATCAATTTGGGGTCACAATAATGCTCCAAAAGAGTCAACTGTAAAGAGATTAATGGATAAATTTGCCGAAACTGGGTCTGTTAGTGATGTAAAGACAACAACGCGCCATCGACCAGGTCGATCGACCGAAAATGTCGCAGCTGTACGTGATGATGTCGCTCAAACTCCATCCACCTCAATTCGACACCGAGGTCAGCAAATTGGTGTCTCCAAATCCACTTTGCAGCGAATTTTGACGAAAGATTTGCATCTTCATGCATACAAAGTTCAATTGACTCAGGAACTGAAGCCAGCTGACCATGGACAGCGAAGGGAGTTCGTTAATTGGGTATTGGAGAGACAACATGAAAATGCTGATTTTGCCGTTAAAATCATCTTCAGTGACGAGGCCCATTTTCATCTTAATGGCTTCGTCAATAGGCAGAATTGTCGCATTTGGGGTGAGGAAAATCCTCGAGTGATTCACGAGAAGCAAATGCGTCCTCAACGTGTCACTGTGTGGTGTGGTTTTTGGGCTGGAGGAATCATTGGACCTTTTTTTATGGAAATGAGGCAGGTCAAGCGCAAACAGTCAATGGTGTTCGGTATCGTGAAATGATAACCAGTTTTTTCTTGCCTTGAATTGAAGAAATGAATGTGGAGGGCATGTGGTTCCAACAAGACGGCGCCACATGTCATACAGCCAGAGAAACAATTCAATTGCTGCATCAGTCATTTCCCGGTCGTGTTATTTCGCGTTTTGGAGATCAGAATTGGCCGCCTAGATCGTGCGATTTAACACCATTAGATTTTTTTCGTTGGGGTTTTTTGAAGTTGATGGTTTACGCGAATAAGCCGACGACGACTCAAGCCTTAAAAGAGGAAATTGGACGCTGCATTAATGAAATACCGCAGCATTCATGCAAAACGGTCATTGAAAATTTCATTAAAAGATCGCGTGCATTGTTCCATACATAACCTCATTCTGTCTACTTTACGATATAATAAAGTTTAACGATTTTTTTTTAAATATCTGTGTTTTATTTAAAATTTAAAAATTGCGTTCTTCTTGGGACACCCTTTATGTGGGAGTAACAATTGTATGACAAGTTTTCTCTTTGTTTCAGTGGGGGTGAAGTTCGAAATGACAAAGTGGAGTTAATATAAAAATCTAAGTACTTAACTTTCTCAATAAATTGAAGACGAGTATTACCAAGATATATAGTTGGAAATCGTCCAAAGTTGAGTTTGTGTCTACTAATATGTAAAACGAAAGATTTAACGGTGTTAAGCAATAAATTATTTTCATCTGCCCATTTAACAATAGCATCTAGATCTTTATTTAGTCTACAACATTTATCTTCCACCACGACCAACACGATTGGATATGTATAGATGGAAATCATCAGCATATGCATGAGTTTCGACATATTTACAGACATTAAACACATCATTTATGAATATACTAAATAATAGCGGTCCAAGAACAGAACCCTGAGGAACACCAGCTGTACAAACCTACAATAACTTTCTGAGCCCGTCCAGATAAGTAATTTTTCATTAGAGTTAGGGCAGTGTCAACAAAACCAAAGTAATGTTTAAGTTTTGGACAAAGTATTGAATGGTCCACTCTATCAAATGCTTCAGAGAGTCCAATAAAAACATAAATGACAAATTTCCAATGTCATACTCGGGCCTTATATAATCTATAACTTTCAAGGCAGCAGTAGTACAGCTATGAGCAGTACGAAAATCAGACTGAATAGGTGAAAAGAGTGAATTGGAATCAAGGTACTCAGTAATTTGCCTGGACATGAGGGATTTAAATATTTTAGCTAGAACAGAAAGTATACTAATTGGCCTGTAGTCACCAGGCTCTGTTGCGGACGAAACTATTGCCACAGGAATAATTCTACCAATTTTTCACAATTTAGGGAAAGTTGAAGTTGTTATGCAGTTATTATATATATGTGTGTAAGTGGTCCTATAACATAAGGCAAAATCATTTTCAAGAATTTTATAGAAACATCATCCTCACCAACAGCGGACATTTATAGTGCTGTACATACATCAAACTCAGAAACCGTAGAAAATTGAAAGTTATTTGAACTGGCAATTGTGGGAAGTATGTTAATACTATTAAAGCATTTCACTATTCCACTTGCACAAAAAAATTATTAAGCTCATCTGGGTTTAAGCAACAATCCAATTAACCTCGTGATTCTTGTTATTCTTCCATAACTGATCAGATGGTAAAGAAGTATCAAGTTTTCGAGCGTAGTATGAATTCATTGCTTGCCTAGTTACAAGAGTAGCGTGATTTTTAGCCCAAGTGTATGCAGTTCTGTTTATAGATGAGCGTTGTCGTATCCAAGGGTCATAACAACGATTACGGTCACGAATAGACTCCCTAACAGTTGTGTTGTACTGTGGATTCATACCAGCAATCAGTAAGGTTCGAAACAGATAGTTCAGAGAGTAAGGAGGGGAAATCTACTGAATTGTAGTCTCGAAAAGTAACGAATCCAGAAGTCTCATTTCTGTTGTGATTAATATTCAATGTTCAAAAAAGAAGGTCGTGATCAGAAATAAATGATATCTGGTCATACAAAAGCAGCAAACTTGAGTCAGATAAACAAAAAACAAATCTAATCAACTTGAAACACTATTAGAGGAAAAACGTGTGAATATTCGACCATTCACTACTGTTAGTCCAATAGAACTTACAAAATCACTCAAATCCTCACTATATTTGTCATTAACTAATAAATTTACATTAAAATCTCCATAGGTAATATAATAATTATAATCAATCAAGTAACGGTTTAGGTCAGAAAAAAAGGATCCAGGCTATACGACTTGTTTGAATTATAAACACATGATACCAGAATTTAGTCACAAAATTAAATATTTCAACATTAATAAATTCGACATTGGAATCATCATTGACTAGTTTAGCCTTAAGATTTGCTTTGCAGGCAACACCGCCACCTTTTCTGACTTTTATAGTATTTGAAAGAGATTGTAGCCGTTTATGATATAATGTCTTTCTGATACATCATTATTAAACCATGTTTCGGTAACACAACACACAAACTTGTGAACTCTCAAAAATGGGTCTAACATAATCAAGTTTCAAACCATTTAAACTTCTGGCGTTAAAATTGACAAAATTCAAACCAGATCGCTGTTGACACAATATATTTAATAGAACTGAATAATTCTCGTTAACACCATTAAGAAAGTCAATATGACTAATGATAAAGCATAGGAAACACCATTTTTGTAGCAAATATATAGAGGAAAAGGGAAAAGAAAATCAGATAGCCTTACAAATATTTCATTTATCTTAAAAAAAACAAATTTTAAATTAAAGTAATGAAAAAGAATGAGAAAAGAATATATATATGTATATTTATATATGTATATATGTATATATATACATATTTATATATGTATATAATATATATATATAATATATATATATATATATATATATATATATATATATATATGTGCACAGCGCATGTTGCGGGGACGGTTTTTCGTTTCACAGGTTACTATGAAGACATTTTGATTCTTTGGAGACTGACCTCAAACTTTACATTAATCCACTATATACACTGAAGACATTTTACTGGATACAGCGCATATTATAGGGACTTTTTTGGCTGTATATACAGATGTCTTCAAAGTATGGGCAAGGAATATATATATATGAATATATAAATATGTCATGAAACTGTAATTTTCATATGTATCTAATTTCATATTCATTCATCAGTGTGAAATTTGATCTGTCAAGACGTGTTTTCCTTACATCATGCCACCGCCAAAAACTAAATCCGCGAAAAGAGCAAGAAAGGTTCTTTCAATTAAAGACAAAATGGAGCTGATTAAAGAATACTCAAAACTTAAAGTACCTTTTAAAATGTTGTCTGAAAAATATGGAGTTGGCATTCAAACTGTATCCGATTTAATAAAAAACAAAGATCGGATTTTAAAATTTTGCTCCGATACTGATTCAATGCTTGGCCTTAAACACAGATATACACTAAAAACATCCGAAAATCCAAAAGTTGATTTCGCAACATATGAATGGTTTCGGCAAGAAAGATTTATGGGAACTCCAATTTCAGGAAAGTTAACTGAAATCGAGATATTGTATGAACTTAAACTGAAATTTGCTTCTGAACTTCAGGCGAAATGATTGTCGAAAAGGCAAAAATTTTCCATTTAAAGTTAAACATGAATTCAGAGTGCACTTATTCATTTGGTTGGTTGGATAAATTCAAAAAACTTCATGGAATCCGTCGACTGAAATCTACCGGAGAAAAGGAGTGTGCTGATTATGAGTCTGCTACGATGTTTGTGGACGACTTGGATGAAATCATTAAAAACGAACAACTGAACAGGTCTACAATGCAGACGAAACCAGTCTATTTTGGAGGTGTTTGCCTCAGAGTTCTTTGGCTAGTGGTAATGAATATTCTATTGAAGGGTACAAGGAATCCAAGGAGAGAATCACAGTGCTAGTTTGTTCAAATGCTGCAGGAACTCACAAGTGTAAATTGTTGATAATAGGAAAAAGTGCCCATCCAAGAGCTTTAAAAAACGTTGAACACCTTCCTGTGATTTATAAATCTAATAAGAAAGCTTGGGTAACACAACAGCTATTTCTGGAGTGGTTTAATCAAAATTTTGTACCAGAAGCAAAGGAACATCAACGGCGCATCGGTCTCAAAAATAACTGTAAAATACTTTTATTATTAGACAACTGTCCAGCACACCCAGATGTAAATGCTATGATACATGAAAACGTTACAGTAAAATATCTCCCACCGAATTGCACGTCCTTGATTCAGCCTATGGATCAAGGAGTAATTCGGAGCTTCAAATGTCACTACCGTAAACTGATCGTTCAAAAACTTGTTGGTGCTAATGACAGACGTGAGTTCGTTAAATCTTTGAATATTAAGACAGCTTTGTGGGCAGCCGCAGCTTCGTGGGACTCTGTAACTCCACAAGTTTTAAAAAGAGTTTGGAATAACTTACTATCTCATAATGAAGATACTCCAAATAGCCTTGTTAAGATACAAACAGATATAACCATAACGTCTGGATGTACGATTGATGCTGTCGAAAAGTGGATGGTGTGCGACTCTGATGTCGCTCCGTTTGCTATTACTATATCTGAAGACGAAATCGTAGACATGGTTACCCAAAGCCAAGAAGATGAGCTTGATTCAAATTCCGAGGAATCAGATGGAGGAAATGCGGACGAAACGCCTACATTGGCTCTGGCAATAGAGGCTAGTAGTATTTTGTTAGGTTTTTTAGAAAACTTCTGTGCTGTTTTTTTGTTTTTAAAAATTTGATGCAGTTCACGGTGACGTTTTGTCCCAAAAAATATGACCCCAATCTTAAAATGTAATAAGCCCCATTTTTTGGGGCAAAATTTGATAATGAAAATTAACCCTAAAAATATAATGAAAAATTACCCCAAATAAATGTAAATTAGCTCCAAAAATTAAGTTTGGGGCATATATTCATTTATTAGATTGAGGCTCTAATTCATAATTTAAAATAACCCCAATTTGAAGAAATGAAAAATGAACCCTAATACATATGATGAAATAAAAAATGACCCCAGCATTATACGCATTTATATTGCATGGAATCAATAATATCTTAATCTACTCCTTATAAACACTGAAGTTTTTTGGACCAACCTAAATTAAAATATTTAAAAGAATTAAAATCAAAATCAATTTAAATAAATCAAATATTTTAGTGATGCGGAACCACTGCCTTTCAAATTAAATCAAAAATTAAGTAAATTTATACTCTCCGTCCATGAGTTGCGTCGTGTGTCCTTCCAGCCTTTAAGAATTATATTTGTTCTTAATGTATAAAAAACAAAATTTTCGCCTGCGCCGCCAACTTCTAAAACTATTAATATACGAAAAACAAAATGAAAATTTTTTAATAAAAATCGCGCGAATTTTTGTCTTTTTTGAGCCACTAAATATAATAATTTACTATTATTTTTTTCCCACAAACTCCATTTCTTCGTCTTTAATAGTCACTATTTCACGACTATCGTCAACGTATTCCATCAAACTAATTCTTTTCTAATAAATAATGTTACAACAAAACAAACGAGGAGGAGTTTATTATTTTTTCGAATCTTCTTTTAAAACAAAAATAATCTCAAAGTCAGTGTCCTTCTGAGTAAACAAGCTTTTATTCGTGTAAATCGGTTAAAAAATGACAATGTTATAGTACTTTTTATAAACAACGAAACGATTTCGATTTTATGATTCAACAAAAAGAAATAATTTAAAGTACGAACTATTTTTGTCTAATTACGTTTATTTTTTAAAAATCTTTACTTAATCTACTACGTTTGTAAGGCAACCAGCAGTTATTCTGATCTGACTTTTTTCTTCGAACCGCTTTTCCATTGTTGATAGCTCTTGGTGGAAGCGTTCGCCTTGCTCGTCCAAGTGAGAATGCAAAAAATGTATTTTGATTGACATTATGCATCCCATTTCTCCATACGCCTCTAGAAATTCACTAACACACTCAACTTTTAATACATTAAATGATTTTTATTAACACATAGCTTATAACATAATAAAATATTTTCGTTAGCTTTTTTTAAGAAAAATATGTTGTTTTCTGAAGCTGCACCACTAATACTGATTAGAAGATTCGAAAAAAACCCTCGTAGAAAATAAAAAAGTTAAAAAAAAAAATGAAATTTTTTTTATATTATTGAAAAAATCTCTACACATTTATATAAATAATATACGGGAAGTATATGTATTTCGAAAGAGCGCGTTCATTTCTAATTAATGCCGTTGACCGTTTCAAAATCGTTTAAAAAATGACAGTTAGAAAAATTTAAGTGTGCCAGTCCAAAAAAATACTCTTTTTCCCATATGTCGAAATTTTTTGGGTTATATAATACACTCAGCTAGACCTACACTAGGTCATTTCGCAAGTTCTTTTTCAGTGTAGCATGTATACAATATTGCACCAAGCCGAGTCTTTGACTCAAAATGATCTAAAAAAAGCGGAGAGAAGCTTTACAACTCAAAAAGAATCAAATCGTACTTAAGAAATTCAATGGGTGACCTTAGACTTTCCGTATTGGCTCAAATGTCATGAAGAGGTAAACCCAGAAAAAATTGTTGATAGTTTTATGTCGCAAAATCGTCGCATTAATATTTAAGTTTATTAAGTGTATACATACTCAGTCTATGTGATAAATAAGATTTAAATAAGAATTGTATATGAATTTAAAGCTGTAAATTTTGTTTTAAATGCTTCAAATAGGTAAAAAAATTTATTTATTGTCAAAATATTTATTTATTGTCAAAATATATGTATATGCTTAGGGCTGTAACTAAGTTCAAATTTGGAAAATATTTTATTATTCTAAATAAAAATACTGTGAATTACGGTCGTTAACGTTTATCAAAGATTAGTAAGTTTTTTACTTTGGCCACTTTGTTTTAGTTAGGTCGTTTAAAATTAATATTACATTTTCTGCTGCTTACAACCTGCATCCTTGTAAGGTAAAACAAAAACTTCCTTTTTTTGGTATTTTATAAGGATATGATTTAAAAGTTTTTCTTTAATTTTGCTGATTCTTAGTATGATGTAATAGTATGAGTGTATTTGCTTTATTTTGCAGGTAATAAACCAACGTGTGCAGTTTCTATGTATAAACATTTTTGGTCCGGTAGTTCAAATTAGTTTATTGCTGAAAAATATAGCTAAGACGTTTGCCGAGAACACAATTTCAGCTGAAAACTACTAGTATTCTCCATATGATAAATTTCATGTAAAAATCGAGATGCATTGAACCCAACCCCCTTAGATATCGATGAAATTTTGTTCATAGCTAAATTTGATCAATACAAACAAACTCTCATTGTTAGAAATGACTTTTTTGCGATTTTTTGGGCGTGGCACAGTGGGAAAGTTTTCGAAAAAACGCGAAAATGGTCGAAAAGGGCTCCATTTAAACTACAATAACTCAGAATCGGCCGAACTGATCTTGGTATCATTAAAAAGATATTTTAACAGGCTTTATGACACGTTAAAAAAAAAATTACACTGTAAAAAATTTATAACAAAAAGAAAATTTTAACTAACGAAAAATTCAAAAAGATCAAGGGTTTTTTTACAGTGTATTATTTTTTTAGAAAGGTTTATCCTTCACCTATACCATATCAAAAAATAAAAATGGGTTCTTTTTTAGTTTTTTTTATATAATTTATTAAGTAGTGTCACTTCTAGTAATTGCCCTTATATTTTATATTTACAGGTAAAATAAATAAACATTGTCCCAGGAAAATTGTGAATATGTTTTAACCCAAATTTTTTAAGTAGTGTCACTTCTAGTAATACGTACCGAAAGTTTTCGAAATAATTCGAATAATGATTACATTTTTTTTAAGTTAATTATTTGTAAGAAATTTTGCGCTGCTCAAATTTGGCACAGTCAGAATATCTGCGCACATGTACAAAAGTTTCATTTATCGGAATGAATGAATGAAAGCCTTGAGTTCCTCTTATAGTTTGAGCTTCTTTATATCTTGAAAATAGCTTTTCTTTAACGTTGTTGTATTCGTCAGCATCTGCGTAAGCAACTTGTATGGTGGTCTTATATGTTTCTGATGCCCAGTGATAGAGTTGCCTCGTTGTCTGGATTTCATTTTTATTTGCAATACTATAATTTCGAGCACCTCTCTTCAATGTTCCTCCGATTCCATCACATGCAGATTTTCCGTGACTGGTAGCATAAAAGTGCCATTCAGCGTCAATACCAAAATCAGATTTGTGATGGCATAAATTAATGAAGTTATATTTATTTTTATATTGTGCTCCTGCACCATCTGATACGTAAATGATTTTATTAATATTGTTGGTTATATTGGCCTTCACGAACTGTATCATTTTTGAAATATATAGATGAACTGCTATACTATCATGGGTATTGCAATCAGATATTATGGCAAAGCTTTTATGAGTTAATTTATCGTTATCTGAAAATAAACAAACAATGGAAAAAAACAAATAAATAAAAAATATTAAATATTTTGATGAGTGTGGATGGATGTGTTTACTAATACCAAAATATTAAAATAATTACCTTTGTAATAAATAACGAACGAACGGATGTATTGTAGCCTGATCATTATTCCAATGGTATCCTTGCACGGCATCTTGTACAAGAAATGCATAATTTTCAGCAAAGTCCATTTGAATTAACATTTCTCCTGATAACAGCGCCGCTCTTTTATTGCTGATAAATTCAGATTGTCGCTTTGCTATGAAATGATGCGGAATCAGAACTTTGATGTGTTCAGTAAAATCGCTGACAAATGATTCTGGGTTGGTGGTTAACGTTTCCAGAACACATCTAATCGTTGTATTCAACTTTTTGTATATTATTTCTTCAGTTTGGTTATTTTCAGCATATGCGTTTTTAGATTATTTAAAATTTTGAAGCAGTGACCACACATTGAAACGTAACACTCGCTTTTTTCTATGTCACCATTACAAACAACGAATTTGAGAATATCTTTGTAGTCGGTAAATGTGCATTCTCCTTCAATACAAATTGATTTTAAGCCACTTTTTTCAAACATCAGTTTCATATTCTGATGCAATGTGCATACACAGATATTTTGCTGGTTTCCAACTCCAAGTTTCATACAATTTTTCGGCCTTAACATTGTAAATTTTGTAAAACCCACTTTGGCCAAGGGGTTTTTTTTTTTAATTCGTAGTAAGATTCGCGTAGTGAAGATAACATTAGTCTTTTTTGAACTTTTTCACGTAAATTTCCTTGTTTAACAGTAATTGAATCTTGCGATCCTGGCATCATTCGGCTAATTTCATCATCTTCATAAAATAACTTAACTGTGCTTAGAGTTTCGGTTGGTAAACTACGTCTGCTCATTTTTAAAAGATTGATATCTGCAAACTTCGTTTTATTCCTTTGGATATCTTTACTTTTTTTGATACAATCGTGAGATAAATCATCCCCAAAACGATCTTTAATTTCTGCGTGACTCATATTGATTGGTAAGAGAGATAAAAGTTTTTGCTGTTCCAAAAGATTTGAGCTGTTCTCTATTTGATATTTGATGTTTTGCAAAATTTCTTCGTAAATGGCTTTGACGTTTTCAAGTTGCGCTGACAAATCAGACAATGGATCAGCTCCAAGTGAATCTGCTACATTTTCCAAAATTTGCAGTGATTTTCTATTTCTGTATGCATTTTGTTTGATATATTTCCTTTTAAGAGGCGACATTTGGTTTGGTAGATGAGGAATAATATGATCATTTATGTTTTCAAGGAGTTCGTTGCTTTCGATGTTTGTATTACGGCTGGTACAAGTTTGAAGTTCATTCAATTCTTCGCTAATTTCATCGCTGGGCGTTGTTGGTAAATAATTTGAGACTTCATTCTGCTCCACGTTGGATTCATTACGACTGCGCACTTTTCTCAGTGTATTCCGGCAAGCTTCGCAAATACGGCTACAATGAATGCTGGCGACAGCTGGAAAATATTCAATTATATTTGCAGCCTCGTTTTCATTTATTTTACGAAGCGAAGCGCAACACTTATTAGATATTTTTATGCATCTGTACTTATTGTTTGAATTCATATTCACTCAAATTTTTAAAATATACGCGTAAAAATTGTAATCGCTTGTACTTTTCGCGTTCGTTGGCACTTGTTGAATGACAAAAATCGTTAAGGAACACCTATAAATACTACGTATGGGTGCATATTTTAAGGGTGGCTATATTCATTAAGGGTGGCTGATTCAGCCACCCGTTTTGAAACGTTCCAAAACATGAGCACTCATAAATGTGGATTCAATGTAAAAAAATCATGCAGGTAGCCAACGGAAAAACTCCAAATAATTAAAAAACTGCACTTTCCTGTTTTCCTTTTAATTGTCCACGAACATTTATGACCGTTTTTTAGTTTGTTACCGCAATCATAAAAATCAAATAACCTTTTGTTTATTTCTTTTTTTTAATTCTGAGAATCATAAAAAAAGTCATCAATGTTTTTTCCAAAGAATTTTTCAGACAAAAATAATAATAATAATTTTACGACATATTAATTAATTTTCCTGGGACAATGTTTATTTATTTTACCTGTAAATATAAAATATAAGGGCAATTACTAGAAGTGACACTACTTAATAAATTATATAAAAAAAACTAAAAAAGAACCCATTTTTATTTTTTGATATGGTATAGGTGAAGGATAAACCTTTCTAAAAAAATAATACACTGTAAAAAACCCTTGATCTTTTTGGATTTTTCGTTAGTTAAAATTTTCTTTTTGTTATAAATTTTTTATAGTGTAATTTATATAAACGTGTCATAAAGCCTGTTAAAATATCTTTTTAATGATACCAAGATCATGTAAATCGGTTTAGCCGATTCTGAGTTTTTGTAGTTTAAATGGAGCTCTTTTCGACTATTTTCGCGTTTTTTCGAAAACTTTCCCACTGTGCCACGCCCAAAAAATCGCAAAACAGTCATTTCTAAAAATGAGAGTTTGTTTGTATTGATCAAATTTCAGTTTTATCTCGATTTTTAAATGATATTCATCATATACAAAACGTTCTTCTAATTCAGTGCTGTTCAAAAATAAAAATGTAGTTGTGTTGGTGAGAAAATGAGAATTGCACTGTAAGAAATGTTCAATGGGTTAATAGCTGTGTTAGCATCTGTATGAATTTATTATACCCTCCACCATATATGGTGAGGGTATATATCAGTTTGTCATTCCGTTTGTAATATGTCGAAATATAGGTTTAAGACCCCATAAAGTATATATATTCGTGATCCTTATGCAATTTTAAGTCGATTTAGCGATGTCCGTCTGTCTGTCTGTCTGTTGAAATCACGATCACGACGCGAAGACGCAAGCGGGGGTGTCTATTTTTACCCAGATTATTGAACATCCTCCCGAGCAGTTTGGTATTTAAAATGAGCAAAATCGGTCAAGCTGTTCAAAAGTTATGAGTGAAAATGTGAAGGTACCTCTAAATTTTCCATACAAAATTTGTACAATTTTTCTGTATCTATTTTTTTTTCTGTTAAGTAAGTAAAAATGTTATTAAGTCTTCTTATTGTTCGATTACATTTATTGTCTTACATACTATGATAACTAAGTTAACGTAAAAATGAACAATGTTAAAGTCGCTAACAGAGCAGACCTCTGTAAATAACATTGCTAAAACTAAATAACAAAAGTTCGTTACATAAATTGACAAAACATATTCATATTACAGTTCATGCAAAATTTAGTATATACCTATATCATCTTCATCCCCTTTGGTGGAGGGTATTCAAAGATTCGGCACAGCCGAATTTAGCCCTTTTTTACTTGTTTTTTTATTGAAAATATGAAACTGTTAATGTTTTGTGTAAAACTGTTTTAAAGAAATAAAAATTAAACAAAAAATAAATTTTTGAAAGGAAAAAAATAAATACATATATACATTAGGGTGGCTTTTTTTCATTGTATAAAAAACAACAAGTTGTAGATTTTTAATCAATATTAAAGATTTCATTATATTTACACATTAATAAAATATCTTTAGTTTGTTGGATTTATTATGTTATCCTGTTAAAAAATGCAATTTTTGGAACGAAACAATACATTCGATCGGAATAAATGAATGAACGATCGGACTCGAATTTTTCAAAACATTTCAACTTTTATATTAAAAAATTTGTTTTTTTTTTTATTTAGTCTATTAAATATTTTTATAGATCTTGTAGTATCATAAAATATTTTTCGTACATTGCTATTCATTTTTTTCAGTGCATTAAAAAAAAAGCATACATCCGCTACACATGTTCATTCGTCGCTGTTTCAGTGACGACTAAAAGCAAGAGCGTAAGAATACATGTGAGTTGAGCAGGGACAATTGTCCTAAGAAATGAACAGCACTGTTCTAATTCGTCTACTAACTTATAAATGTGTGCGTGTAATGGCAATTATACCTAGCTTATTCTGGTATATCAATAAATAAGTAATTCTAAAGAAATTACTTGTTATTTTTTTGTAAAAGTAAATTTTGCAAATATTTAAAAAGTGGAGCAAATTTTAAAATTTGGTGTGCATATTTTTAAAGCCGTATTTATAACGAAAAGTTAGCTACAGCGTATATAACGCAGACAACGATCTGCTTATTAGCATACCGGTTATCGTGTTTTTTTTTTCATTATTCCCAACCTTTTAACACAAATGTCAAAATCTGATAAAGATGTTGAAAATTTTATTTAAGTTTTTCCCCCAATATGTAGTGATCTGCAGTGATCAAGAAAATTATCAAGAGCTTCCATAGTTTTTAAATAAAAGATTTTTTTCACACACAAAATTTTTTAATATATTTTTCACGTTTATTTACAAAAGGACTTTATTGACACAAAACAGCTGTTTTCAACATTTCGTACGTGTTTGGCAGTTCGTTAACATGAATTTAGCAGAGGAGATAACAAGTGCATTATTTAGAAGTTTGCTATTTAGATAGTAACTTTAATTAACCACATAAGGCCCTAATGGCTCGGTTATGTAAATGAAGAATTAATAATAAAAAATACACCCATATTAACTCTTGGTTAAAATATGGCTGTTAACTGTGTTAATTATAAAATTTTCTACAATCTATAATTTCAGGATTCAGTTCGACTGTTGGCTGTAGAAGCATGTGTTAGCATTGCCCAATTATTGCCCCAAGAAGATGTGGAGCACGTTAGTATAAATCAAGCGTTTAAATATTAACGAAAGAATTATGCATTAAAAATTCTTAAAATGTTTTACAGTTAGTTTTACCTACACTTAGACAATGTGCCAGTGATTCTTCATGGCGTGTTCGTTATATGGTTGCTGAAAAATTTGTTGATTTGCAAAAGGCTGTTGGACCGGAAATAACACGTGTAGATTTAGTACCAGCATTCCAAGTATGAAAATTAATTTTTAAATAATATTCTGATATTATTATATAATCTTGTTTTTCGTTACATTAAAATACAGTATTTGCTTAAGGATGCTGAGGCTGAGGTTCGCGCAGCGGTTGCAACTAAAGTAAAAGATTTCTGTGCTAATCTAGACAAAGCAAACCAAGTACACATCATAATGACTTCTATTCTACCTTATGTACGTGATTTGGTATCTGACCCCAATCCACATGTCAAGTCAGCTTTAGCTTCAGTTATAATGGGTCTAAGTCCAATGCTCGGTGCATACAATACCGTTGAACATTTATTGCCTTTATTCCTTATTCAACTTAAAGATGAATGTCCAGAAGTGCGTTTAAATATTATTTCCAATTTAGATTGCGTTAACGATGTCATTGGAATTCAACAGTTGTCACAAGTGAGTATTTTTCAGAGATCCAAAACTGTTATTTTTCTAAAAAAAAATCAAAACAGAAATTTTATCAAATACAATAAATAAATAATGCCGAAATATGTGAAATTATATTGCATACTAAAATAATAAAATTCTTCAAACGTTTTTATTTTTTGAACTTTTTTATTTCAATCTTATTATTACTGTTAGTTTTTGATTTATATTTAAACAAATGTATAAAAGTTATTTATTATTTTAAGAACAAAAATAAGCAACAACTGAGGAGTCGCAAAACAAAATGTGCTTTTTTGAATATTTGTTGAGAAATTGTTTTTTTTTTAATTTTGTATTATTTGGGTTGGAATCTTCTAGAAAAAATTTAATTAGCATACTTTTGTTTTTTTTTCAACAAGAAAATCGAGTCTTAAAAAATGGTGCATAACTAAACGTTAATTTTTATTTTATCAAAACGTATTTTTTTTTTCAAAATTATTGTCACTTGTTTTTTCCAATTTTTTTAATTTGACCCCCGTTGCCACATGAAGTGCAAGTGCTAAAACCTCAATACACTCATACCCAAGGAAAAATTTTGTAATAGCAGCTCATTGCTTTTGGCATTACCAATAATACCCTACCCCTGCCCACTGCATTACTTCTAAAGTAAAAATAATGAGTTACTAATAATGTGTTTTAACTACTTATTTTTGGCAGTTAAAATCTATTTTTGGTTTTGTTATTTAAATTTTTTTTCAAATTGTTATCAAACATCAATTCAAATTAGAAGCAAATAAACAATTAATAGAAAAAAATTTGAAACATAAAAAAAATAGTTTTTTGATGATTTTGATTTGAAAATGGGATTTTTCCAGTACCATTTTGAATTGGAATTTTGAATGAATTAATCTATAAGTTATTTTTTGTGAATTTAATAAAATATATGTACATAAGTTGTATTTAAGTTTTTTTATCATTATAAATATAAAATAAATATTATAAAAAATATATAATATATTAGGTTTCTTTTTTCAAACTTTATATAAATATTCCATACAAATTTAAGTAGATATAGACTTTCTAAGTAGTTATATATATAGCTTCTTAAAAATTAAGAATGTATAAAAATTATGCCAAGACTAAGAAATTATTGGCATTTCTTTTTTAAATGTAAACAAAAATATTTGTCATAAAAATATTTGAAATTTTTGTATTTTTGTATTTTTCATTTGATAAAATATTAAAAATAACAAAAGCTAGCAAATGAATTATGTGTTTGTAAGAAAAGGTAGGGGTGGGCAAAAAATATAATTGCTCAATTTCGCGTTTCGGCGAAGTCCATATACGAAAACAGCTTTCGTACAAAGACGGCCCCTTAAGTTCAAATTGTAGTTGTTTACAAAAAATAAAGAAAAGTGAAGTAAGAAGGAATATTCTTTACAAGTATTTATATAGATATAAAATTCTAAAAAAACCAACCTATTATTGCTGAATACAACATTTCCAATTTAATATTAGAAATTATTAATTATTTGCAGAATTTATCAATTTAGTTTTAGAAAATAACAATTTAAGAAATTTTCTATTTAATTTTAGATTCATCAGTTAATTTCAGAAGTTATTAATTTTATTTCAGATGCTATCAATTTAATTTCAGTTATTATTATATTTATTTCTGAAATAAAATTCTTAATATCTGAAATAAAATAAATAGTTTATGAAAATAGTTGGTACTTTCTGAAATTAAAATGGAAATGGTGTAGTTATTCAGCTCCTTCCTTGTTATCAGTTCTGTAACGACTTATAAACTCATTATATGTAGCCACTCTTTCAGTACCTATTGATAATGCGTTATTTGCACCCCTTGTTGTGTATTATTATGCCCTTTATAAGCAACCCGTTATTAACTACCTTCAAGCCACCATTATATGAATTGCAACTAGTTATTTTTGCGTTACTTATAAATAGTTATTTTAACGTTACCATTAACTATTGTGGTTGTAGGTAACTAGCTACCTCCAATGACATCCCTATGTTAAAATAATGAGCTTAGCAGGCAAACTTCAACCAGTTACTTCTCGTTCTAAAAACCATTATTTGGCAAGGACTTTTTTACTACCACAACCACATTTATGCTACTTGCGACTCAGCTTGCAATGAAATATTGAATCAAGTAAATTTTTGACAGTTGATGCAAGTAGAATCAAAACGCAAAACAGAGTTGCCGACTACTGAGTTTTCTATTAATTTATTAATATATGTTACAATAGTAGTAAATATTATAGATGATTTTGTGCACAAAAATATGAAGGCGATTGAGAAAGGATATAAATAACATCATATATATCCCTAGGTATCGCAAAGTGCTAAATACTTGCCATACTGTAATTCATTTAAGACAGACATTTTTGCTAGCACTTTTCTTGTTGACGACATTTTAAAAATTAACTTGCACTGTATAGTGTAGCCACTTACAAATTTTAATTGTCTTTCGTTGATAATACGAGGGCGGATCAATAAGTCCGTGACTTTTCGAACTTTCCTCGTAGTTATATTAAATGCAACACTGCAAGTTCCGTCATTTACTTTGCGTTTAACAGCTGTTCAAAACGCATTCGTGCATTTTTTTTTAAATGAAAAAAGTGAATTTCGAGTGCTCATTAAATTTTTTTTTTTTTGTGAAAAAAAAAAACTGTTAATCAAACCAAGGAAAAGATTGACTCTGCACTATCGATTTCAGAGGTAAAAAAGTGGTTTACTGACTTTCGTTGTGGCCTTACAAGCACGGAAGATGCCGAACGTTCTGGACGCCCAGTTGAGGTTTCTACACCTAAAACAATTGAAAAAATTTCCGATATAGTGTTGGCCGATCGGAGATTGAATATGCGATATATTGTGGAAGACATAGGCATCTCACATGGCTGCATAAAATAAACTACGATTTGCCCCCTCAATCAAAAGTTGCCGTACTCCACCTGGTATATGTGACATTCAAAATTAAAAAGAGAGGGAGTTACAGCATTGTACAAAAAAAGTAACAAAAACTTCGTAGTAAAGTTGTACGCAAGTAGGTGTCAAATACAGGGCGCCACAGTACTCCCCCAGCTAGACGAAAGCTACCTGAACCTTGCTGGAAAGGTGACTCGTCCACCACAACGTGTAAATTTCGGTGGAGCTGTAGAAGTGCCGTGCTGGATTGACGGCGGAGAATCAGGTCTAATATCGATGTCTTCAAATAGATTAGATGCTTCTTCACATTGACGCGATTCGTCAATGTTATGTCTTTTTCAGGGATTGTTGCTGAAGAATTGTCGATGTCTAGGTTCATACTTGTGGTAAACGCTGGTTTGAGTCTTATATTGACTGAACGACCTCTAACGTTGACTGTAAAACACTTCGTAGCCTTACGAATTATCGGATAAGGACCATCGTACGGATGAGTTAGAGACGGACGTATTGAGTCGTTGCGCAGATAGACATGTTTGGATGAAGCTAAAGCAGGGCTGACGAAGATTTTTACCGCTCCATGATGAGATGTTTGTGTTGGGCGTAAATTTCGCATTGCCGTTTGAAATTGTGAAACAGTTTCACTTGTGATTTCGGTTGGTTTGATCGTATCAAAAAATTCGTTAAATCGTGTACCATTGATAATACTTGGCTGCGAAACTCTTTTGGGATCAACGGTCGAACATTATTTGTGGATGTGTCGCAAATAAGTTCAAGGTCACCCTCTGCAATGGCAAAAGATTTTAGTATGAGTGAATTAGAAGAAATACCTGACTTCAACTGCTGAATTTCCACATTCTCTTGTTGAGCTGTTGCGATTTTTTTATAGTCAACGAATTGGTTGAGCACCTGTATGCGAGACATAAAATCAGCTGTGACGTTTTCTTTACCAGGCGTGTAGCGAACGTCTGTAGTAAACTGGCCAACAAAATCGAGCTGCTTTGCTTTCGGGGAGAAGCTTTCTCTAGACTCTGTTCAAAGGGGCAGGTTAGAGGTCGATGATCGGTGACACCCTGATACATTGCAGTTAACTCGCGGTCATAAGTGCTGAATTTAAGTTGAGCGTCTGTTAGCTTCTTAGAGTAAAATTCAAGCGGTCGTGATTCGCTGTCTATACAATGGTGGAGTGCTGCACCGACTGCTGTGTCAAACGCATCAACGAAAAGTGTCAACTGTGCGTTTTTAGCGGATGTTCCAAAAGCGTTGCGTTCATAAGCTCCTGTTTACACAACTGTGCGTTTTTGCTGGATGTTCCAAAAGCGTTGCGTTCATAAGCTCCTGTTTACACTTTAAGAAAGAATTTTCGGTTTCTGTGGTCCATAAGATTAATAAGTGTTTGTAGTTTCGATTGGTGTATAAATTTATCATAGCTAAAAACTTTTTTAAATCCTTAGCCACCGTTGGTATTGGAAAATTTTGAACTGCAGCAACCTTCTCAGGTAAAGGTCGAATTCCGTCTGCCGTAACTTGATGGCCAAGATATTGTATTTCTGTTCTTCCAAATTCACATTTTGACAGATTTATAGCCAAGTTATTTTTTCGAATGCGATCTAGAACCATTCTGAGATCTTCACGGTGTTGTTCGGCAGAACATGATGCGATAAATATGTCGTCGATATACGGGAAAACAAAGTCCAGACCACGTAGAACTTCATTATTTATTGTTTGGAACGTCTGTTGCACAGTCCGGCGTTGCACAGCCCAAATGTCATAAATTTAAACTCCTACAAACCAAAAGGTGTTGTTATGGCTGTTTTTGGGACATCGTCGAGATGGATCGGCACCTGGTGAAAAGCTTTTTGAAGGTCTATTTTAGAAAAAATTTTCTTTCCACTTAACATACTCGTAAAATCAGTCAGATATGGCAGCGGGTATCGGTCAGGAACTGTGTGCGTTGAGAGCACGGTAATCACCACAAGGTCTCCAAGAACCATTGCTCTTTCGAACCAAGTGTAGGGGGCTTGCCCAATTACTACTCATTCACAAATTCCTGCCTGCCTCAATTCTTCGAAATCAGCTCGTGCTGCGATTAACTTTTCAGGCGATAAGCGTCGTGGTCGGGAAAAAACTGGCTGACCTGTCGTTTCGATGCGGTGGAAAATCGTTGATTTGGCGACGGAACCAACAGGTGCTAATTCGTTTATAAGGTCGGTAAACTCGAATGTTTTTAATTCAGCGGCGTTAACCTGAGCGGTAGATATGGTAGTCGACAAACCACACGTCGTGCTGTCGATAAGATTGTTACGACGTAAGTCTATAAGCAGATCAAAAAAACGGATGAAATCGGCTCGGCTACATCAGCAACTACGAATGGCCACTCAAACTTGCGATGTAGGCCTAGGTCTAATGTTATGCGTTTTTCGCCTAAAACTTTAATCGGTGCAACATTGGCTGCATACAGTTGCGTAGTGGTTGGTTTCATGTCTTGCGTTTTTACAGTTAGAATGAGGACAGACACATCTACACCTGTATCGACTAAATATTTACTTTTAGTAAAGAAAATTTTGAAAATTTTTCGATTAGTAGACGAGTTTTTCCTAGCACTCGCATCTGGCTTCATGCTGACGGCATCATAAGATTTTCCATCGGCATCGAACGGTTTTTCTTGTGTCGGCAAGGGGATCTGCATTTCTTGGCATCTTGTCCATACCTTTGATGGTAACAGCACTCTTCTGTTTACTTCCCGGTTGTCGATAAGTTTTGAGTAGGTCGGCCTCTATGTGTACGGCCTCTATGGGAACGTGATTTAGTCAAAACGTTTTGTCAAACTTGCGACAGCAGCGCGAAGGTCATCGACTTCATTGTGTGATACGACAGTACGTACCTGATTTTTTTGTAACGGCATCAATAATAGAATTTGCGATCTTGGTAAACTCGGAAGCGGTACCACATGATGCAGCAATAACAGGCTGTACTACGTCTGGCAATCGTTGATAAAATAAATCACGAGTGGAGTTCATATTCAAATGTAATTCATGTATTTGCAAAGGCTAAAAATGAAGTGAAGTTATAATTAACAGTAATACAAGTATATACCTAATTATAATATGTTGATTGTTAATAGCTGAATACTGTCACCAATATGAATATGACACGTCATTAGCGAATTAGGATAAAACATAATGCAATAAAATGCATATGATTGTGCAGTGTTGTTAGTTAAACAATATTTTCTTAACAATCGTTTTATCCAGGGACCTTTTAAAGCAGCCTCACCAATCGTGGTACCAGCGACTCGTTCCATTTCGTAGTCCCCAAGTGGCATCTCTGACAATAAGCGGTTGAGACGTCGTTGTTTGCTGTCAGCAAAATGCTCAGTAATTTTTAATCGTACAAAATCATACCTCTCGGCTTGGGGCATCGCTGATATGACGTCTGTTAACTGTGCAATCACACAGATGTTATACCAGAAGCAGTGAACCAAAAGTCCATGGTGACGAACCATTACTATGTTGACATTGCTTGCGGCTGGATCAGAATTCAATTGTATATTTTGCATTGCGTGTTGATTCAGAGCGTTGTCTGAGGGCAAACCACTGTCGCAGTTGTTCATAACACGTTATTTTACAAAAAAATGTGTCTAGAAACACCAATGTAGGTTGCGACTTTTTATTTTTTGTTTGAGGTTACGTAAATAACGCTATCAAAAATTCTGAAATGTTCTTTTAAACACGAGGCAAATTGCCGCAGAGAAAAAACAAATGCCGGTTCGATACCTGGTAATCTCGTCGGGGTCACCACTTTAATGAATTGCTTCTCATTAATAAAATTTTATTTTATTTAATTAATATTATTTTATATTTACCTGGTATGTGTGACATTTTATTCAATTAATATTTATTTTATATTTACCTGGTATGTGTGACATCCAAAATTGAAAAGACAGGGAGTTACAGCATTGTACAAATAAAGTAACAAAAACTTCGTAGTAAATTTGTATGCAAGTTGAAATGCATTCGTAGGTGTCAAAGCCCTATTTAGCTTCAACGATGAAATTATTGATCAAACAAATGCCTATTTTGGACCTCGAAAAATCCTGCTGCTAAACGCAAAGTAAATGAAGGAACTTGCTCAAAATTTGACAGTAGTCTATTAACAGGTGGTACTTGATGGGAGCAGTGTTGCATTTCATATAACTACGAGGGAAGTTCGAAAAGTCACGGACTTATTGAACCGCCTTCGTACGTATATACTACTGGCTGTGTTACTTGCATGTGACAACGGGGGTCAATTATAGTTAGGTAACATTAAAAGCAACAAAAAAAATCCAACTAGTTTTCAAAAAATCCAACTAGTTTTCAAAAACTAGTTTTTAGTTGTAGTGTTTTAAAACTGGCATCATAGCGTAGGAAAAATATAGAAAATTTAATTATGAAAATATTTTTGATACGTTTTTTGGTCTTAAAATTTTCCCGAGAAAATGGGTGTATTTTAAGATGATTTGAAATATTATAAAAAGTATTACCATTTAAGAAAATTTGCAGACCATAACGTTTGATTTTCTTTTTTTAACAAAACATGATTTATCACAATTAAAATTCCTTTGACTTCATACATCTAATAACATATATTGTGGTGACTTTTTGTGGTTAGGATCATGCTGTTTTACGAGGGGATGAAAATAGTAATCCTCAATTTCCCAAAAAATTTAAACAAGCAAAAAAGCACGACTCCTCAACTTTTACATTTGATTTTAAAATTTACTTTGAATAACGGGAAAAATCACAAAATAAAAGATATCATTTTTTAAAAAATAAAATTTAGATTTTCATTTTTTTTAGTTAAATTCAAAATATAAATCACAAAGAAACTTTTAACAAATTTACTAATTATTAAAATAAAGAATTATTGAAGTTTTTTGAATAAAAGTTATAACTGTGCTGTATCAATGTAATATTGATTTGACTTCTAATTGTGTTTCAGTCCCTATTGCCAGCTATAGTAGAGCTGGCGGAAGATTCTAAATGGCGCGTGCGACTTGCTATTATTGAGTATATGCCAGCTCTTGCTGGCCAATTGGGTCAAGAGTTCTTTGATCAAAAATTACGTGGTCTTTGTATGGGTTGGTTAAATGATCATGTTTATGCTATAAGAGAAGCTGCTACTCTAAATATGAAAAAATTAGTTGAACAGTTTGGTGCACAATGGGCAGAACAAGCCATAATTCCAATGATTTTAGTAATGGCTCGTAACAATAACTACTTGCACAGTAAGATTCCTTTATTTCGTTACTCTGATTTATTAATTAGTTATTTGAATCTATTTAACACTTTTTTCTTATTTTGCAGGGATGACTTGTCTATTTTGTCTAAACATGTTGGCTGAGGTCTGCGGAACAGATATTACCACTAAATTGTTGCTACCAACAGTACTAATTTTGGCATCTGACCCAGTTGCTAATGTGCGCTTTAATGTAGCCAAGACCCTTCAGAAGATTTCACCCTTCCTTGATAGCGTCGTCATTGATTCACAGGTTAAACCCACGTTAGAAAAACTTAATGCTGATACAGACGTCGATGTTAAGCATTTTGCTTCAGAAGCTATAGCTGGCATTGCTGCAGGTATGTACAAAATTTTCAATTCTTTAAAAACCTTCACTGAATAAATCCATGCGAAAATCGCAGTTATTATTTTTCGTAGCTTTCGTGTATTTTACGAAGTTCAGTTTAGTCTCGAATTGAGTAAGTTTATGAAACTAACAAAAACTCTTTGTACAGTATTTTAAGATTTTTCGAAACGAACAAAACTTTTTTAAATATTAAGTTATAATATTGTTCTACTTTAAATAAAAAATCTAATGTGATATTGTCAAATTAGATTTTTGTATTGCTTCAATAGGTTGACCATTTTCAGGATAGACAATACTGTTACGATTTTACTTTTTAAATCCGTTGATTTATTTGGTTTTAAATAAATAACACCAATGTTATTTTCCTGAGTTGTTGCCTCAGGAAACATATTAGAGTTCACATATTAGAGTTTGCATATAACCGCAATTTTTTCTAACCGCGGTTACAGTTAAAGTGGATGCGGTTATTGTTGTTTCTATTGTAACACATTTTATGAAATAAATTATATTTCGAATCGTTGTAGTTTAAAGTAAATGTTTAAGATCAGTGATAGTGGGGGCTTCTTCTAAATTAAGCCCAAAAACAGAGCAGCATCAACAGGATGTGTCCAATCGGATAGTGGTTCCAGTTGAGTAGGGTCCGCTGGGCAGTTTTAGAGATGTGAAGACCATTGTTATAGTTATTGCAAATTTCACGTATATTGGGATATAATCTGGACAAGTACTAATTTAGTCTTGCACACCAGCCAAATCTAAGTTGTGCCAAAATTCATCTGGGGCGACAGTTCTGAATCATCTATGTGGGAGGTCTACCACCCACGACTATCCCAGGAAAAATTTCGCAATAGCAGCTCATTGATTTTTACATTACGAATAATGACCTACCCTATTCACTTCATTACTTCTAAGGTAAAAAATAATGAGTTACTAATAATGTGTTATTCAGCTGCTTATAGTCCCTGCCAGCTTCTTGCATACTGCATTACTTTCAAAGGGAATATCGTTTTTGTTAAGGAGATTGTATTCACTGAATTTGTATTTGCATCTTTCTATAAAACTCAAAATTGCAAAATCTTTACAAACACAGTACAACATTTTTAAGCTCATTAGTTTGCGACTCAATTCTGAGAATTGCACGTGATAGTAACCCCCAAAAATAAGAACTTCTGCATCATTCGTATCGCAATAAGCAAAGTTGTAGATAGAATAGCAGAAAAAAAAGCGGAACAAACCTACCCGAAAAAGTGCATCCAGTGCCTTAAAAATCGGAAAAATTACCATTTTTCCCCCCATTTTTCACCTTATTTGCTCAATAACTGGATTACAAATCCACAAATATACTGGTTTTTATACCCTCCACCATATATGGTGAGGGTATATATCAGTTTGTCATTCCGTTTGTAATATGTCGAAATATAGGTTTAAGACCCCATAAAGTATATATATTCGTGATCCTTATGCAATTTTAAGTCGATTTAGCGATGTCCGTCTGTCTGTCCGTCTGTCTGTCTGTCTGTCTGTTGAAATCACGATCACGACGCGAAGACGCAAGCGGGGGTGTCTATTTTTACCCAGATTATTGAACATCCTCCCGAGCAGTTTGGTATTTAAAATGAGCAAAATCGGTCAAGCGGTTCAAAAGTTATGAGTGAAAATGTGAAGGTACCTCTAAATTTTCCATACAAATTTGTACAATTTTTCTGTATCTATTTTTTTTTCTGTTAAGTAAGTAAAAATGTTATTAAGTCTTCTTATTGTTCGATTACATTTATTGTCTTACTATGATAACTAAGTTAACGTAAAAATGAACAATGTTAAAGTCGCTAACAGAGCAGACCTCTGTAAATAACATTGCTAAAACTAAATAACAAAAGTTCGTTACATAAATTGACAAAACATATTCATATTACAGTTCATGCAAAATTTAGTATATACGTATATCATCTTCATCCCCTTTGGTGGAGGGTATTCAAAGATTCGGCACAGCCGAATTTAGCCCTTTTTTACTTGTTATCACTCAATTGGTTTGGCCATTTTGTGTTTCGTTTTACTCATTAACTTGTTTTTACATACATACATACATACATACATACATACATACATACATACATACATACATACATACATACATACATACATACATACATACATACATACATACATACATACATACATACATACATACATACATACATACATACATACATACATACATACATACATACATACATACATACATACATACATACATACATACATACATACATACATACATACATACATACATACATACATACATACATACATACATACATACATACATACATACATACATACATACATACATACATACATACATACATACATACATACATACATACATACATACATACATACATACATACATACATACATACATACATACATACATACATACATACATACATACATACATACATACATACATACATACATACATACATACATACATACATACATACATACATACATACATACATACATACATACATACATACATACATACATACATACATACATACATACATACATACATACATACATACATACATACATACATACATACATACATACATACATACATACATACATACATACATACATACATACATACATACATACATACATACATACATACACACATACATACATACATACATACATACATACATACATACATACATACACACATACATACATACATACATACATACATACATACATACATACATACATACATACATACATACATACATACATACATACATACATACATACATACATACATACATACATACATACATACATACATACATACATACATACATACATACATACATACATACATACATACATACATACATACATACATACATACATACATACATACATACATACATACATACATACATACATACATACATACATACATACATACATACATACATACATACATACATACATACATACATACATACATACATACATACATACATACATACATACATACATACATACATACATACATACATACATACATACATACATACATACATACATACATACATACATACATACATACATACATACATACATACATACATACATACATACATACATACATACATACATACATACATACATACATACATACATACATACATACATACATACATACATACATACATACATACATACATACATACATACATACATACATACATACATACATACATACATACATACATACATACATACATACATACATACATACATACATACATACATACATACATACATACATACATACATACATACATACATACATACATACATACATACATACATACATACATACATACATACATACATACATACATACATACATACATACATACATACATACATACATACATACATACATACATACATACATACATACATACATACATACATACATACATACATACATACATACATACATACATACATACATACATACATACATACATACATACATACATACATACATACATACATACATACATACATACATACATACATACATACATACATACATACATACATACATACATACATACATACATACATACATACATACATACATACATACATACATACATACATA